>CM037887.1:2224760-2584843 GCA_021292165.1 Shinisaurus crocodilurus
CATCAGATTCACTAAAAATGATGGGAATTGGATTAAGATTTGGCACGTATCTTTGCTGAAGAAATTCTTAATAACTGAAAAGTTTGCCTGCTTTGTTCTGCAGCGGGGCAGCAATATCGTTTGTGTTTAATTTTGATTTCTCCGTCTATTATTTACTTGTGTACATGTAAGTGTTTTTTAAGATGCTTACATTGGCGGCATGTTTTGCAGATGATGTCTAACAGTAGGGTTTAGGTGAGAATCTTTAGTGCAAAGACCCATTGCTCCTGGGGTGGCAGAAAATACTCTGTATTCACAGTAGGTTATGATAATTGATCCCACCACCAGCTTACAGAATGGTCTTTGCTCCTTCCTATAATTCCCTTTGCTTTGTTCAGAGCAGCGCATTAGGCATTAATATGGAAGGCAGTATTTTTCATATGTCAGCTGGATAACGTCTAATAATAAAGGCAAATGCGGCAATCATTGTGCTCATCTCACCTTTGCTGAGAGGAGAAGGTAAGCTGCCCATGGGTGGATTGTCACCTGGCAAGGAAAATGGAGCGCTGTTACCCCAAACATTTTTTAATGTAGACCAAGCAAATTCACTGTGAAGTATTTTGGAAACTTTGCTCTGAAAGTTAGTTTTACTTTTTGTGTGAGTGGCTAAGGAGTTTGCTCTTTCTCCCCTTTGTTACAGTTGATGTTTGTGCTTCAGAAAACATAAAACGAAATATTCAGAGGAAAGCTTGGGCTGAAAATGTATGGGGAGCATCCGGCTATACGGATCTTTGCTTCCTGGTTTTTGGAACTGGCAATATTGCAAAGGCTACTTGCAGTGACTTTCCTTCTTGCCATATCCTCTGTGCAGCCCGCCAGACGGGACTGTGCCTGGATTGATCAGAGCGCAGTTCCTGCCCCTTTGCTCCAAGAAACGTGAGCATGTTGTATCAATGGCTGATGTGAGCATCTCCCCGCTCTGTTGCGTTTTGGCTGACGTGGGAGCAGCAGCAGTGGACTCTTCCCCTTCCTTCTGTTAGGCAGACACTGTTCTTTCATATTACATCATTTTTCATTTAGTGGTGTGTGTTATTTGTTTGTTTGTTCCATTTCTATACAGCCCAATAGCCAAAGCTCTCTGGGCAGTTCACAAAACAACACTTAAAACCGTAAAATACAATAACATAGTAATTCATAATATAAACACCTTAACTTTAAAAACAGAATGAAACCAGAGTCAAAACCAGAGTAAAAGCCAGCAGATCTAAAAACAACAACACACTAATGCAGTTTTAAAAATGGAAGGCTGGGCAAATAAAAAAAGCCTTCACCTGGCACCAAAAAGACCACAATGTAGGTACGAGACAGGCGATTGCACCATTCCCCACTGGGGCACCGATCGGTTCTGGTGCTGTAAATCTTGGTGATTCAAAGTATTTTGGGGTGGCCTGAATGGACCTGAATGGGCAATGACGAGCCTTTAGCTTTACAAAAGGTGGAGACGAAAGGTGCTAGAACTGGTCTGTTGTTACGGATCCACACATGGAATCATAGAATCATAGAAAAGTAGAGTTGGAAGGGGCCTACAAGGCCATCGAGTCCAACCCCCTGCTCAATGCAGGAATCTAGGTCAAAGCATCTCTGACAGGTGTCTGTCCAGCTGCACCTTGAATGCCTCCAGAGTGGGAGAGCCCACCACCTCCCTAGGTAGTTGGTTCCATTGTCTTATTGCTCTGACAGTCAGGAAATTTTTCCTGATGTTTAGGTGGAATCTAGGTTCCTGTAACTTGAGCCCATTATTCCGTGTCCTGCAAACTGGGATGAACGAGAAGAGATCTTTGCCCTCCTCTGTGTGACATCCCTTCAAATACTGGAAGAGTGCGATCATATCTCCCCTCAGTCTCCTCTTCTGAAGGCTAAACATGCCCAGTTCTTTCAGTCTCTCCTCATAGGGCCTTGTTTCCAGTCCCTTTATCATCCTTGTTGCCCTCCTCTGAACCCTCTCCAGTTTGTCTATGTCCTTCTTAAAGTGAGGTGCCCAGAACTGGACGCAGTACTCAAGATGAGGCCTAACCAGTGCCGAGTAAAGGGGAATTAGCACTTCCCGCGATTTGGAAGCTATACTTCTATTAATACAGCCCAAAATTGCATTTGCCTTCTTTGCAGCCACATTGCATTGCTGGCTCATATTCAGTTTGTGATCTACCACAATTCCAAGATCCTTCTCACTTGTAGTATTGTTGAGCCAAGTGTCCCCCATTCTGTAACTCTGCATTTGGTTTCCTCTCCCTAGGAATTTCACATCTACAATATGTGAAATTGCTGAACAGCAACTTTCAACTACTTTCACTTTTCACAGATGACGATGAGACTGGGAACATCTTTTACATACTTGATTGCTGCTATGCTTGCAGCTGCCCGACTTCAGATTGCATTAAACTGGAAATCATCTACTGGACTATTGATATAAAAATGGATGAGCAGAATATTGAAAATGAAAAGCTGATGCATAGACTGAAGCTTATAAAAGGACTAGAAAACTGAGACTTATTCATAGAAGTGTGCTATCCATGTATTGCATATGCCGTCTTTATTTATATCCATGTATTGCATTTGCACATCCGGCAACGCCTGCCCCGCCCCTCCACCTGCCCAGTTCAGATTCCGGAGTGATGCACTGTAACACTGCTAGCCTCATAATCTGCAGCTGTTTTGGTTTTGTATTATATTAAAACTCAATGGGGAAACAACAACACACAGCTGCTGCATTTTTGGACTCTCTTTGGGGGCGCGGCCACGGGGACGGCCACAATCCGCGCCCGCACTTCCAAATTGATCACTGCCGCCACTGTTCATCAGAGAGGCTGACTTGAGCTCCAGCATATGCAAGAAATATTGGAGAGAATAACAGTTGGCTTAACTCTCAAGTGAAGGCAGCCTGGAGAAGGTCTTGCTCCTGGTACATGCTGGCACAGATGGTTCTTGAATACTGAGCTCCAATCTACAGCTCCAGGGCTAGTTCATTGAATTGCCATCCACAGAAGATAATCACTGCAGATATAAAGACAAGGAACTCCTAACATGAAGGGAGTGTGCAGCATCTTTTGAAGCGAAAATCCTTAATCCAGGCATCAATCCTTTTTGTTTTGTTCTGTTCCAGGAAAATAAAAACGGCGGGCAAGCCATGGACTTGATATCCTGCTTCTCACCAGGGCTGGACCAACTCTGAAAGATACTGATGCCCTCTCCTTAGGGCAGGGGTGTCAAACATGCAGCTGGCTCTCGGTTCAATCTTTGGCATCTCCAGGTAGGGCTGGGAAAGAATCCTGCCTGAACCCCGGGAGAGCCGCTGCCCGTCAACTGCGGGCCAAGGGTGCGGGACCCCAGGCCAGGGGAGGGGCAAACCTAGCCCTCCTGGGGTTCCAGTCTTTTTGGGGTTCCAATCACACCCCCCTCCCCTGGCCCCAGTCCCTTTCCCGCAACCGCCAATCATTTGGTGGTTTCCCAGCGTTTGTGCAGTCTCCCCCCATTCTAAAAGGTTGAAATGCACCTCACCAGGCTCACTTACTGGCAGTAGGCTCCCTGGCAAACACCAGGTCTCCGAAATGGCTGGCAAAAAACAAACTGTTCTTCAAAACTGAGAAATATCTAACAGTGGGCATGCTTCAACATCACAGAACAGACCTAACCAGAGCAAGATTTGAGCAGCTTGAATCTATGGTAAAACATGGCCGCTACCACCAAGTGCCATACCCCGACAGAACATGTGTTTGTGGCGCAGGCGAAATAGAAGATATTGCGCACGTCCTACTTAACTGTGAACTCTACACTTCAGCAGCAAGGACATCTTACCTACTTCCGCTTCTTGACAGAACTAAATTCTGGGATCGTCACAAACGTTTGGGATATCTCCTTGAGGGCACAAGTTCATACGTAGCTCTAAGAACTGCCAAATTTATAGCTAGGGCCTCCCAGTCGAGATCAAAATTCATAGATCAAATTGGAGTTGTATGCAAAGGCAACGAACTAATCTAAATGTATACTGTATTAGGATTATACTTATTATAAATTGCCCATCTGTCCCCCTACTTTTTTAACCACCTAGTTTGCTAATCATTTATTGATCCCGTAACCATTTTATCTTACCGCTACGGCTACCCCAATCTGTTTTTATTAGATTTTACATAATTTTATTTTATTATATGCATAGTACTTTTGATATGGTCAAATGGACTAATCAATAAAGGATATCTATCTATCTATCTATCTATCTATCTATCATCGGCAGTAGGTGCTGTAAACCAAATTATGCTGTTATTTTGGCCCCACCCCTTTTGCCTTCAGCCCCGCCCACCACTGGAATGTGGTCCCTGAGAGCTTCTTGGAGATGGAATTCAGCCCTTGAGCTGGAAGGGGGTCAACACCCCTGGCATAGACAATACTGAGCTTGGCGGATCAGTGGCGTGCCTTGGTATACGGCCACTTCCTATGCTCCCGCTTCCCAGTCCTTGGCAGGGGCTGTAGTCAGTGGTAGAGCACATGTGCTGCATGCAGAGGGCCCTCGGGTTCAATCCCTGGCATTTCTAGATAGGCCTGGGAAAGACCCCTCTCTGAAACTCTTCGAGAGCTGTTGCCATTCAGTGTCGACCAGGAGTTCTCACACTTTCTCCCCTCGTGGCCCCCTTGAGAGGACTGAAAGTGACTCAGGCCTACCAATAACAAAACAGCAGTGCAGCCACCACCAGTCACAAAATGGCAGCCAATGGAGGTGGAGTTTGGCATCTTCAGCTGGCAATTATTGATATAATTTCAGAATTATACTTAATCCCTCTCTGGAAATCACTAAATCTGTTGCCAGTGATTTTCTTGTGGCAGGGAGTCCAATAGTTTTCCTCAGGTACAGACATGGGCTCTGGAGGTATCATGACTAAGCCTCCCCACTTCAGACAGAATTAGATAATCCAGAGGCTGTAAGTGGAGGGATTTTTATTTCATATTAGTTTCCTCCTTCCCCCACATGCCTCCCAACTCATCTCCTGCCATTTATCCGTCTCTTCCGCTTTCACACTTGACCTGTAACCCATCCCCTGACGCTCACCGTTTCTCTCATCCCTCCTTCCTATTGGTTGGACTTGGTGGTCTGCAGCACTGAGGCCCACATGAAAGCGAGCTGAGATTCACTGGTGGTCCCCAGCCCACAGTTTGAGAAACACTGGTGTGCACATTTTTTTGAGCTAGATGGTCCAATGGTATACAGTAAGGCAGCTTCATGTGTTCCCAGTGGCTAGCAAATGGTTTTGCAGCATGGATTAGTCGTGGGTTTTCTTTCTTCAGAGTAGAACCAAAAGAAAGAACTTGATTATAGTTGGGACAACATTCTGTCCAGGCATGAAGGAACAGAACTGTCTTCCATTAAAAATAATAATAATAAAAAAAAATTGGTTTGTGTTTTGGATATTATGGGATTAAATTCTTTTTGTGTTAAAAATTTAGTTAGAATGTATACATTAGGAAATTTCCCCAGCAGGCCAGGAGATTAAAAAGTTTGCAGAGGAAGATGTTAGGAAATAGACATTTAGGTTGCAGAAATGCAACTACCCTCCTGATTGGTTGGAGTTGTGGAGCGGTAAAAACTACTTTTATGATATAAAAGCCTATGGCAGTAAGGGCGAAAAGGGCAGAGAAAGAGAGAGAAGAAAGTTTCAAACCATATTCTGCAGAAACATCAACATTTCTGGTTAACTTATCACTGATATACACTGTGACTTTTGCTATAAACAGTTGAATGGACCTTTGTACTAGACGTAGGAAAGGGTGAACGTTTGGCCTGGGCTGATAATATTTGCTATAGTTTTGAACCGTAGAGTGAAGGTAACCAGTGCTCTCCAAATGTACTCTCTCTTGCAATTTGATCTCAAATATACCCAAGAGTGGCCCTTTAAGCCTCGCTGAGTGTGTGTAAGGAGTGTGTCTCCTTGTGTGTGTAAGGGCTGGCTTAGATGTGCCTGGGAAAGGAATCTCCCACTAGCTTAGAGCACCATTTCTGCTTTACATTCTGGGACAATCATATTTCCTGGATAGAAATGGCAAGAACTATGTCAGACATGCTTTCTATGTTGATGAACTGTGACACGGAGAGAATATTGTTCTCTTGTTAAGGCTTCCACCTTTCTTCCTGAAGCATCTTGGGATTTAGTGCTGCAGTTCATTCTGAGAAGTTGTACTTAGGTGCCCTTTGATGAAGGAAGTGAATTTACATCATCGGCTCTTACCCCTGTTCCCTCCAGCATCACCTCTGCATGTTGTTCTCTGCTGCATATTCATTCAAAGAGGAGTAAGCAGCTCACAGGCATTCTCCTATATACTGAGCAATCCACCAGTTCTTCTTGATCTCGTTACCAGGGGAGGGCAAAAGGTAGATTGGGGGGGTGCTCAGTCAGGCGCCAATCTCCCACCCCCTTTCCCTTCTCTGTGGGGTGGCCGCTGATGCTTTGCCAAAGAAGAAGAATTGCACCAACCCACAAGAGGACGAAAGAGGACACCACTTTTCAATGTATTGGTTTTGTTTCTTTTATTTGTTTTTATCTTTTTATTGTTCACCGCTCTGGAATTTATTTATTTATTATATTTATACCCCGCCTTTCTTCCTGTAAGGAACCCAAGGCGGCTTACATAATCCTCTTCCTCCTCCTCTCCATTTTATCCTCACAACAACCCTGTGAGGTAGGTTAGGCTGAGAGTCAGTGACTGGCCCAAAGTCACCCAGTGAGTTTCATGGCCGAGCGGGGTTCTAGAACCCGGATCTCCCGAGCCCCAGTCCAACACTCTCACCACTACACCACACTGGCTTAGATATGGAGCGGCATACAAATACTGTAAACAAATAATAAATAAATATTTGCACATGCAGATTTATATGTATAGGTGCAAACTTGGGAAATAATAACTAGTCTTTAAATAGAAAGGCAAGACATCTCACCACAGTGGAGAAGACTGATCAGGCGGCCCGTGTGCCTGCCCGATCAGTCTGTGGTCCAGGTGCGGCCCACTGTGGATGGTTAACTTCAAGTCCTCTGCCGGGCGGCTCTCCCTCCTTCTGGGTCTTTGCCTATAAACCAGACCTGGACTAAACAGCCCATCCAATAGAGGACTGTCCTCTGCCAGCTCTCCAAAACAGAGGTCTGTCCCCTGCAAAGTAGGACAGCTGGCCACCCTACTTCTCTAATGGGGTCGGGGTTTCATGGAGGTCTTCCCCATCCCTGTCCTAAGGCAGTGTTCTCCAACCTTGGGTCCCCAGATGTTTTTGGCCTACAACTCCCAGCATGCCCCAGCCAGCTACGCTGGCTGGGACATGCTGGGAGTTGTAGGCCAAAAACATCTGGGGACCCAAGGTTGGAGAACACTGCCCTAAGGGAACTAAAAAGGCACACAGGGCGCTATGCCTGAATAGGACTCTTGTGTGCCTTTTAGTCCCTTCATGCCTGAATAGGGATACAGAAGGGATCTCGCTCTGCTATGCCTGGACAGGGTACAGTAACACATTTATTTATTATATTTATACCCCGCCTTTTTTCCTGCAAGGAACCCAAGGCGGCCTACATAATCCTCCTCCTCCTCCTCTCCATTTTATCCTCACAACAACCCTGTGAGGTAGATGAGGCTGAGAGTCAGTGACTGGCCCAAAGTCACCCAGTGAGCTCCTGAGGTCTGCAGGGGGTTTCTCCCCATGTTAGCTTGAACGTGAGTTTAAGCCTCCACATCAGAGGTTTTGAACCCTGTTCAGCCTGAGGGCCAAATTCAATTCTGGAGACGCTCTCAGGGGGCTCATTCCACTAGTGGGCGGGGCCAAAGGCAAAAGGGGTGTGGTCAAAGTACCAAAAACACCAGCCTATTTTCGTTTAAAGCTCTTACTGCCAGAAGAGGAATTTCGACCTTTTAGAACAGGGGGGAAACTGTGCAAAGGCCGGGAAACCACCCGAGGATTGGTGGGGTGGGGGGGGGGCAAAGGGAGTGGGCCCAGGGAAGTGGATGAGGCCCTCTGGTGAACCTCAGGCGGGCTGGATTGGGCCTGCAGGCCTGAGGTTCGACACTGCTCTTCCCCAGGACCAGGGACCCTGCTTTTTCAGGGCTCCTGACCATGCAAAGGGCTCTACCTATATCGAGTAGAGTAGAATTCCCCTGTGAATGTGCCCGCGCAGCTTGAGGGGGTTAGAGGTGCCCAAGGCGGGGCTTGTGGGCACAGCCTCACCCCTCTTACATGTGCTCCTGCGCCGCATTCAGGCACAACGTCTGAACAGGGCCTCTATTTTTGGTGGTATCTCCGATTCTCCTTACCGCTGCAAAGCAGACACGGGCGTGGGGTTCTCATGCTCGAGTTGCAACGTGCATTTGCTTCTGCTCTAAGGCTGCCCCCCTGGCATGCACATATTTACTTGGGAGTGTTCTGTGGGATTTACTTCTGAGTAAGCCTGCATAAGCTCAAGGTGCAGGTTGGAATGTGGGTCAGCTGCTCCACCGATGGGGGGGATGGTTCCTCTGCTCCAGACCATGCCGAGTGGCCCTAACGCTCTCGTGGGCCGCCTTCCTTCCCCTTGCAGGAGCAGGTCTGCCTCTCGTGTTTGTGCTTCTGTGCTGCTTAGCACAAACCCTTCTGACAGAGGTCCAATGATCTTAAATCGTTTCCTTCATGGGCCAAGACAAAGTTGGCTCCTGCTTCTGGTGGAGACGCAACGGGAGTTGATGCCATTTGACTGCAGAGAGGAGTTGACCTGCGACCCAGAAGGAGGCATAGTCGAGGGCAGTGTTCTCCAGCCTTGGGCCCCCAGATGTTTTTGGCCTACAACTCCCAGCATGCCCCAGCCAGCTACGCTGGCTGGGGCATGCTGGGAGTTGTAGGCCAAAAACATCTGGGGACCCAAGGTTGGAGAACAAGGCATCGTTATGAATGGATATAGATCAAATGTGCTAGCGTGAGGTTAGCAACAGCATGCAGGTTTAGAGCCTGTCTCCTATGCCAGAAGTTGTTATACTTTATGAGAGAGCGTGGTTTCTCACTGCATTTTTCTCTTTAACTGGAAACATTTTAAAATACAAATCTCTTTAGAGGCTGTTACTGGATTTACAGTCCTCACCATTCCCTGGAGGTGCCAGGGGAAGTGGAGGGGAGAGACACCATATTAGGGATAGCCAAAAAAACAAAAGTGACACAAAATCACAAAAGTGCCTGTTTGTTTTGTGCCCGCCCGCCCGCCCAACGTTTGGCGGGTGAACTCCTTCCGCAGGGGCCACCTGCGCTAGTTAAAAGCTTCAGCACTGTGGCTGTTTCAGGGGCTCCTTCCGTCTTTCAGCTTGAGATTGCAAAGCAAACATGTCTTCGGAGCGAGGTCATGAAGGACGTTTGGGTATCACTTGCCCACCAAATCCAGCAGCACAGGGATATCGATAAGAGAGCAATCCTATGGTCCCTGGGCGAGTGGTCCCAGGGCCCCCTAGGATGGCTCAGGTTCCCCCCCCCTCTGAGGTCAGAGACAGCGCTCCCGCCCCACAAGCAGGAGCCGGAGATTCAACCCACTCCCCCTCGCAGCTGGCGCAGAGAGAACTGCGCTGGCTATCTCCCCGAGGCCGGAATACGGACCTCGGAGATGAGGGGAAGGGGGTGCTCCAGTGGGCGGGGCGGGGAGGAGCCTGGCGAAGCCAGGATATGATTCACCCTGAGTCCCCTCTAGCCTCCTTCCCTCCTCCCCCAAAGCGCCCTCGCTAGACCGGCTGAAAAGCCTGTCTAGCGGAAAAAGCAAAGATCAGAGGACGGGGAGGCCAAGATCGCCTCTGCTGCTCCCCCCCACCCTGCCAGTTTCAGCCCAGCAGGACGTAGGAATCTCGGAAGCAAAGACGGAAGGCACCGTGTACACTGAGAGGGCAATTCAGTCAGCCAGGGAGAGCTCAGTGTGTGTGGGCCTCTGCACGTCCGCTCAGAATTACGCAGGACAAGCTTCAAAAGTAAGTAGAATCAACGCATCCACCAGATTCCTCCCCATGCCTTGGTCCTTCTCCCCGGCATGGAAAAGCTCTTATCTCTGATCAGCTGCTATTTGGAAATAAGAGCTTGCCCCTGCTAAGCCCTGAGAAAGGCAGCCTTTTTCAGTGCTCAGCAGGGGAAAGCTCTTATCTCCAACCAGCACCTGATCAGAGATAAGAGCATGCCCCTGCTAGGAGCGGGAGAAGGGGCTAGGGAGAAGCTGGAAGACAGATCAGCTGGGCTGTGGGAAAAAGTGGGTGGGGTGCCACCGGCTTCGCAGGCTGCACCGGGAGCAGCTGAAGGCCATATGCGGCCCGTGGGCCATGGGTTGTGCAGCCCTGTTTTAGAGGTTGGTGATCTGGGAATTCTTAGATTGTATGAAGGGCTGACCATTCTCATCCATCTGGTCAACGTATCTGCAAAGTCCTGTTCCAGGAAGGCAGGGGACTGTGCATGTTTCACCGGGAGTCCAGAAGGATCCTTGTGGAGGCAGCGGCCTTCCAAGCGGCCGGCGTGGTGGAAGTGGCACCCCTTCTGCAGCCCGGCTCTGCATGTAGACCACCTGTGCGTCTGAGCGGAGGCTTCATCCCCACGCATTCGAGCAGGCAACGTTAAGCTTCAGCCAGGCAACACGCCGCGTCTTTGGTCAATTTTCCGAGGTGTCTGCTGGGCCATTTCCCCGGATGATCCCCTGACCAGTTATGTGACTGGAATTGGTGTGAAGCTGTGAAAGTAAGACCTGAAATGGTTCAGTCAGTGCTGGACTTTTTTTTTTAAAGAGGGGGGGGGGCGCTCAGCGCTGTCACCTCAGAATACTGAATGTCGGCCTTAGCAGTCGAGGCGGGAGGGGAGAGCCTTTTCCACGCATCCCTCCACCCGTGCTCCTTACAGGAACAGCCCATGTCAGCAGTGGTGGGGAAAACACCATGGCCCAGCCTTCCCCAACCCGGTGCCCTCCAGATGTGCTAGTCTGCAATGCCCATCATCCCCAGCCAGCATGCTGACTGCAGGCGATGGGAGTTGCAGTCCCACACCTCTGTTGGGGAAGGCCGCCATCGCAGTATGTCAGGGATCAGTGGGGAGAGGTGCATGATTGGAGGCGTGGGATGGAGGCATGCAGGCCGGGTGTGCAGGTCTTCTTTGTGTCAGATGAAAACATGATCCAGGGACGAATGTCTGGGCCCCTAATGCTTGCCTTGTATTTGAGGCAAGCTGGGAATATGGGTTCTAGCACTGTCACCAGTTCCCATCGCTATCCACTGTGATGCAAGTGTCTTAAACCATCAGCTCTCCATCTCTCTGTCTCTGTCTCCAAGAGTGCTCTTGGGGGCACTGCCTATATAGCCAAGAGGAGGTGCTTTCCCAGAGGTGCTAATTGCCTCCCTCTTCCACCGCCTAGGGAACAGGAATGTACAGGCACAAAGAATTCGCCAGCCCCACCTGGCACAGCTGCTGTTCAGTCCCCATGGATGTCAACCATCTTTTTAATAAGGGTATGTCTCAGTCGGCTAACTGCTGGAGGTGTAATACTACTAAATGCTTCGCTTACCCACATGTTTTGGCAATGCCCTGTGGTTGCTTCTTTTTGGGTGGAGGTTACAGTACGGATAAATTTAGTATTAGAATGCTCTTTAATATTTACTGATGCACACGTTCTTTTAAATTATTTACCTGCTGTATGGAATTTATCACAAGGACAACACAAGTGGATTTTCCGTGCCCCTTTGTTAGCTAAAAGACTGATAGTAGATCACATAAACTTTTGGTGCACCTTCTTTTGCCACTCCCACCCCCCTTTGCCAGGGCTTTCCAATTGACACCTTGGCAATTGGTCCCTGGCAATTGTGCATAGATTAGCCTACAGTAATACCTTGGATTACAAGTAACTTGGTTTGAGAGCGTTTTGCAAGACAAGCAAAATTTTTAATAAATTTAATTTAATTTTTAATTTTTAATCTCTGTACAAATTTTTTTGGGGGGGATTTCGTTTTGATATAAGAGTGTTTTGGATTACAAGCACCTTTCCGGAATGAATTATGCTCTCAATCCAAGGCATGACTGTATATGCCATCTCGCCTTGTCAATCTGTTACCTACTCCACTTTGCCGCTCCCTTTGACAGCTGAAACAGACAAGGAAATTGACCAGGCAAGACTACACACATTGGACAGCCATAAAAGCACACTTGTACACTTATGAAAGACCATCATCATAATCACCACCACCACCATCATCATCTGAAACACAGTTGTGCAATTTTCAGGAGCCAAAAAAAAATAATGACCCAACTGTGCTTTTTTGAGGCTCCGAACCCACCTCCCCAAATGGTGGCGCATGAAAAAGGGTAATGATCGGAGTGGGGAGGCGGAGACAAGATGGGTTCTGCCATGAAGGTACTGGGATACTTGCCAGAGCCTGCTGGAGGACTGAGGTGGAGAAGAATCCACGGTAAACCCGATTGTCTGTGGGACGTACCGTGGGTTGTTCAGCGAACAGCCAGCCCACCATAGCTTATTCGCAGGGTGGTTTAGCATGATGTGCAGCAAACCTGCCCAGGGAAGACTCTGATAGGCAATGATATGCAGAGATGAACACGCAGTATAACCATATCCAGGAGAGTGATATTACAGGGTTGGGTGAGAAATTGGTTCAGTTAAAGTTTGCATTTCTCTACGTGAACTAAAACTCAGTTATCCTTTGTAACTTGTACTTCTCCGAATTTTGAGATGGAGTTCTCCAATTTTTTTTTTAATTTTTTTAAAAGCATAAAAAATGCATGTATTAGAGAAAAGTGTGCACAAAATTGAATCTATTAGCGCAGATACATCACAGTCCTCTCCGTGCTGGGAATAGCTGCACCTATTGCATTTGGGTAAGTGCAGACGGGTGAGCATTTCAGTTTGGTTCCTTTTAGATAAAGAGCTACCAAACTTAAAGTTCTTCATCTTCAAGAAAGAAAGAACTTTGAGATTTTAAAAATGCGGATGTGGGGGAACACGAAATGGACAGATTCGACAAGTCTGCCAGGAACCTAGTGGAGAAGAGCTACGTTACTGCTCCCCACAGGAGTCGGTGAAAAGTGAAGGGAGCATGACAGAGTCTGCCGCTTTGGCCAGGGAAGTGAGTGCCCCAGGCGCACCAGCAACTCTAATCAGTGGCACTAGCTTGAGGGGGAGGGAAACCCGGGCTGATGCTCTCATGTAGCATTAAGAAGGACAAGCAGTCTGTCAGGGGAAGAAAGTAATGGTGCAGGATTCCTCCCCCCTCCACTTGATCAAAAAGACAGCAACATTGCAGCCTGCTTTTTGCGGGTAAGTGATGTCAGCCGAAGAGGATTTCTTCTTAGGCTATGTCACTAATCCATCCATCGTGTCACATTCCTTGGTAGAAAAAGTAGTCCTTGCTTCTCTTTTTCCCTCCTACCTACCTGAGAGAGCAGGAGGAGGGTGGTGTAGAGTGGTTTGCCTTATTTTGGTATTTCTACACCCATGCATGTGCTTTTTGCGTGAAAATGCAGCATATGCTGCGAATGGGCCTGTCAGACCCATCTGTAAATAGCTGTATCTGGAATGGATCAAGTGTCTCTGGCAACTTGCTATTTTGGGCTGCATTAATAGAAGTATAGTTTCCAAATCGCGTGAAGTGATCATTCCCCTTTACTTGGCACTGGTTAGGCCTCATCTTGAGTACTGCATCCAGTTCTGGGCACCACACTTTAAGAAGGATGTAGACAAACTGGAGAGGGTTCAGAGGAGGGCAACAAGGATGATGAAGGGACTGGAAACAAGGCCCTATGAGGAGAGACTGAAAGAACTGGGCATGTTTAGCCTTCAGAAGAGGAGACTGAGGGGAGAGATGATCGCACTCTTCTAGTACTTGAAGGGATGTCACACAGAGGAGGGCCAGGATCTCTTCTCGATCATCCCAGTTTGCAGGACACGGAATAATGGGTTCAAGTTACAGGAACCTAGATTCCACCTAAACATCGGGAAAAATTTCCTGACTGTCAGAGCAATAAGACAATGGAACCAACTACCTAGCGAGGTGGTGGGCTCTCCCACTCTGGAGGCATTCAAGGTGCGGCTGGACAGCCATCTGTCAGGGATGCTTTGACCTGGATTCCTGCATTGAGCAGGGGGTTGGACTCGATGGCCTGGTAGGCCCCTTCCAACTCTACTTTTCTATGATTCTATGATTCTAAGTACTTTGATCCGGTGTGCCCAAGCTGCCATTTTCTGGTATGTAGAAATGTAGTAACCAAAGAAGTCTGTAAGCCGCCCAGATAACGTATGTCCACAGGCAGCCATACCAAGGTTGTAAATAAAGAAATAGACAGAGATCTCAGTCACAGGTGGTATTAGGGGCTGGAGCCCCGAATCTTTCATTCGGAGTCCCAAAACTCTGGGAGGCTCTCTGCTCCACCACCCTGCTGTCTCTGGGCACTTGCTGAAATAAAGGTACATAGGGGGCCTGATTATCTCTGTTGCATCTGATCCCCCTGCACTAGCTGGCTTTTGCCCACATGTGCTTCCCCTCCTGCTGCCCACCCCCTGAATCTTTCTGCCTGAGGTTTTTTTTCTGAAATCAAATACCCTCCTCTCCCCTGTCCATACACCCCTTTTTGCAAAGAGGGGTATCCTTAGGAGACAGGGTCCTTTACAGACACACACACACACACACACTTTAGAGCACATGTAAATTAGCATATGCAAATTTGTGTATTTTTTTTTTGTCCTGTGGGCCTGAGACCCTGATCTTTTCGGGACCTAGCACCGCCCCTGTTCTCAGTGAGGATAAAATGAGATATTAAGGGAGCATGCCTTGTCAAGATATGATGTGTTTTTTTTTGAATATTGAGTAATAGGGGAATATAGAGGATGAATATTCTTTGGTCCTGTATGGTGAACACTGTGGTGCTGGAACAGATCTCCCTCTCTTCCCCAGGAAGAAAGAGGCACTTGTTGTGAGCTCTCCTAGTGAAAGGTTTGTATGTACCTATGACTTAGCTGGAAATTGAGACAATAAAACCCCCATGAGCAAGTTGCTTACCTAAATCCGGTGTCACCAAGGCATAGAGCAAGACTGGCAGCCAGGACCGGTGCAGGGCAGTTTGGCGCCCCAGGCGAAATAATATTTAGCGCCCCCCCTCCAAAGCAGCCCTGCTCTGCAAAAAAAAAAACCCTGCACCGCCACCACCAACCTACCTTCCCCCCCGCCCTGGCGGTGGCGGCTGTGGCTGCTGCTGCCTCCTCCTCCTCCTCCTCCTCCTGAAGTGATGCGACGTGACGCGATGGGACCCCCGCGCTGTTTTTTGCCGGGGAAACCATGGCAACAGGGCTGTTTAAGCCCTGTTGCCCTGGTTCCTCCCGCCAAAACAACGCGGGCGGGGCTCCGGAAGCGACACGACGCGGAGAAGGTAGGTGACGGGGGGGTTGGGGGGGTGGCGATGGCGGCGGGAGGCGCAGAGGCAGCGAGCGGGAGGGTGGGGGGAGGCGCAGCGGCGGGCGAGCGGGCGGGTGGGGAGGCGCGGCAGCGGCGGGCGGAGAGGCGGAGGCTTGGCGGGGGCGGCGCAGCGGAGGCGGAGGCCTGGCGGGGGCGGCGCAGCGGCAGCGAAGAGGAGCGCAGCGTTTCCGCGCCCTCTTCAGCCGCGCGCCCTAGGCAACCGCCTAGTTTGCCTAGCGGTAGCGCCAGCCCTGCTGGCAGCCCCACCAGTGTGACCCCTTGCAGCATCCGATGTGATAAGGGATCCTGGGATGCAACTCTCAGATTGCATGGGGATTTATGAGCTTTGGTCCTATTAAATCTGTGGTCTCCAACCTTGGGTCCCCAGATGTTTTTGGTTTACAACTCCTAGCATGCTGGGAGTTGTTGGCCAAAAACATCTGGGGACCCAAGGATGGAGAACACTGTATTGAATGAATGGTGCGGAGTTTAAAAGTGAAGGTCTGAAATCTGGGGAATGCTGCATTGACACATGCACGTTGACCACCCGAGATGGATGTCTGGCAATGCAAGAGAGTTTGTCCGTGTTCACTACTGTAGATCTGTAAGGTTTGGAATATCTATCTACCTATTGGACATGTATGAAATTCATGGGGGATAAGACTATCAAGGGCCATGAGTCATCATGATGGCTATATATTATTACCTCCAGTATCAGCGACAGTATGGCTCCGTATGTCAATGGCTCGGGAACACCCGTGAGATGGTGCCATTGCACTCCTGTCCTCTTTATGGGATAAATGCCAAGTGCTGCACCTAGGGAGAGGAAACCAAATGCAGAGTTACAGAATGGGGGACACTTGGCTCAACAATACTACAAGTGAGAAGGATCTTGGAATTGTGGTAGATCACAAACTGAATATGAGCCAGCAATGCGACGTGGCTGCAAAGAAGGCAAATGCAATTTTGGGCTGTATTAATAGAAGTATAGCTTCCAAATCGCGGGAAGTGATAATTCCCCTTTACTCGGCACTGGTTAGGCCTCATCTTGAGTACTGCGTCCAGTTCTGGGCACCTCACTTTAAGAAGGACATAGACAAACTGGAGAGGGTTCAGAGGAGGGCAACAAGGATGATAAAGGGACTGGAAACAAGGCCCTATGAGGAGAGACTGAAAGAACTGGGCATGTTTAGCCTTCAGAAGAGGAGACTGAGGGGAGATATGGTCGCACTCTTCCAGTATTTGAAGGGATGTCACACAGAGGAGGGCCAGGATCTCTTCTCGATCATCCCAGTTTGCAGGACACGGAATAATGGGCTCAAGTTACAGGAACCTAGATTCCACCTAAACATCAGGAAAAATTTCCTGACTGTCAGAGCAATAAGACAATGGAATCAACTATCTAGGGAGGTGGTGGGCTCTCCCACTCTGGAGGCATTCAAGGTGCAGCTGGACAGACATCTGTCAGAGATGCTTTGACCTAGATTCCTGCATTGAGCAGGGGGTTGGACTCGATGGCCTTGTAGGCCCCTTCCAACTCTACTTTTCTATGATTGATTCTCACAGGTAGCTGGTTGGCTACTGTGCGGACAGAATGCTGGACTAGAGAGGCCCTTGGTCTAATCCAGCATGACTCTTCCTAATGTTCTTCTGTTAAATTCATCTGTGCCAATAGGATTGTCAGTCTTCATGTGTGAAGGTCAATATGTATCAAAGTTTGGAAGCTCACGGGGCACTACTGTTTCCTTTTTCGAAAGCAGGATGTGTGATCAGCGGGGAGCCATTCATATCAGAAGTATAACCTCAGCGCAAGATCATGCAAGCAACAATTACGACTTCCATACGGGGTCATTCTATTAACCAAGAGTTTGCCATTTTGGTCCTTATTACTAAGCAGTTTCATGAGCAGTTTAGAGCATGGCCATAGGCTGGCTAAGGGTGATGGGGGTTGCAGTCCAACACATGTCTAGGGCACCACATTAGGGAAGGCTTTGATCTGTATGAGCCAGCAATGCGATGTGGCTGCAAAGAAGGCAAATGCTATTTTGGGCTGCATTAATAGAAGTATAGCTTCCAAATCGCGGGAAGTGATCATTCCCCTTTACTCGGCACTGGTTAGGCCTCATCTTGAGTACTGCGTCCAGTTCTGGGCACCACACTTTAAGAAGGACATAGACAAACTGGAGAGGGTTCAGAGGAGGGCAACAAGGATGATAAAGGGACTGGAAACAAGGCCCTATGAGGAGAGACTGAAAGAACTGGGCATGTTTAGCCTTCAGAAGAGGAGACTGAGGGGAGATCTGATCGCACTCTTCCAGTACTTGAAGGGTTGTCACACAGAGGAGGGCCAGGATCTCTTCTCGATCATCCCAGTTTGCAGGACATGGAATAATGGGCTCTAGTTACAGGAACCTAGATCCCACCTAAACATCAGGAAAAATTTCCTGACTGTCAGAGCAATAAGACAATGGAACCAACTACCTTAAACATCCCTGTTGCTCTGGTTTCCCCCGCCGAAAACATAGTGCGGGGGTCCAGTGCACCGGAGCAGGGTCCCATCGCATCACTTCCGCCGTGCAGGAAGTGACGCGACGGGACCAGTGCGCCAGTCGGTGGCAGCTCGAGCAGCGCGGAGGATGCTCCGCACCGCTCAGAAGAACGAGGTGGGGGGGCCACCGCCACGGAGAATCACGGCGGCGGAAAGGCGAGCCCCCCCACAGGTACGTGAACACCGCTGCCTTCCAACTCTACTTTTCTATGATTCTATGATCTTGCTTTTAAGCATTATTCACCTCTTGCAAAAAGTCCTTCAGCTGCCTCTCTCACCCACCCTTCCCCAGACAAAGGTGTCTGCCCTCCCTCTTCTTGGAATGAATATCACCTCAAATAGACCAGTCAAACTGTCTCAGATAAATCCTCCTAAGGAGCTTAGAATCTACTTGCAATGAAAGCCTCCATCACATAAAGAACTTGTTCAGAACTGACACCACGCTAGAGAAGGCAGATCAAACACAAAGGGTTTACCTACCTATTCCTTCAGTGTGAATTGTTCTCCTAAATCTTGATAATGGAACACTTCTGGCTGACTGTACCGTATCATCTTGACATTTCGAATACAGATATATGAGAAGCATGTCATGTTAACAGAGCACTACAACAGTCATACTTTGTCTTAGTTGATGGGAGAATCTCATCATAGAGAATAATTCATGCTGACAGTAAGAACTTGCAGATGGGCAATCTACAATGGAGAAGTCATTATAGAAATTTATCTGATTGGTTGAGTGGACAGAACAGGATGGGCTGGGCTGGACAAGTCACTAAAAGGAGAGGGGAGATTTTGGAAGGAAATCACTTTATTGGTATACTTTCCAGATTATGCAGTTCTGATTTGGCTGAAAGAAGAGTTTCTACCACAAAGAAAGAAAGGTAAAAAACGAAACCAAAAAAAAAAAAAATCCTTGTTCAGATTTTTTAAATTAAAATGTAAATGTGACATTTTAGATGTGTTCTGATTTCTCCATCTTGTCACTGAATTCACATATCAGGAGCTCAAAACCTCTGTGCCCCTGTACGGAACACATTTACAGTGTGCAAAAGTACACAAACTATGAAGAAGGAAAGCTCCAGAATGTTCCAGTATACAGTAATACCTTGGATTGCAAGCATAATTCGTTCCGGAACCGTGCTTGTAATCCAAAACACTCTTATATCAAAGCAAGTCTCTGGCGGGTGTGAGCAGGG
Organism: Shinisaurus crocodilurus; assembly: GCA_021292165.1. Classification (NCBI taxonomy): domain Eukaryota; kingdom Metazoa; phylum Chordata; class Lepidosauria; order Squamata; family Shinisauridae; genus Shinisaurus; species Shinisaurus crocodilurus. The sequence goes on from CM037887.1 coordinate 2,243,940, forward strand.
CCGATTTCGGCCCGCTACGCCCACTCGAGGCGAGCGGTTACATCCCTAGGTTGTATTGCAAGACGTCACTTGTTTATCAAGTCAAAAATTATTTTAAAAATTTGCTTGTCTTGCAAAACGCTCTCAGACAAGTTACTTGCAATCCAAGGTATTACTGTACCTGTTTTTAATACTCAAATCAGTTTCATGCTTTTCATTATTTCAAAGTGTTCTTCTTGTGGTAATGTGATGTTCCTGGGCCAGCTTCTCTCTGTCAAAGATTTTCTTTTCTTTTGACAATTTTTTAAAAAATTATCTGATGATTTTACACTTCTGTCTCTGCACCTTTCTCTCATAGGACAAATCAGGAATTCACATTGTTTTAGAAGCTTTCTTGATTTGAACATTTCCCCCCTTGAACTGCCCATGGACAAGGATGCAAAAATATGCAGCTCATTTGATTCCTTAACAAGAACAAAAAAAGAGGCATAGAACTGAGGGGTGGACTGGGCACCCTTCGTGATCCCAGTGCCAGAATCCCAACGCTCCAGTTTTGTGTGGGCTTTTGTTAAGGTCAACTGAGATGTGATGTAAAAGATCTTCAAACGCTTTCCCAATGTTTACAGACAGTCCCCGGGTTACGAAAGAGATCTGTTCTTAAGTCTGTCTTTAAGTTGAATGTGTACGTAAATTGGAACAGAAGCCATGTACTGTTTTCAAAGTGTCGCAAAATATAGTGCGTGCATTCGTAAGTAGGAACCATTGTATTTAACTCGCATTTTAAATATGTGGTGGTCCGTTTGTAAGTACGAGTTGTCTGTAAGTCGGATGTTCTTAACCCGGGGACCGCCTGTATTTTATATCTACTACTCATGGGGGTGTCTGCAAACTTGAATCAGAGGTGGGAGGGCTTCTTAATCCTTTCCCCATGGTGGAGTTAAGGAAAAGGAAAGAAGGCACTCCCTCTGCGCACTCTTCTTTGTGCCACTTAAAAAACAAAAACAAACAAAAATGGCTAATCACTCCTCATTGTCTACCTTAGAGCCAGGGAGTCTGAGGACTTAGAGAGGAGAGCTTGGGGCTGGATGCTCACACCCGTTGCTTAGAGTAGAGAGGGGATTGTCTCAGGAAGAGAGTACAAGAGGAGACTGAGGGTTACCAGGCTACATGATGTCCCTGGTTTTCTGCAGGGATGGGTGAGAATGTCATTTCAGCTTGGTTCTGATAAGTCCCCCCCCCCCCCCCAAATTAGCAAAGTTTTCCATATTCAGGACAAAAAGAACTTGAGATTTATTTTTATTAAAAAAAAAAACCTGAATGCGGGAGAAAACAAAACTGACTGATTTGCCCATCCCTAGGCCCCCTTTCTGGAAAGCCATGTTCTCATCCAGATGGACAACCAGACAAGAAAGGAATGGTCAAAGCACCTCTCCCTTTACTCCGGTAGCCCCACTTATATTGGTTGCTGCTCTGGGGAATGGAGAAAGGGAGCGGACCTCCCTCCCCCCCCCCCAGATATCCAGGGCTTTTTTTCTGGTGGAACTCACCGGAACTGAGTTCCAGCACCTTTTCTTCTATTAATTGCATTACAATTTAATCGCCATCTACTCCCGAGGAAATGTAATCCAAGAGTTCCGGTACCCTTTTCTCCAGAAAAAAAGCACTGCGGATATCTGACATCCTGTCACAGCAGCCTTCCCCAATCTGGCACCTTTCAGATGTGTTGGACTACAGCTCCCAGCATCCCCCAGCCCGCCACGCTGGAATCATAGTCCAACACTTCTGGACCATGTTGGGGAAGGCTGTCATAACAGGGGTGCCTTTGATTCCCTGGCCTGGCAACAACAACCCCCCCCCCCCAGCTGTGAGAAGAGTATCCACGCGGAGAAACTAATCCCACCTTAGCGTCATAATGTCTTTGCCACATCAAAATGAGCACAATAATCTTTAGTTGTCCCAATCAGCTGCAACTTTGCTCATTTGTCCTAAATAATTGAAAAGCCATTTCTAAGAGTATAGAATATGTGTGTGCGACGCTTGGGGTTGATTTTCTGCTCAGCGACTGCCCAGGTACTTGAGAAGGTTATCGTGGCTGATTGAAGTTTTCTCCCCCCCTTTATATAAGCAGCATAATTAATGAGGCTGTAATGAATTCAGGTGCTGCTCGGTTGTTACCTCAAGATGAAAAAAAAGTTGTAAGAGCAGTTTGAAATCTGAACTGAGAATATGGTCCTGATTAGTATCGATTGTGAATATTGGATTTTAAATTTAATGTCTCGAATGTCACAGAAGGCAGTTTTTTTTGCAATTCTTCAGACAGAGCTGGTTTTATGCTGCCCAGCTCGGTATTGTGTACCCAGGAGAACATTTTCACAATTAGTAACCTGAAGAAGTTATCGTCTTTGAACGAAAAGATGTGTGTGTGTGGCATTCACTATGGAGGCTGAAAAAAATGACCACAAGACGGTTAAAGAGAATTTGATATCCTTGTGTAGTGTTTCATTGCTGACCGCACCTATGACAGCCTTCTCCAAGATGGCGGCCTCCCAGGTGTGTTGGACTAGAACTCCCATCTCATGATGCAGGTTCCAGTCCAAAACATCTGGAGGGCGCCAGCTTGGGGAAAGCTGATCTATGAACTTGGATGGCGTAACAAGGTTTATTGCTCTAGGGCAGTGTTCTCCAACCTGGGGTCCCCAGATGTTTTTGGCCTACAACTCCCAGCATGCCCCAGCCAGCTATGCTGGCTGGGGCATGCTGGGAGTTGTAGGCCAAAAACATCTGGGGACCCCAAGTTGGAGAACACTGCTCTAGGGAATACCGATCTTATTTCCAGCAGGGCTTGACTTCTTGTGCCTTTGAGAGTTGAGTTACCGGCAGAACGTCAGACGGTGAAACTTTCCCCATCATCCCACCTCAATGCTAGGAAAAAAATTTAGCTGCTCAGTTTTTCAAGGTCCACAAACCTGCAAGATGTCAGCAACCCAAGAGACTGGACCATCCTCCTTTCCGTTTTAGGTGTTAGTCTGTAGCAGTGGATTAACTGGAAGTCACTTGCGGAGAATATGAATGTATACTCAGAAATGCCATTTTAGGTAATCAAGAGGCCTGAATGTGCATTTGCTGAGTTGTTCTTCACAATTATCTTTTTTCTCTAATGATACAAGAATGTATTTCAATAGGCATACTGGTAACACTGAGAGCCAGTGTGGTGTAGTGGTTAGAATGTTGGATTGGGACTCGGGAGACCCGGGTTCTAGTCCCCACTCGGCCATGAAACTCATTGGGTGACTTTGGGCCAGTCACGGACTCTCAGCTTCACCTACCTCACAGGGTTGTTGTGAGGATAAAACAGAGAGGAGGAGGAAGATCATGTAAGCCGCCTTGGGTTCCTTGCTAGAGGAAAAAAAGCGGGATAGAAATGTAATAAATAAATAAACACAGGGCATGTTGTCTTCCATGAGCTGTGAATGTTTTTTCTGGCATTGCAATGAATGGTCCCACAAGGGCTCCTTGACAAAATACCGCTGATAAATCTAGTCAGGCATCATGGGACATTTCCGTAACTTAGTTGAGGAACAGTGATGGAGAGATGTTTGGGCAACTGTAACTGAGTTGGGCCATCCCTACTGCAATCCAGTGAACAAGATGCTATGGAATGCAGAATTTAGTCTAGATCAGTGTTCTCCAGCCTTGGGTCCCCAGATGTTTTTGGCCTACAACTCCCAGCATGCCCCAGCCAGCTACGTTGGTTCAACTCTTACTTGTGAGGTCAGTTCCAGAGAATACAGGCTTGTGGCTTATGCTGGCTCAGCTTGTCCGAGCGTGGAAAGCTAAGCAGGGTCAAGCCTGGTTATTACTTGGATGGGAGACCCCTCCTCTAGTTTCCTGCATTGAGCAGGGGGCTGGACTCGATAGCCTTGTAGGCTCCTTCCAACTCTATGATCTATGAAATCTATGAATAATATTGGGTGACTGTGCCTCAAGCCCCTGGCAGTTGAACTGTGGGTTGCCACAGGGCACTACTTTGTCCCCAATGCTGTTTAACATCTTTATGAAACTATTGGGAGTGGGCATTAGGAGATTTGGGGCTGATGACACCTTGCTTTATTTCTTTGTGACATCTGAATCAGGAGAGGATGAGCATGTTCTGAACTGGTGCCTGGATGCAGTTGTGGGCTGGATTATGGCTAATAGCCTGAGACCCTATGGGTGTGTGGTTCCCAGGTATAGGAATTGGGTTGTTTACCTGTTCTGGATGGGGCTGAACTCATTCTGAAGGAGAAAGTATGTAGTTTGGGGGTGCTCTAGATCCATCTCTGTCACTGGAGGCTCAGGTGACCTTAGTAGCCCAGACTGCCCATTACCAACTTCGGTTGGTGTGCCAACTATGCCTGTTGGATAGGGCTGGCTTAGCTACTGAGAGAGAGAGAGAGAGAGAGAGAGAGAGAGAGAGAGAGAGTCTCCTCCCATACCACCCTGCCTGGCTGCTGAGGTCATCAGAGGGCATGCTCCTGGTGGTTCCTCATGGACCTTTGGCCCGACTGGAGTCCACCAGGAGAAGAGCCTTCAGTGTGGTGGCTCCATTTCTGTGGAACTCCCTGTCTGTGGAGGTCAGGCAGGCTCCGACATTGTGCTGCTTTCTGCGCCTGCTGAAGGCCTCCTTGTTCCGGGAAGCCTTCTCTGCTGTCTAACCACCTCTGTAATTGTTACTTTGTTTTCAATGTATTGTTTTCGTTTCTTTTATCTGTTTTTGTCTTTTTATTGTTCACCGCTCTGGAATCTACTTAGATGTGGAGCGGTATACAAATACTGATGATGATGATGATGATGATGATGATGATGATGATGATGATAATAATAATAATAATAATAATAATAATAATACGGTGATCCATGGTAACCTTATGATTAGACTACTGCAATGCACTCTATGTGGGGCTGCCCTTGCACCTGGTTTGGAAGCTGCACCTTTTGGCTTTTGTTAAAAGTCTCTCATAGACTTCCACCTTCTGTATAGCCATGCTCCTCTCTAGCATCCATTTTCTCGTCTGATGCCATGTTTAACTTGTGATACCAGCAAGACAAGCTTTCTGAGGCTAGGCATGTGGTCACCCTTTTTAGAACTGAAATGACAGGGAAGATATTATTCTTTCCCCGGCCTTTTAAAAAATCTGGTGTAATTTTATTCTCCTGCTGTACTTTTTATGAGTTGGTTCCAGACACAGTCATACTTTGAGTAGACCCATTGAAATCAAGTCCAATTGATTTCAATGGGTTTACTCTATGTATGACTAAATCTGGAGCCAACCCTATATATTTTTTTTTACTATTCTGATAGTTTGATGTGTGATTTTATTACTTTTAAGTGTTTCACATGATTTGTCAGCTGCCTTGGAAATAGAAAGACTGAAGGTGGGGTACACATTTTTCAAACATACATACAAACAAAAAAACAAACAAGAAAGACTTTAATAGAAGTATTCTTTAATAGACTTTAATAGAAGTATAGCTTCCAAATCGCGTGAAGTGATAATCCCCCTTTACTCAGCACTGGTTAGGCCTCATCTTGAGTACTGCATCTAGTTCTGGGCACCACACTTTAAGAAGGACATAGACAAACTGGAGAGGGTTCAGAGGCGGGCAACAAGGATGATAAAGGGACTGGAAACAAGGCCCTATGAGGAGAGACTGAAAGAACTGGGCATGTTTAGCCTTCAGAAGAGGAGACTGAGGGGAGATATGATCGCACTCTTCCCGTACTTGAAGGGTTGTCACACAGAGGAGGGCCAGGATCTCTTCTCGATCATCCCAGTTTGCAGGACACGGAATAATGGGCTCAAGTTACAGGAACCTAGATTCCACCTGAACATCAGGAAAAATGGGAGGTGGTGGGCTCTCCCACTCTGGAGGCATTCAAGGTGCAGCTGGATGGCCATCTGTCAGGGATGCTTTGACTTGGATTCCTACACTGAGCAGGGGGTTGGACTCGATGGCCTGGTAGGCCCCTTCCAACTCTACTTTTCTATGAATCTATGATTCTAAGACATGCAGAAGAAAATGGCAATAAGGCCATTTTATACAGGCCATTTTATACATTGACTCATACAAAGTCAATGTAGAACAATTTATTTATTTTTATTTATTATATTTATACCCCACCTTTTTTCCTGAAAGGAACCCAAGGCGGCTTACATAATCCTCCTCCTCTCCATTTTATCCTCACAACAACCCTGTGAGGTAGGTTAGGCTGAGAGTCAGTGACTGGCCCAAAGTCACCCAGTGAGTTTCATGGCCAAGCAGGGACTAGAACCCGGATCTCCTGAGTCCCAGTCCAACACTCTCACCACTACAACAATCCCAAAGGTATGTTATGGTCTGGACTCACAGTAGCTAACTTTATTTACAAAAAATGTACATAAAGAAGATATAAGTATCAGATCTAGTGTGATAATGAGGCAAAAAGTGACTGTATCAGGAGTCATTTGCTAGACGAGTGGCATATTAACGTTTTGGGAAAAATACACTCCATGGGTAAGTATAAGCAGAGGGCTTTTGTTTGGCATACAGTGGTTATCCAAAAGTGTGCATACACACAAGAAGACTTTACACAACTGTTGTAGTGATGCAGTCTATGCACAAGTAAAAGAAAGAAATGGGCCCCACCAACTTCAAACCTCACCAGCCGCCACTGCATTAATCTCTCCTCTCAAGTCCTAGATGCAAGAGTAGCCCCCTCTGAGGAAGAGTAGGAAATAGTCCCTCTGGGGAAGAAGTGCCTTTGTCAGACCCAGACTCTAAAAACACTCAGAGGACTTGAGTGTGCAACCCATTCCCTCCAGGGATCAACTCATCCGCAGTTCAAGGCAATAGACTCCCCTGTGGATCCTTGTCTGAAACATCACAAGACTTGTTCATGAGCCACAGAGAACTGCCGAGGTGCAGAGAAAGCATGGCACATAAGTGCTATCCACTCTCTGCTACGGGGTGGGGCTTGGAGCAGCCACCTAGGTTTGTGTCACAGCTTGGTTGAGGCTTGCAGCTTATTGGAAAAAGCTGTTTGTTGGCTTGCAGCTGTACATGTTTTGGTGAGTCCTCCTTCAGACTAAACCTGTCCTCTCCTTGCTACTGGCTTCCATTTACTAGCCACGTAGGATCTCCCATTATCCTTCTGCAAATTTCCTGCAAATCCCCCGAGTACTTCACCATCTACGGGGCTGAATTGGCCCAGACAGGACACCAAAAGCATGTGATTTAAAATCTTCATGAGAGCAATTCCAAAACCCATACAGTGCAACTCAACTTATTAGGCCAACTCAAAGAGCACAAGAAATCTGCATGATTTTGAGATCTCCAGGTCTCTTCATTGGTCAAGAATTAATTCGCAGAAGACTCACCTGTTTTTGCTGGCCTTTCTATAGTCTGTGGGCTGCAGTTTTTATTGGTGTCATCTGTTTTTACAGCATTTTATTGAATATTTATTGAATGATTTTCTGTTGCATTTGTTTTACATAGTTTTGTATTGTTTTTGTCTTGTACATTGCCATGAGAGGGTTCTACTCATAAAGTTGGCCTAAAAAACTTTTCAGATAAACTATTTCTTTATTTCTTTACTTAAGGGTCTCTGGCCTTGGCTTATAATAAGTTTATAATCCTCTCCCGTATTCACAGGGAATCACAAAGTGTCAAGCACAGGCAAGGGAATCAGTGTGGTGGCCTAGGATCTCAAATGAAATAGAGGAAGTGGTGGTGAGATGACTGGTGTGTATTCCAGAGGCTACTGTCTAGCACGAACCATTACTGCTATCAGAATTCCCACAGAGGCCATGGAAAAAGGTGGCACTAGAGTGCTTTCATTTTCAAGGGACCTAGTACCTCCTGACCACAAATTACTATTCCCAGTTCCCCAAAATTGTCAGACTAGAGAACCTGAATGACAACATATCCTGCATTGTAAATACATATTCAGCAGATATGGCATCCCTGAGCTGATCCAAAGTGACAATGATCCTCAGTTTCTACCTCTGAAGACATGAGAATTCCAGAAGTTTGCAAGAGAATATGGATTCCACCACCAGATATCTACCTCCTGGTTCACTCAGAGGTGTCATGCCCCCGCTGGAGGGATCCTCCCCCTATTCTGAGAAGCTAGAACTCCCTGAGACAGATGGAGTCATGGAGCCACCTCTGTCAGGAGTCATGGGGGAGCCTGGGCCCTCAGGGGAGAGGGCATGGGTTTTCCCCTGCCAGAAGAGGGGAGCTCTGCTTCAGAAGCAGAGGCTGAGCATCCAACAAGCCCCAGAGAGTGATGTCGCCTTAAGAGGCAGATCAGTAGGGCTCCTTTAGATGAAGCGCCCGACTCCAAGGAAGAAGGCCTCAAGTGCAAGGGTTGTAATATCATCATCATCAGGCGATCACTCGTGCGAGTAAGATTGTCTTCCAGGATAAAAATGTACAAAAAGGAAATTTTAAAAGGAGGAAATTCTAAAGAAAAATTGTGTAGACTCTAGCGATGGGTCCGTAAGTGACTGTGGAGGCCAATTCTAGATCCACAGTTTCCCACAGTGAGGACACAGGTTACCAGATGGAAGATGGTCCTGTAAAGGATTCGTTTGACGTGCTTTTCGCTTTTCACGTTGTATATTACAACATGGTTGTAATATACAGCAGCTGAGCTGTGGGTGGGGCTCAGGAGGCCCTGGGGAATATAACCCTGTATGTTCTATCTGGACTTTGCTGAAAATAACACTGGTTCTCAGCTCCAGCTTCTGGTATACTGACCTTAACTCATGTTTGGACCTCCATATTATTGACCTTGGACTGCCCGATGCTGCCTCTGGATTCTGATTTGCCTGCTATCCCATGTGCTGGACCTTGGGCCTTGGCTACACCCATGACTTACGTTGCTTCAGCAAAGGCTAGGTCAGTGTTCTCCAACCTTGGGTCCCCAGATGTTTTTGGCCTACAACTCCCAGCATGCCCCAGCCAGCGTAGCTTGAGGCACAGTCACCCAATATTATTCTCTGGAACTGACCTCACAAGTAAGAATTGAACCAATGTAGCTGGCTGGGGCATGCTGGGAGTGGTAGGCCAAAAATATCTTCTCTTTCTCTTGCTGTAGGCCTTGGTTTGATTGCCTCCACTTGACTGACCTTCAGCCTCTTGCTCGCTGTCACGTTGGGTGCCCAGTAATTCATCCTCTGCAGGCTGTCCTCTGCTCTCGTCCTCAGGTACCTGAAAGTGGTTCCATAGCTCCACTGCTTCCACAGAAGCAGAATGTCTTCTCGTTCTTCTGCCCCTAACAGTCACCCTTTTCCAGGGAGTTCCCCCTACGTTATTTTCCCTTGCCTCCGCAGTCTCTGACTCTGCCTCATCCTGCCGTTGCCCTTCTGGCTCCTGTACTACGCTTTGGTGCTGTAGGTCCGCCGGTCTGTCTAAGAACTCTTCAATTTCTCTTATACTCCTGAGGGTTGATGCTGCTCCAATCCTCTGACCTTTTCTTCCAACAGCGTGGCCAGCTTGCACTTGTTGCACATGTAGGCCATGTTGATCTCCGGCAGGAAAACAAACATTGCACACACATTGCAGGTCACCACCACTGGAGAGTCCTTTCTGTCCATAGTTCTCTGTTCCCTTTTTGTTTCTGCCTTTCTTTTCGTACTGGAATGGCCGGTGCCTTGTCCTGCTTTCCCTGGATGTCAACAACAGAGTCCCCCTGGTCTGTAAATGTGTGTTACTAGAACAAAACAAACAATCTAAAAAAATCCTTAGGGACCTCCCCCTTGACTTCCCCTGCCGAACTCCGCTGCCAAACTCCTGTTTGCTTTCCCTGTTCACTCGCTTTGTTCGCTCGCTCTCTGGGAGCCTGCTTGCCTATACAGCCCGCCAAACAGCTGGAGTCTCTCCTGTGCTTCTGCTCAGCTGGGAGCCAGGAACAGAATTTGGCACGAGCCTACCGAAAAGACACACCACAAGAAAATGAAAGTGGAGAGTCTAAAAATTTAGGCAGTTGTGTTGATCCACAGCAACAAGCCGGTTCTAGCAGTTTCCATCTCCACCACCAGCAGGTCTCTTATAAAGCGAATGGGTCTGCGTTGCCCTTTTCAAGACCAGGCCACCCCAAAATACTTCGCATTACAACAGGGATAGTTCACAACAATATATTGCTGCTGGGAAGGTTCATCCCCCCCTCCCCCAGATTCAAATGGGTCAGGAGACACCCACCCACCCACCCCACCAGCTAATGTGAGAATTGCAGCCAAGTGCAGAGGGAACAGGGAAGTCTGAGGCAGTGGCAGATGATGGCGTCATCCCTGCTAGTGAAGAAGTGCCAGCCCGGTGTCCCTGCGAGCCCCGGCTCTGCTGCAGCACTGGCACAAAGTGACGCTGGGTGGGGGAGCCGTCCTGGCCGGGCTGAGGGCAGCTCAGCGAAGGCATCCTGAAGTACAGGGACATCGGGGGGCATTCCAGTGGAGGCTGGTGGGGCGGTGTATCCACTTCGGGTTTTAGTCTGAACTTTAAAGGAGCTATCCATGGTGCTGAACCCTACCCCTAAACTGGGTTCGGCACCATGGGCAGCGCCTTAAAGGTCCAGGCTGCAACCTGCCCAGCTGACATTGGAGCCGGCATCCTCCACTGGGGTATTCTCTGATCTTGCACCTTTCAGGTTCTTCTGCTGAGAGAAGTTGCTGGTGGTGGTGGGCAGTGGATCATCCTTGGTGATATTTGCAAATCACACCTCGAATCAAAATTAAAATCACGAGGCTATTTCCCCCCGATAGACATACACCTGCACACAAATAATTGCATTATTAGAAGGAAAACAAACCGCTCTGTGTTACTGTAATGCACTCTACGTGGGGCTGCTTTGAAAACTGTTCCGAAACTTCGGGTCCAGAATGCTGCACCCAGACTGTTGAGTAGAGCCAGTTACTATAGGAAGCACATGACTCCCTTGTTAGAACAGCTGCACTGGCTACCGGTCTGTTTCCGGGCAAAATTCAAAGTGCTGGTTATGACCTAAAAACAGGGCCGGCGCTACCACTAGGCAAACTAGGCGGCTGCCTAGGGCGCGTGGCAGAAGAGGGCGCAGAAATGCTGCGCTCCTTCCAGCCGACTCTGCCGTCTGCCCTCAGGGACGTGCGGAGTGCTTTCCCCTCGCTTCTGAATAGTGTTCTGAGCTTTGGTGAGGAAAGAAGGATGGGGCGGTGGGGGGGGGGCTTCCAGACAACTTCACAGCCCAGGCAGGCACTTCTCACTTGGGAAATTAAACCTTGCAGTCAAGTCGGAAAGGACAGCATTGGTGCTTGTGAATGCAAAGTGTCTTGGAAGGGCTAAGCAAGCTTTCCCCTCCGGCTCAAGCGCGCTGCTCTTGGAGGGCTCGGAAATGGGAAAGGCAAAGGAGAGCGCCGCTTCTCTCCCCGGCGCCCCCACCCCTTGCTTTCTTCAGGTGGCGAGCGCGTTGCTTGCCGTCACTTAGCGCGAGAGAGGAGAGCTGTGAGAGCTGAGGAGGGAGGCGGCTTTGAAGCACGAGAGGGGGGGGGGCGCTAAATATAATTTTGCCTAGGGCGCCAAACTGCCCTGCACCGGTCCTGCTTAAAAAGCTCTATCTAGCTTGGGGCCAGGTTACCTAAAAAAACTCTTTTCTCTCATATGGGTTTTAAGATCTTCAGGGGAGGTCCTTGTCTCAGTCCACTACCATCCGAGGCACATTTGGTGGGAGCGAGAGGGGGGCCTCTCGGTGGCTGCGCCCAGGCTGTGGAACTCCCTGCTGAGGGAGGCCAGGTTGGCTCCTCTGCTGGCAGGCGAAGACTATTTTATTCAGGCAGGCTTTGGGCATATAAACTCATCTTAATCTAGTCTTCAGGTAGTGCTGAAGGTAGTCTTATTCCTTTTATTGCTGTGTTTTTCATTGTGTTTCAATGGATCTGTTTTAATCAGATGTTTTAAATCTGAGTTTTATCGTTAACCACGTCGAGTGCCACTTTTTGGGATATAAATAAATAAATAAATAATAAATACATACTTATTAAGGGTTCTCTGCTCAATTATTCTGCAGTGAAGAAGTAAAAAAAGCTAGGTTCCACCCTTAAATTTAAATAAATGGATTTGTTGAAATAAATACATACATACATACATACATACATTTTAGCTTGAGCCAAGGACTCCTCATGTGGGCAGGAGCTGCAACAGACACAAGTAAAGCTAAGCAGGGTCAGGCCTGGTTATTACTTGGATGGGAGACCCCTCCTCTAGTTTCCTGCACTGAGCAGGGGGTTGGACTCGATGGCCTTGTAGGCCCCTCCCGACTCTATGATCTAGGAAATCTATGAACTCCTCTCCCTGCAAAAGCCTCTTCATTCACTTCCATGTGAAGGAAAGCTGTCCTCACTGATTCCCACTGCATGCACTCACGACCCACCGGGCTGCTCTGCTGTTGTGGCAAACAGGGTAGCCCACTTGCATGAAGAATTGCATGTTCACCAGAGCACATGAGAAGCATTGGATCGGTGTGACTGTCGCCAAACATGGGGAGCAAAGCTCTCCAACTACGGTACTTTACAGCTTCTGTTTCCTTCAGAAGAGTTTGGGAGAAAGTGGCAGCCTGTCAGGGAGGGTCCATTACATCCACCAGCTAAATACCATGTGTAGGCGGTTCAGAGGTTAAATCTTTTGTGTTGAAATATTTTGTGTTGAAACTGCTTTTACTTACACTACCCCCTCCTGTAAGGTCCTGGATTTCCATCATGTCTCCAATTTTACTGCCTTGTTCTCTCCTTTCTTCCATCAAAATAAAATGTAAGGCCATTTTTGTGTTAAGATTTTATTTCTGTTAATAAGAGACATCACATGTAAATAAGAAAATAAAAGCTGGAATGAGACATGTTTTCTTTGAACTATAATTATGGTAATGCATTCTAAATGTTGACAATTTGAAGATGTTTTAAGACTGTAATTCTACAGAGGAGTATTCTGTCTTTGGAGATGTTTTTTTTATTCCCAGTGGGTTCCCCAGGTAGAACATTTTTATTAATGGTTAGGTATTTTGGAAGAGGATTAGTAGTGCTTAGCCCACTGATACAGTTAAATTGGAGTGTGCGTATGTAGTATAGACCTCTGTTGCTTGAGAAAGGAAATTCGGTCGGATCTGCTTTGCCAAGAGATAAAAAGCATGTCTGAGTTGAAAGGCATAATACCATTAAAAAAAGAAAAAGGAAGCTCCATTCCAGAATGAAATGAGAGAGCTCATTTGGAGGCGTCCTCTCTTGCTCCCCCATCTCAGTGAAAATAACCCTGTTTAAAATTTGAATTCTGTAATTTACATGTTACATGATTATTATTCAGATTATTACTAAGAGGACAGCTGAAGAACAAGGAATTTAAAATTCGCTTTCCCATCCCCTTTATCTCCATGAAGATTTTGTTCCAAGCCTCCCTTTCTTCCTCTTGATGCCTTGCATCTTTTGTTGTTGTTTTGTTTTGCTAAAGAGTAACTTTTCTATTAATGCTGCTGAGAAAGAAGGATGCTTTTACGAAAACTCTTTCAGGCACAAAAGGAGATGGCTTCCAAGAGATTATTTTACATATTTACATATTTTACCTTAAGCATTTCCTAGTTACTGCCTACTGGTGAATCTATCAGATTTTTACACACACTTTCAAAATGAATCTCGCTCTCCCTCTCTTGCTTTTGAGCCACTGCTAAGAGAGGAAATGAATTCTAAGTTTTTTCACTTCATTTTCACATCCTCACATTTCCTTATTTCACATGATTTAAAACAAAATGCCTGTGGCGCTATTTTTCCTTTCTCAAGAGCAAAGTGAATGTGACTTTTCTAAGGGGGTCAAAGGATGCCTCCCAGGCCTGTGGGTGTTGCTGGACGCCTGCCTGCTTTCAGCTTAACTGAGGGGCTTGTCATAGTTTTCATCTCCTCAGAAATTAGCCTCGGGGCCCCTGGCCAGAAGCAGGAACAGGCAGCATTATGAAATCCCACGCCAGTGATTTCCCACTGACATCAAATCCTGAGGTTTTAGAATTAACCCCCACACAAAGACAACCCTTCATTCTGGTGCCAGTTTGAAATGAAACTGAAGTAACGACCTTTTTCAGATGTCTCCTTGTTATAAGATAAACCTCCTGTTCAAACGGAAAGGTAGCTACTGCACGCTGCCTTGGCTCACATGAGCCAGGAGAGTGATGCTTTGGCGCGCATTGTTAAGGTGATGATGACGCAGGGCTGAAGAAGCGACCTGGGCTGCCAAAAGCAAAGGTGAACACGACAGGCAGCCGACACACTGCTGAGCCGGTCTCCCACTGCTGCATCTCAAGATCCCAAGGCAGACAAAGGCCCTTTAGAAATTTGCAGCAGATCGGTTGAGGAAGCCAGGAAACGGAGACTTTCACGAGGAAGGGGACTGACCCACCTCCAGAACAAAGTTAAGATTCAGATTGTTCGGATTGTAAATTGCTCCTTTTCCTAAACATTTTCATGCAAAGCCAAGGGAGGAATTGGGGGGATTAAATATGAATAGAAATAGCATTCTTGTAAACAATGGGGAAAGACCGGCAAAGAAGGATGCAACTCTGAATATTTGGCTTTATTCAAAGCTGGCCTTCTAGAAAAGGGCTCCTAGCAGGTAATACAATGCAGGGAGTGTTTCTGTGTCTGCATAATCAGTGCCCTGCGTTTTCACGTTCTAAACTAAGCAAATAAATGTAGTGGTTCCTGCCCTTTCACCTTGGGGTTTTGCGTCATAAGCCTGTATGGATTCACCACACGCAAACGTGTCTTTTCATTATAATAATAAATAGGTTTGCATCCAGAGATGATATCTCTGTTACACAGTCAGAAAAGGTATCTGTAAAGAAAGGTGAGCAATGGAAATGAAAACAACAAAACCAGCCAACCAAAACAGCACACACACACACACACACACACACACTTTTTTGGTAATATTTTGGAGTTCTCCGTTTAAGTCAACATCCTTCCGCCACCTGCCCGGCACCTGCTTCAGGTTTCTGAGGGCCCTCGAACAAGGCATCCTCAATGGCCCCTCCCTCAGTGAGTCGACCGTCTCACCGTCACTGTCACCAGTTGCTTTTTCCCCTCATCCTGTTTCTCATCATTTTTTTATTTATTATATTTATACCCCGCCCATATTCCTGCAAGGAACCCAAGGCGGCTTACATAATCCTCCTCATCCTCCTCTCCATTTTAGCCTCACAACAACCCTGTGAGGTAAGGTGAGGCTGAGAGTCAGTGACTGGCCCAAAGTCACCCAGTGAGTTTCATGGCTGAGCGGGGACTAGAACCCGGATCTCCTGAGTCCCAGTCCTAGTGGTGGGGCCGAGCCTGGAGTCGGCTGGAGGCTCGCTCCGGGCTCGGCCCTCCGCGAGTGGCGGTGGCCCGATCCTGCTCTTCAGAGCGGCGTGGAGCGTTGTCCGCACCGCTCGCGCCGATCGAGCCGCCGCTGGAGAAACCCCCCCGCCCCCCACCGCTGCCGCCAGGACCCCCCCCCCGCCGCCTACCTGGTCCTGCACGCCACCTCCGCCGCCACTGGAGCCACCGCCAGAGCCACTGCTGTGGCATGCTGGACCCCCGCCCACACTCTGTTTTGGCGGGAGGAACCAGGGCAACAGGGCTTAACAGCCCTGTTGCCCTGGTTTCCCCAGCCAAAAACAGAGCGCAGGCGGGGGTCCAGCGCGACGGAGCAGGGTCCCGTCGCGTCACTTCCTCCGCGCCGGAAGTGACTTGACAGGACCCATCGGACAAGGGAGGAAGGCTCTCCGCTCTCTCAGGTAAAGCCCGCACGCGTGGCCGAGCAGCCCGTTGGACACGAGCAGGCCCAGTAGGCTACATCCCTATGCCAGTCCAACACTCTCACCACTACGCCACGCTGGCTCCCACTTGTTTGCTTGACAAGCGGAGAGCCAGGGAGCAAGAATGGGGGACACTTGGCTCAACAATACTACAAGTGAGAAGGATCTTGGAATTGTGGTGGATCACAAACTGAATATGAGCCAGCAATGCGATGTGGCTGCAAAGAAGGCAAATGCAATTTTGGGCTGTATAGCTTCCAAATCGTGGGAAGTGATAATTCCCCTTTACTCGGCACTGGTTAGGCCTCATCTTGAGTACTGCGTCCAGTTCTGGGCACCACATTTTAAGAAGGACGTAGACAAACTGGAGAGGGTTCAGAGGAGGGCAACAAGGATGATAAAGGGACTGGAAACAAGGCCCTATGAGGAGAGACTGAAAGAACTGGGCATGTTTAGCCTTCAGAAGAGGAGACTGAGGGGAGATATGATCGCACTCTTCCAGTACTTAAAGGGTTGTCACACAGAGGAGGGCCAGGATCTCTTCTCGATCATCCCAATTTGCAGGACACGGAATAATGGGCTCAAGTTACAGGAACCCAGATTCCACCTAAACATCAGGAAAAAATTCCTGACTGTCAGAGCAATAAGACAATGGAATCAACTACCTAGGGAGGTGGTGGGCTCTCCCACTCTGGAGGCATTCAAGGTGCGGCTGGACAGACATCTGTCGGGGATGCTTTGACCTGGATTCCTGCACTGAGCAGGGGGTTGGACTCGATGGCCTTGTAGGCCCCTTCCAACTCTACTTTTCTATGATTCTATGATTCTAAGCAGGTCGTGGCACTGGCGGCTGCCTCTGCCGCCGCCGCTCCTCACCACCACCACCACCGTTGTCTGGGCAGAGCGAGAGGCAGGCGAGCAAGCAGGTTCCAGTGGTGAAGAGGAGGAGCGGCTCCCGGGGGCTCTTGTCGGTGGGTGGGTGCCCAGCCATGCCTACCCGGACCAGCCTTGCCCTCTCCCTGCGCTGACAACAGCCCCACCCCTGCAAGTGTGGACGCAGTTCTGTGGCACAGGCCATGACTGTAAGAACGTGAATGAAGTTTTAAATGATAGCAGATCGATGTGCTGAAGAATTACAGTTTGGCTGATTTGCCAAAAAATGTCACATCAACAAAAGGGAAAGGACAAAGCAGAGGATAACGGACAGGCTGGCTGTCTTTCGCCAGTCTTTAAAGCTTGCCTAGCCATTGCCTGAGATGCTGTGATGTCACAGAAGCCTGCAGATTAAAGTTGCTACCAGAACACTGATGTTAGTTTATTGAAATGAGGCCCTCTATTGGCTGAGCTGCTGGGATGTCACAGAATATACAAGAACACAGGCCTGCGGCTCACGCTGGCTCAAGCTTGTCTGAGTGTGGAAAGCTAAGCAGGGTCAGGCCTGGTTATTACTTGGATGGGAGACCCCTCCTCTAGTTTCCTGCATTGAGCAGGGGGTTGGACTCGATAGCCTTGTAGGCTCCTTCCAACTCTATGATCTATGAAATCTATGGAACAGCTAATACTCTGGAAGATAGAAACAAAATTCAAAGTGATCTCGATAGGCTGGAGCGCTGGGCCGAAAACAACAGAATGAAATTTAATAGGGATAAATGCCAAGTGCTGCACCTAGGGAGAGGAAACCAAATGCAGAGTTACAGAATGGGGGACACTTGGCTCAACAATACTACAAGTGAGAAGGATCTTGGAATTGTGGTAGATCACAAACTGAATATGAGCCAGCAATGCGATGTGGCTGCAAAGAAGGCAAATGCTATATTCGGCTGCATTAATAGAAGTATAGCTTCCAAATCACGGGAAGTGATAATTCCCCTCTACTCGGCACTGGTTAGGCCTCATCTTGAGTTCTGCGTCCAGTTCTGGGGACCACACTTTAAGAAGGACGTAGACAAACGAGAGGGTTCAGAGGAGGCAACAAGGATGATAAAGGGACTGGAAACAAGGCCCTATGCTATGAGGGGAGACTGAAAGAACTGGGCATGTTTAGCCTTCAGAAGAGGAGACTGAGGGGAGATATGATCACACTCTTTCAGTACTTGAAGGGTTGTCATACAGAGGAGGGCCAGGATCTCTTCTCGATCATCCCAGTTTGCAGGACACGGAATAATTGGTTCAAGTTACAGGAACCCAGATTCCACCTGAACATCAGGAAAAAATTCCTGACTGTTAGAGCAATAAGACAATGGAACCAATTACCTAGGGAGGTGGTAGGCTCTCCCACTCTGGAGGCATTCAATTTCAAGGTGCAGCTGGATGGCCATCTGTCAGGGATGCTTTGACCTGGATTCCTGCATTGAGCAGGGGGTTGGACTCAATGGCCTTGTAGGCCCCTTCCAACTCTACTTTACTATGATTTTATTAAGTGGGAAAGGGTGTACACCTTCACAAGAGTCATTACAATTTTGGAAGGTTGAATAGTTATGTAGTCATTTGGTCTCGGTGGGGGTGTGTGCACTTATTATTATTATTTGCAGTGCTTTTTTTCTGGAGAAAAAGGTACCGGAACTCTTGGATTACATTTCCTCGGGAGTAGATGGTGATTAAATTGTAATGCAATTAATAGAAGAAAAGGTGCTGGAACTCAGTTCCGGTGAGTTCCACCAGAAAAAAAGCCCTGATTATTTGTTTTGTTTTGTTTTTGTTATGTGTTGTATAATTTGCAGGTTAATGTATTTGTAGCTTATATGTTAAAATTTAAATAAAATTTGAAAAAAAAGAATAAAAAGCTGAAGTGAGGCTTTTAAATTCGATTCACACTTATTTCATAGATTTGGAAGGAGCCTACAAGGCTATCGAGTCCAACCCCCTGCTCAATGCAGGAAACTAGAGGAGGGGTCTCCCATCCAAGTAATAACCAGGCCTGACCCTGCTTAGCTTTCCACACTCAGACAAGTTGAGCCGTAAGTCCCAGTGGGGCTTATTTTGAGTAGACATACATAGGATTGCACTCTAGCGGTCTACTCAAAAGTGAGTCTCACTGAGTTCAATGGGGCACTTTCCGAGGTATGTGGTTATAGGATTGCAGCCTACATCTAAAGCAGGGGTGCATAATCTCAGGTCCAGGGGCTCCCCAGATGGACACCCCCTTTCCAGGACCCCAACCCTTTCATCTAACTGCAGATTGTTCATCGGTTTTCCAGCTTTTGCACGTCCCCCCCCCTTTCTAAAAGGTTGGCATGCCTCCCCTAAGGCTTTGTTACTGGCACTAAGAGCTTTACACTAAAATATGCTGGTATTTTTTTGTGTTTTGGCCCCACCCCTTTTGCCTTTGGCCTCGCCCACCACCGGAATGTGGCCCCAGAGAGCTGAGAGCTTCTCTAAAATGGAATTAGGCCCTCGGGCTGAAAGTGGTTCAACACCCCTGGACTAAAGAAAAAAAAGACCAAGAACTGACATGGGCCTTGGGAAGGGGGATGATGTCTCTTGCGGCCAGTGATGTCGCAGGCTCCATCCAGGGGGGTGCAGGGGGCACTGATGCAGTCATGCCCCACCGAGCACTCGGGATAGCGATATCTGGGATCCCCATGGCTGGGCTACGAACAGCAGCCAGATAAGATGCTGGGAAAATCTGATTCCTGCAACAGAAGCACTGCCTTGAGGGAAGATAATTATACCCCGCGCAACAACTGCAATGCCACCATCATCTGGGAACTTCTGAGGTGCCCAACAACCCAAGTCACGAGAGGGCAGCACCAATTTGGCAAAGTAGCTTGTAGGTGCCATATACATTCAATCTACTCAATAGTTTATATCCTTTTGGTCACATTAAAAGGATGCTTAGTGTGAATGCAAATTCTGTCAGACTCAATTTCTAAAAAAGGTTAAAAAAAGTTGGTTCTTTGTTGTGTTCCAGTGCTGGAAGGATGTGCTGTGAAATCTTAGCTTGTGTCCAGGCTGGGCCCGTCACACAAAACAGCCACTCTGGTGCATAGAATTCCCTTTGTTCCCCATTTAGCCCTTAAAATTATACAGAAACCATAAGTAACATTAAGACCTTCACTTCAGCATTTCACCAGATAAAGAAAAAATGCATCACATTACAAGTTGGTGTAAAAAAAAAAAAAAGGCAATTTAAGCCTTTTCTCTCTCTCTCTCTCTCTCTTTGGACTCGGAGTGCTGAAGAAATGATATAGCATAGCATGGTGTTTCTCTTTTGGAACTTAGAAGCAAATCTCTCTCTCTTTGTGATCATTCCTCTTCTTTTTATATGTTTCCCCTAGTTGAGGAGTATGGATCAGAAACTCACAAGGAAAACTGATGCCCTTTCCTGCAGCTAAATTAACTGGAATCACGTGGAAAACCATCTGAGCCTTGTATGGAAAGGGGAGCCATTAAAACTAGCCCAGAGCAATGGACTGCACCCAATATCACTAGAACAGCGTACACTGCAGATGTGGAGGCTGGCTCTCAGGCATACTGAGCTGTGTTGTATAGCTACAATTAAAATCAACTCCTCTGCCAAAAAATAAAAGGGAGGAGGGTAAAAGGAGAACATCAAAGACAGATTGAAATGTGTAGTTAGTAATAAGAGTGGTCTCCTCTTGAACCAGGCCCTCCAGCGATCCATGGCCCCCTTGTTAATGAGAAATTTTGACCTCTGGTTTGTAAGTTAAACTTGTAATCCCAGCTAATGAAGTAAATCAATCCCAACTTCAGACTGTTGTTCCCATTTTTCTTTGCTCACTGGTGTCTGGGAGTTTAGCATCCAGGTCTTACAAACATGATGTGGAATAGAGAGAGAGAGAGAGAGTGGGGGTGTATTTTATAGTCTTGTGTGTCTTCCCCTGATCTTGCAAACTTACTGTGGCTTTTGGCTGACAAATAATTCAGCTTTAACATACCCTTGCAAAGATTTCTTCATAGATGCATGTTGTTAACTGTGTGTAAATATAATCTTATTGATTTCTTTGGCTTTCTGTTTTACCCCCCCTCCCCCCCCCTTAGGGCTGGTTTATAGCAAAATCTGAATCTAGGAATTCCAGGTTTTCAGGGAAACAATTTGGTGGGCCCAAAATCTGTTTCAGATATGCATTAATACCTTCCCATGCAATGCTAAAGTTCTTTAAATTAAAAAAAAAAAAACACAACGCAATAAAACACAGAAGTAAGTCACATTTATTTATTTTTTCCTGGGCAAGCATGCTTAGGTTTGCAACTGCAGTTAACAGTAATTAACCCAAGAACAAGCCATGGGTTCTCAGTACCGCCCTCGGCAGCTGCCCGCCTATGCCCAGCTCCTGACGCCAGGCCTGCCTGCAGCTCCGTCTCTTGTTTCCACCTCCAGATCCCAGGGAGGCCGCAGAAGTGTTGAACAAGTGTCTGGAGGCAGTTTTGGGGTGGATGAAATTTGGATTAAACTTCAAAGAAACTTGAGGTTTAATCCAAATAAGACTGAAGTTCTGTGAGCAGGGACACCTGCTGAGCTGGACGGAGGTGTGTGACGTTTTGTGGATGGGGTTGCATTCCCCCCGAATGACCAGGTGCACAGCTTGGGGGGGCTCTCCTAGATCCAGTACTCTTTATGGACACACAGGTGATATCAGTGGCCAGAAGGAAGCCTTTGGGCTGATGGGCGGCAAATAAATATATTAAATAAATAAATACAGTATTTATGAGCTTTGGCTGATTTGCCAGCTGCACCCGTATCTAGAAAGGGCACACCCTGTCAAAGTCATCCATGCTCGGGTTACATCTACACTGCCCTACTGTAGGGGTGCCAAACCTCTTTTAGTCCAAGGGCCGAATTCAATGCTGGAGGAGCTCTTGGGGGGGGGGCGCATTTCAGTGGTGGGCGGGGCTGAAGGCCAAAGGCAGGGCCGGCCCAAGATCTTTTGCTGCCTGAGGCAAAGACAAGATGGCGCCCCCTCCCGCTCCAGGTACAGGACCGGCACTTGAACCTTACTTCAGCACTGGCAACAGGATATGGTCCTACACCACACCTGAGGGAAGCAAGCTAGTTCAGGGGGTGCAGGGCGGAAGGCTGTGAGGCATGCACAGCTTTGTCCTCCAAGAGTGGCGGTTGCCTCACTCTGCCCAACCACGGGGCTGGCCCTGGCCAAAGGGGAGGGGTCAAAATACCAAAAGTACCCCAAGTACCAGCATATTTTACTGTAAAGCTCTTGCTGCTGGTAACTAAGCCTTAAGAGAGGCATTTCAACCTATTAAGAAAGGGGGATGGAATGGAACCACCAAATGATTGACAAATGATTGGCAGTTGGGGGAGAGGGGTGGGGCCCGGAGGAGGAGGTGTGGCCTTCTGGGGAACCCCAGAGGGCCAGATTGAGACCGCAGGAGGGCAGGATTTAGCTCACGCTCTGGAGGTTCGATACCAGTGCACTGCTGTCATGTGCCCTACACGAGGCTGCCTTTGAAGACAGTGTGGAAGCTGGTGCAGAACGTGGGGGGCCAGGCAGTCAGGCCACAGAACATCAATGCTATGCTGGCTAAACTGCTTGCAGGTGTATTTCAGGGCTCAATTCCAAGTGTTGGTTGTTATCTTTAAAGCCTGCAATGACTCGGGACCAGGTTACATGAAGGATTGTTTGCACCTATAGGGACTTGGCTGGGCATTGCAGTCAGCTGTGAAGGCACCATTCATGTGCCCAGCTGCGAGATCCATCAGGTCAGTGAGCACAAGAGACGGGGCCTTTTTTTGTAGGTGGCCCTGTGATTGTGGAACTCCCTCCCTCAGGAAGTCCATTTGGCTCTCTCATTGATGGCTTTTAAATGGGGCCCAAGGCCTGGTAGTTTGAAGCATACCCTCCAACATTTCACAGATGAAAATAGGGACACACATGTGAATTTGTAAGAGGTATGGTTAAGCAACATGAAGGCCTGATCAAGAGGGTGTGGCCAAGCAACATGAGGGTGTGGCCAAGGGTATGGCCAGGCAACCAAAGGGCATTGGTCAAGTACAAAAGTTATTAGAGGAAACATACAAAACTGCAGTATTTTAAGCACAGAAATCTTTGAATTTATAATAATTTCTAATATTTAGATATCTCTGAGTGTGTAAAGTGGTTCACAGGTCCACCCTGCAAGCTCCTATTTTCTCCACTCAGAAAAAAATGTGGGCTCTATTGTACTTTATTTAAAAAACCCCAAGAACAACAACGCACTGATTGAACAATAATGCCAAAATGGAACAATGATGTTTGTTGCTGCTATTTGAGGTAGTTGGGATTTTTTCTTTCTTTCTCTTGAGGAGGGTGTTTTCTGCTAACTCCCTTCTAATGCATTAAAAAATAATAATAATCCAAAATCCCTGCAGAATAATCCTAATCGTTACTGTAGAGAGCTTTCTCCATTACACTTCAGCATGTGTTAGAAAAAGACCTTCACATGGGGTACACAGGTAGAGCCAAGTAAAATTTACCACTGCTCTGAAAGCAGAATAACAGTGCGTTCCTATGCATGTGTACTCAGAAGTAAGTCCTATTACGTTCACTGGGATTTACTCACAGGAAAGTGTATATAGGATTACATCCTAAAGTACAGAAGTCCTTTCCATAAAACTCAAACCGGAACAACACAAGCAAAGGAGTTACTGCCACTTAGTTTCAGTGTCACCAGGGAGCCTGTTTCATGTTTTTATACCAAAGGACAGCACTCTGCAACATTTAGAAACAAAAGTCAAAGTGTGGATTTGGAAAGAGCAGGAAAAAGATAGCTTCAAAGCAACCTCGTACCTTTTATGGTAGGGGTGAGAATTGTGCAGCCCTCCAGATGTTGTTGGACTGCAACTCCCAGCTGACCTTGCCAGCAGAGCCAATGGTGAGGAATGCTGGGAGTTGCAGTCCAACAACATCTAGAGGGCCACACAATCCACACCCCTGTTTTATGTAAACCAAATATTGACCACATTTGGCACACAGAAAAGTGCATGGACAAACAAAACTGCTTGCAGAGCAATCTCTTTCTTTTTGTTTTAAAATTGTCAGGATTGGCACAAATTCAATAGGTGAAGCTTACCCACCCACCCCACACCCCCAAACACGGCACTTCAGAGAGAAGGGGAAGTTTCTTGCATTTCCTTCTGACACTGTAACCTCACCTGTTAAAGGCACAGAGTCAGCTCTGTTAGGAAATAAAATCTTTGGCAATATAAAGAGGAATCATGAGATAAATTCCTTCATTCACCTCTCTGTCAGTCCAGGCCAGCGGGTGCAGCCTCCACCTCCTTTTCTTTTCACCCAGCTAATCCCTTCCCCACAGCAATGTGTAGCAGAGGCAGTAGATAGAGCATGTGCACACGCGTGCGTGCCGCGCGTGCGCACACACATCCTCACCTGGCCCTTCCAGCTTAGCAGCCTGTTCCCTCCCCGCTTACTGCAGCTATTCGAGCCTAAGTAGAGAGCTACTCTTAAAGGGGCCATGGACAAAATTGCAGCTAAGCTAAAACTGCTAGCTGAGCTGCAGTTTTACCATGGACCCTTTAAGAGCGCCTTAAAGTATCTTGCAGTTGGGGGAGGCAGGGGAATTC
The DNA here is from genome assembly GCA_021292165.1 of Shinisaurus crocodilurus. Classification (NCBI taxonomy): domain Eukaryota; kingdom Metazoa; phylum Chordata; class Lepidosauria; order Squamata; family Shinisauridae; genus Shinisaurus; species Shinisaurus crocodilurus. The sequence goes on from CM037887.1 coordinate 2,268,278, forward strand.
AGGACTCTGCAGGACAAAGTGAGAAGCCGTGATGGCTGAAGGGTTTTCATGACAGTCCCCAGCATTTTTGGGGCAATTGGAGATTATGTTGACGTGAATCTGTTTCTAACTGAAACTGCTATTATTCGACTGACGGAATGAGTGCTGAAGATTTTAATGGTTATTGCTGTCTTATTGTCGGCACTGAATGTTTTGTTATCTTTTTGGTATTTTATTTTTGTTAAATGTGTTGTTGTTTTTAATGGTAAATTACCTTTCTATGTCCAGAAAGGCAGCATGTAAATATATTAAATAAATAAATTATCCACCATAGTCAAGGCTGTTATAGTCTGTGTGTCGTCGTCCGCCTCCCGTCTCTCATTCTTTTCAGGGGCTTTAAAACATTACAGTGGAATTGATGCTGCTGCTACTATTCGCAGCACAATAGAAACGGGAGTTTACAATAACCTACTTTTTTTTTGTTTTGCACTCAATTTGAAAGAAGCTAGCTTAATTTTGACAACAAGTGGAAATGCACAGCAGTGGCTCTATTCACAAATGATATACCTTGGTATATTGGGAGCCCTGTTGAGAAGAACTTCACAAATAATCATGGTTTATTAGCTGCACAGTCTTTTCTCCTTTGTTTCTATTCATTTAATTTAAAGTGAAGCAACTCAGCATGCAAAACTAAAATTAGCTGCAAAGGGGGAAAAAGGTGGAAGTGAATAAACAGGAAAATCCATTAGAGTCGATGGGTTATTGGATCCCTTGCCATTCCTCAGATGGAGGCCTATTAAAAGTGATAATGCCTACCTTGGGCACTGCCTTGAGGCCCGAAATAAGGCCAAGGCAGGCATATTTCACATGCATCAGACAGAAGAATTAAATAGACCAATGTTCCCTAAAAGACTGAAGTACATCTCTTTCTGACGTTCATCTCGGGCAAAAAATTCATTGATCTCAGTATGTCCCTTGGCAATGATAAAATATTAAATCCAAGTCACACTTTTCTAGTTGGCTTAATTTCCAACCACCCCCTTCTATTCAGAGCTTTCTATTTGATCAATCTTAACAAGTTAGGAATAGCATCTAGTAATAAAATACAATTTCAAAAAACCTGCAGAGTTAAAAAGTTTGTTCGTTTGGCAATCTTTTTTTAGGCTTTATGCTTTGCATGCTGTCTTATTGCATTAAAATAAATTTACACCCAGTAGAAAATAGTGTGTTAAAATCTGGCCATGTATCTATTTTAATGAACATTCTTTCAGCATTTATTTTATTTTTAATTTTATTATAGGCAGTAGAAATTATAATTTGCAATGAATATTTTCTATGTAAGTAACAGATTCCTCCCTGCCCCCGCTCTCCCAGCAAATCTCCCTCCTCAGCACATGCACAAACCTGTGCACCTGTGCTTGCGCCCCACATACAATTTCAGCATATTCACATGATACAGCTTATGTCGACTTGAACCCACGGGAAAGGTTACTCGGTAATTTACCTCTCCCACCCTTTGTACTACCGTTCCTGCCCCCCCCCATTTCAAGCACAATTTGTCCGTTTTTACATGTTTCAAAACGAACACCTGGTCCCCCACCTCAAAAGTCCATGGAAGCGCAGTCTGGTTGTACCCCTTACTATGCTTCTGTTGCACCGTCCGCAGATGCTGTTGGGCCACCTCCCGGAGAGTGTCCTGGAGTTGTTGCATGAACGTCTGGACTGGCAAGGGGGTGGTAGCCGCATCCCCCCTCCCACTCTGCCCGCAGCAAGGCCAAGGGCCCCCAAAGTTCACGGCCAAACGTCAACTCGTTCGGGGAAAACCCTAAGCTCTCTTGGGGAGAGTCCCTATAGGCGAACGCAGATATGGCAGAGCCTGGTCCCAAGTTACGGGGTGCTTGGCGGTGTAGGCGTGGATCATCTTCCCCAAAGTCTGATTGAAACGTTCAATTAGCCCATTAGTCTGAGGGGAGATATGATCGCACTCTTCCAGTACTTGAAGGGTTGTCACACAGAGGAGGGCCAGGATCTCTTCTCGATCATCCCAGTTTGCAGGACACGGAATAATGGGCTCAAGTTACAGGAACCCAGATTCCACCTAAACATCAGGAAAAATTTCCTGACTGTCAGAGCAATAAGACAATGGAACCAACTACCTAGGGAGGTGGTGGGCTCTCCCACTCTGGAGGCATTCAAGGTGCAGCTGGACAGCCATCTGTCGGGGATGCTTTGACCTGGATTCCTGCTTTGAGCAGGGGGTTGGACTCGATGGCCTTGTAGGCCCCTTCCAACTCTACTTTTCTATGATTCTATGTGTCATCGTCCGCCTCCCATCTTGATAACAATGCTAATTTAGGACAAACCTCTAAATCAATACCTATAATTTCCGATATTTCTTCAAAAATCATTTTCCAAAAATCCAGTACGCTTTTGCAACTCCACCACATACGTACCCAACTCCTGACAACCTCTCCAACACATTGGAGAACAATTATTATTTATTTTATTTAATCTCACTGGATTCTGGTACCATCTCCAAATTAATTTATAAAAATTCTATTTTATCCTTATTGACATATTTTTCAATATACGGCTATCCCATGGTATGGCACGGACATCAGGTGCTCCACACCACCCAGCTCCCACATCCTTTTGAACAGCTTGGACACGAACCCCGTGCCACAGTCCGAGATCACAGTTTGGGGCATTCCTAGGCGGGCAAAAAGAGAGAGGAGAGTCTTAGCCAGGCTACTTGCCGATATGGAGGCTAACGCAAAAGCCTCGGCATAGTGGGTTGCATAGTCCATGACGGTCAGGACAAATTTCTTCCCAGTCCTAGTGGGGGGATTCAAGGGCCCCAGTATGTCCAGTCCTACCCGCTCGAACGGGGTGCCAACCACGGGCAGGGGTTGCAGCAGTGCTTTGGGGTGGTCCCGGCTGTGCCCCACGCGTTGGCAGATGTCGCAGGACCTGCAATACTCTCGCACTTCGTTGGCTACCATCGGCCAATAAAAACCCTCCGACACCCTGGCCAAGGTCCTCTTCTTTTTTTTTTATTCCCCCCCCCAATAAACATAAACAAATCAAATACAATCAAACCCATGCTCCCATCACCCTGGGGCCAATATGATAAACAACTACTACTTTTCTACATTGTGTCTAAATTCCAAAAATACATCAAATCTTGACATGGTGTAGTCCCCTTTCCCTCAATTAAAACATAATCTAAAAATAAACCCCAGATATCCTTAAAATTGTTTTTCTTTAATTGTCCCCTTTTACATTTGATATTACAAGTTAACATATCATTTAAAGCCATATCCCACACTTCCTTATACCAGTCAGTAATAGAGAAATCTTGATGCACTTTCCATTTTCTTGCTATCATTAATACCCGCCGTTAACAAATTTACAATTAATTCTTAAACATTTTGAGGACCAGCCACCTTTTTGATTATTGATAACAATGCTAATTTAGGACAAACCTCTAAATCAATATCTATAATTTCCGATATTTCTTCAAAAAATCATTTTCCAAAAATCCAGTACGCTTTTGCAACTCCACCACATACGTACCCAACTCCTGACAACCTCTCCAACACATTGGAGAACAATTATTATTTATTTTATTTAATCTCACTGGATTCAGGTACCATCTCCAAATTAATTTATAAAAATTCTATTTTATCCTTATTGACATATTTTTCAATATACGGCTATCCCATGGTATGGCACGGACATCAGGTGCTCCACACCACCCAGCTCCCACATCCTTTTGAACAGCTTGGACACGAACCCTGTGCCACAGTCCGAGACCACAGTTTGGGGCATTCCTAGGCGGGCAAAAAGAGAGAGGAGAGTCTTAGCCAGGCTACTTGCCGATATGGAGGCTAACGCAAAAGCCTCGGCATAGTGGGTTGCGTAGTCCATGACGGTCAGGACAAATTTCTTCCCAGTCCTAGTGGGGGGATTCAAGGGCCCCAGTATGTCCAGTCCTACCCGCTCGAACGGGGTGCCAACCACGGGCAGGGGTTGCAGCAGTGCTTTGGGGTGGTCCCGGCTGTGCCCCACGCGTTGGCAGATGTCGCAGGACCTGCAATACTCTCGCACTTCGTTGGCTACCATCGGCCAATAAAACCCCTCCGACACCCTGGCCAAGGTCCTCTTCTTTTTTTTTATTCCCCCCCCCCAATAAACATAAACAAATCAAATACAATCAAACCCATGCTCCCATCACCCTGGGGCCAATATGATAAACAACTACTACTTTTCTACATTGTGTCTAAATTCCAAAAATACATCAAATCTTGACATGGTGTAGTCCCCTTTCCCTCAATTAAAACATAATCTAAAAATAATCCCCATATATCCTTAAAATTGTTTTCTTTAATTGTCCCCTTTTACATTTGATATTACAAGTTAACATATCATTTAAAGCCATATCCCACACTTCCTTATACCAGTCAGTAATAGAGAAATCTTGATGCACTTTCCATTTTCTTGCTATCATTAATACCCGCCGTTAACAAATTTACAATTAATTCTTAAACATTTTGAGGACCAGCCACCTTTTTGATTATTGATAACAATGCTAATTTAGGACAAACCTCTAAATCAATACCTATAATTTCCGATATTTCTTCAAAAATCATTTTCCAAAAATCCAGTACGCTTTTGCAACTCCACCACATACGTACCCAACTCCTGACAACCTCTCCAACACATTGGAGAACAATTATTATTTATTTTATTTAATCTCACTGGATTCAGGTACCATCTCCAAATTAATTTATAAAAATTCTCTTTTATCCTTATTGACATATTTTTCAATATACGCCTATCCCATATCTTGTTCCACTCTTCTTTTCCTATTTCCTCCTCAAAATCTGTATCTCAAAGTGACTCAAACTATCTTAAGATTTTCTTCTTCAAGGTCCTCTTCTGTCCCAGATGCTCACCCCAGGCTACATTGTGGGTTAACTGGAGGACTGCTGGGCGGTGAGATTTGGGCACCACTAGTTGCCTTTTCCTCTGGCCCTGACTGGGTTCCTGCTGCAGCATGAACTCCCGGTAGAGAAGCCCAGCGTCCCACAGGAATCAGGCGGATCGACCTGCCTGGTCTGGAAGTTTGGTGCCCTAGGCAAGATCAGATATTTAGCACCACCCCCTTCCCACTTGAGAGCGCTGTATTTTTTTTCAAGGCAGTTTCTGGCACCCCCTTTAGCCCTGTGCCCTAGGCAGCTGCCTAGTTGGCCTAATGGTAGCACCGGCCCTGCATATTCACTACTATCTGATCAACTGTATACTAATTCGTAGAATGGAGGTTTTCAAAATCACGAAGTACCAATTCTTTTATTTTGCACTCTTGGTAATCCTTTTACTTTTGTTCAATATGACATAGGTGTTGTGCAGGTATTGCATTAATTTTAAACAAACTGAATTGAAGGAAATTATGTAAGCTCTGTTCAATTAGCAAAGGGTAATTAGCATAAATGCTGATTAGCTGGTAAAGTTCACTTTGAAAAAACTGAAGTGCTGGTGGAAAGAGGACGCATGTGGGCAGTGCCCATCCAGCAATTTTATTTATTTATTTAAAATATTTCTACTCCGCCAAAGTTCTATAGTGGTTTACAACGATTAAAATAATGATAAAAACAAAAGGTATAATACAATCTGAAAACATCAAAATTGCCAAGGCCAACTGAAAAACACTTTTTACTTGTCTGTGAAAAGCAAGAAAGAGGCTGCTGGACTTCGACTTTCTCTAGCAAGGGAGTTCCATGGGTATTGGGGCTCCTACAGAAAAGGCCCTGCTTTTGGTGGAGGCTAATAGCCCACCCCAATGGAATTTGGAGCAGGGTCTCATCAGCAGAGCTTAAATGTTGGAAGGTTGCTTCCTGGAGGCACCAATGGCTGCCCCCCTCCCCAATTTCAGTAGCCAATGAAAGTCCTGCTGTATTAGTCGACTGGAATATGGCCCCCACACCATCCACTGGGATTCCTGCACCACTGGTGATGGCTGAAGCTGATATCATCTTGGCAGCAAGAGATGCTCCTACAATACCTCAGTTCGTGATGGTTTTATATGCCCCACCCTTTCTGTAACTACATGCTCCATGAGCATAGGGAAGGACACATCACTCTGTTTCAAATCCATGTTGCTTTCACATGTGTTCATCTATATCCTCCTCCTCCTCCTCCTCCTCTTATTTGTGTGCCTCTTTTCCATGGCAAATTCTGCTCAAAGTGGCTAAAAACATCAGAAGAGTTTGCATAACAAACTATAAAATCTCAAGATGATTCACTAACAATTACAGCACAACAACCTTTAAATAATCACACATATATTAAGAAAGATACACCAAGATGAAAGAATCCACAAATAGTTCATATTTGGGCCTAACAATACAACTGCAAAGCATAATCCAAATCGCAGCACAAATAATACATGTCATCCAAGACTGAACATTGCCCCAGCAACAGTCTCTAAGCAGGAATGGTCTCTAGGCACCTTCAGTGGCAGGGTGGGAGTGGCCTTTGTAAGTGGCGTCAGTCAGGGTCCTATCCTACTAGGCCAGGTGGAAATGAGCCAGGGACAGGGAACAGGTGTTGCAGCCAGACTCCTTCCTACATGGTCTCCAGCTCCACATGCCTGTTCCATCCTGTTTCCACATGATTCTGCAATTTCTTTTCAAAAATCTGCATGAAAATGTGCATTTGAATAGTATTGTAACTGTTTCTCTCATAAATATGCACTTCTAAAAGTATTTCCTCTCAAAATACACATTTTTTATAGGGATGGAGAAATCTATCATAATTACCGGTAGGTTTCTTTCAGTTCCTCATTTTTCCAATCTTAAATTTGATTCATCTCAAATTTGAGAATTTCTCCAGTCTTAAGTTCCATTTGTCCCGAACTTTGAACGTTTTTTGTTTTTGTTTTTTAAGAGTGTGCATGAAAATTCATAAGGATTTTTGTGCACATTTCTCCTAATATAGGCATATTGCCGAATATGCACAATTTATGGAAGCAATTTTCATAATAAAATGCATTTTTAACATTATTTCCCCATATATATATACATTTTGGTGCATTTTTTGATTGGAGAACTCCATTGCAGAATTTGGAGAACTGCAAAATGTAAAGGATAACTGAGTTTCAGTTCACATCTTGAAAGTACAAAATTAGTAGGTAAGTTTGCCTTAAGATGCAACCTGAACTAATCTCTCTCCTATCCCTTGTTTTGGTACAATGTTGGTCAAGAACTGCATTGGGACATTTGGAAAGTACAAAAACTTCCTGTGGTGGTTATGGTTATGGAAATGTCAAGAAAAGCACCGTGATTTTGGAAGGAAGCAAAGCGCCCGGGGACCGGGAGCACAGGCCTTGTTTCCTACCAAAATTGTGTGTGTGTTGCTGCTGCGGTGCCTGAAATTTCAGCAGCAATTTTGGCGTTGGCGGCGATTTTGGTAGTAGCAGGGGGGCAGGTATGTGTGGCCCCTTGTGGGTTCTGAGGGTGCAGTGAGGGTCCCCAATCCCCAGAAGTCTGTGGTCTAATCAGTGCCAGTGCCAGTCACACAAAAAGCAAAGATAGCTGGTCCATGATCGTTGGTCCATGAGAAAAAAAAATTACCTAGGAATTGCCAAATGGTGGAGTTTGGAAGTTTCTCCGTCATGGACCAACATGACTCTCTTTGCTTTTTATGTGCCAAGGAGAATATTTAGCCATTCGGGGGCAGAATCTACAACCAGAGGAAGATGGTTTTCTACCATCTGAAGAGGGCCTTGGCTGTTGGAGGGTTTCATTCCCTCCAGCCACTAGGGAATACTGCACAATTTGGCTTCAATTGACTCCCCCTCCCTTTTTTTTTTTTTTTATTCTAGTGCACCACCGAAAATCAATTTCTGGCTTTGCTAATATAAAGACTGTCATGTTTCTCTTTACTTTTTCTCTTTGCCTACCCAGGAAGCTGTGTTTTGCCCAAGGCAAGAGACGGATCTGGGGGTCCGCCATTGCTTCCTTGTCCCAGAATCCTAGGTGTAATCTGATACCGGCAGCACCTACCAGGGGCTAATTCATTCCGTCTGCTGCAGGCGCCATCTTGGGACCGGGTCTAAAATGCAAACCTCATGGCCACAACATCTGGCCCAATTTTTTAAATATATATATTTATGCTTTCCCACACACACACACCCTGCTCTCTTTGTGCCATCTGGGCCAGCCTTACCCCAACCTGGTAGCCCTCCAGATATTTTGGACTACAACAACTCACCAACCATTTGCCATGCTGGCCAGGGCTGATGGGAGCTGTAGTTCAAAACACCAGGATCAGGAAGGCTGGTCTAGAGTTCTGGAGAACTAGAAAGCCTCGCACACTCTTTTGTGGCCTCTTAGTGGGTCCAAAAAAAAAAAAAAAGTATTGCCCAACTTGTGGATTTAGATTCGCTGGTGTCCTTGGCTTCAAAATATTGCGGCTTGAATGCTGGCAGAAATACCCTGCAACAGAAACACCATCTTGGGGAAAGATGTCTGCATTTATAGCAGGGGCAGGCAACACGTAACCTGCCCATTATCAAGCTGAAATTTCCTTAAATCAAGATGGCATTTTTAAAAAATCTGGCTAAAAAATCCCGCAGCCCCCGCTGCCCCTGCCTGCACCCCTGAATTTATTTATATATAACCTCTCTCCCGCTCCCTCCCCTGCCCTCTCTTTCACACACAGGCACTCCACAGAGTGCTAAAAGGGTCAAATTTAGCTTGCAAACAGGCTAACCCTAACCCCTTTAGCACTAAGGAGCAGTTTCCCAATGAATTTTGGCAACAAACCAACCATTTATTTATTTCAATTTTTCATATATTTTTTTTAACTTAGTGCGGCCCGTGAGGTGTGTGCGTGTTGTACGGGTGGGGTGGGGTGAAAATGGACCCCGGGGCCTCCTCCCACAGTTGACCAGCTCTGATTTATAGCAAACAACAAACGAATAATAACTGTGTGTGTGTGTGTGTTGGACAAACCCTTGATTTTCTGGAAAGGCCTCATTGCCGATTGCAGATGTGCCCTTTGGCCATCTGTATCTTAAAAAAAAAAAAAAAAATCCTCAGCAGCAGCAACCTTGGCCTGGTTGTCTCATGTGTCCTATTTTTAATAGCATGCAGATCTGCAGAAAATAGCCAGATTTTTTAAAAATGCCATCTTGATTTAAGGAAATTTCAGCTTGATAATGGGCAGGTTACGGTATTCACATGATAATTGCAGTTATCACATAATAATCTGGAATTGCTCTCAGTGGTCATAATGGCTCCCTGCCTCTCACAACCTCAGGCAGTTACCTATCACTGAGAGCCGGGTTAGAACTTGAGAAGACTATTATATGGCTTGGCTCTTTTCTGTAATGGTGATAACTATTGAACATGTGAATTTATCTTTTGTCTCTTAGCGGTCTAACCCTCCCTCAAAACCTTTTGCTTGAGGCAATATCTATTGCATCGTAGGAGGGTGCAAGCTTTGTCCAGTAGGATAAAAATTATTGTTGGGTGCAGCTGGGAAGGTAAGGATATAAATTCTCTTATAAACATAATAACATGAGTTTGATCCATCCGTGACAATTAGGAATTTTAGGTTGTTACAAGCTTTCCTTAAAGAAATGTACATTTGTTGTAATGGGAATTAGAACTTCAAAACTGCAGATCGAATGTATATGTACATGATATTCTTTTCAAAAAATGCAAAGCTTTGCAATGTATTGTACTGTACAGAATGTGCAACGCCATTTGTTCACATAGTCCTGTGCAAAGAACATTTTTAACTACCGGTACTCACTTAATTTAAACTGGTTTAGTATAGCTAGTTACCATAGTACTGACCCCACAATAACCTCTCTCCTGTACCTGGGTATTTCTGATCTGTAGTATTAGCATCCAGCATTGTTTCTTCCCTTGGAGTTTCAGCAGCTAAATAAGTTGCAGCCCCTTCAGCTATTCTCATAAAAATTTGCTTCCAGACAACATGGTCTGTTTATTGTGTAATAATCGAAATGGCACTAAATTGCAATGATTGCTGAACACTTAGGAATTGCATTAACCACTTAGCCACTAAACTCATTTCTGTTTTTCTCTGCTCCTCTCCTTCGGAAATGCTGGGTTTCTTGTTTTTTTGTCTTAGTGTAGCTCCTCTGTCTCCAAGAAAGGTCGAATATTTCCGGGGTCCCTTTTCCCTTTCTGTACATGTTCTTTTATTCGGTGGGCGGCGACCTTGGCTCTGAATTTTCCAGGTGTTTTTTTTTTTGAGAGCTATGAAATGAAAGCAGTGTGTGAGCCTAGATCAGTGTTTCTCAACCTTGGGTCCCCAGATGTTTTTGGCCTACAACTCCCAGCATGCCCCAGCCAGCTATGCTGGCTGGGGCATGCTGGGAGTTGTAGGCCAAAAACATCTGGGGACCCAAGGTTGAGAAACACTGGCCTAGATATATGTCTTTCCAGGGCTGCCCTCGGGTCTGTCTCAAGCAACTGCATTGCAGGTCAGAGGGAGGTTCCCCGGCAAGATGCCCCCCCAAGGCTGCGGAAGGGAGGAGCGGAACCTCAGGCCAGACAGCCACACCCCCGGCCCCGTGCCCCGGCCGCTCCCCACGATCACTGACCATTTGGGGGGTTTCCCAGTGCGTGCGCATGCGCATGGTGGGGGGAAAGCAGGTGCCGCCCTGTGACGCGGGGTAGGAGGCATCGGAATCTGAGGAGCCCCGTGGCAGGCTGGATGTGGCCCCCAGGCCTGAGGCTCAGCACCCCCATTGTAGAAGATGTGTGTGTGGGGGGTCCAACAGCCCGCTTGCACGCCCACCCTCCTTGGCGCCGCTGCACAGGACCCGCCGAAGGCGCACCTCGTGGATTGCACATTGCTCCACTGGGACCTCTACAGCTGCGGTTGCTCCCAAGAGGTTGCCCGGATGCATTTGTGTCCTTTGACCTGCCCTAGGAAGGCCACCCCTGCTTCCGCCTTTTGGACAACATCCAGGGGAGGCAGCCTGTTCCCCTCCTGGCCGGCCAACATTCGCTGGATTTCCTTTCTCTCTCAATGCGCGATATGTTCAGCCTCCCCACTCCAATGTACGCGACTGGGGCAGGCTCCGTGGAACTGGGCTATAACCGGCCTGGCCTATTGTAGAGATGTGTAGAATGGCATGGTAATACGGAGCATGTATGTGGTGCCCTAGAGAAGCCTGGTCTTGGCTGGGGATGATGGGCATTGCAGCCCAACACATCCGGAGGGCACCAGATTGGGCAAGGCTTCTCTCGAGTGCTCAAAGTTTCCCCCACGTTATCTCATTAATCCTTACAACAACCCTGTCAGTGTTATTATCCCCCCCCCCGTGTCCGAGGGGGCCCCGGGGTGCGTGTGTGTGTGTGTGTGTGTGCCTGCGGCCACCTATTGAGTTCATTGCAAAGGCAAAATTCAAATCAGGCACTTCTCAGATCACAACCCAGTCTCTTGTACTCCAGTGAATGAAAGACCTAGATAGCTAATAGCTAATACATTTTCCCCTAGATCTCTCTCTCTCTCTTTTTTTATTTTCCTCCTTTCTCCTGGCGATAATGATTCTACCTAGTTACAATTCCCTGACTTCCTCGCCTTTTTACCAAGATGACAGAACCATGACTCGATCACTTCAGGATGCATGAAAACTTCGTTAGGAAGGCAAAATATCAGAACAGTCTGTCTGTCCATGTGAGTCTCTCTCTCTCTCTCTCTCTCTCTGTCCGTCCCTGAGATAGCAACGGGAAGAGAGTTTGTGTGTGAGTGAGCAAAGGTTGTTTTTATTTTCCTCTTAAGCCATTTTGCAATCCTCCTGCTTAGAGAAAAGGAGGAGAACCCTGAAACCAACAAGGAAACTGGCGTGAGATGCAGCCAGGTAAGGAAGAGTTAACCAGAAATGGAGCGGCGATGCTGGGAGCAGGAGTGCTTCAGAACAGAGCAGTGTTCGTGCGAAAGCAAGTCATTTCCCGAAACACTGCAGACACATGGCCCCCGGCAGTCTAAAACCTTTGGAGACCAAAATGGCTCGCAGGAGTTAGAAGTAATAAGGTGTTTTTCCCTTCTTTCTCCTTCACTGAAATTCTGTAAGGTTGCTATACATTACCGAGGAACAATGCTACTGTTTTTGTGTGTGCGCGCGCGCCTGTGTGTTTTATATGGGTATTAAGATCCATTACAATTTGACATTTTTCAGACTGGTGATCCTGTAGTTTGGTGTTAAATTGAAGTTGTTTGTTTTTTAATTTAATTCTTTCATTTTCCAAGGGGGGGAAAAAAAGCAGTCCTGCTGTGCCAATAGCTTTCTGAACTATGGCAGGATTTGGTGTTTTGATTCAAATCTCACTGCTGTCGCAAAAATTTAAAATAAAATTACCCTTTGAAAACTATTCCCGAATCACTCAAATTATCTACAGCACATTAGGTGTGCATATGTGTGTTTTTAAAGGTAGGGATCTGAAATGGTACAGCACATATGCTTTCTTTAATGCATTCGTTATATGACACCCTTTGAACAATTATCTGTCCAGTACCTAATACAGCCTGCTTATGATTATGAAAACTCTGTATGTCTGCAGCAGCTAAATAAACACCACATCAAGTAAATTACTGCAGCTCTGCTATTAGGCCAGGAGCAATCTGAAGGACATCTGCTAACTCTTTTTCAAATGCCCTGTCCTTAGTCTTTGGTTCCAAATGTTTCTGTTGTTAATTACTACTTGAAATATATGAAATAGCTGTGGAGATATGCTCAGCAAGGGAAAATCTGGTTTCAAGTAACTCCTATGCCCATCCCTGGTTCCCTTGCCAAATTTCTCAGCATATTATTCTAAAATAAATGCCACTCCTTTAAAACTGGGTAAGTTGGTCCGAAACAATTGTGTCTCATCATCAGTGATTGCAGCCGCCTCCGCCTCCATGATTGCCAATTGTGGCAATACCTATAGTTATTACAAGGATGCTTCTTGAGATGGCAGAAGAATGGTATGTATTATATCAGAATGCCAGAAATGTGGTGAACGTTGACATTTACCAGCAACTCTTAACATTTTAGGAAGTGAGTGGGGGATTTCTGATCACTCTAACTCTATATGTTTGCAGCAGCTAAATAAACACCAGATCAAATACATTACTGCAGCTGTACTATTCGGCCAGGAGCATATCTGAAGCAAGCTTGGTGACACACAGCCATTTCAGACATTTACTGGAGGATCTCAAGAATCTCCTCCAACAAAGGAAGCAGTTTAATCTTCATTTCCATAAATTTTCCAAGGAAAAATGATGAAATGTCCTGAATGAAAAAGAACTGATCTACTAATCAGCCTTCCCTGGTGTGGTCTTTCACAGCACACCCCCCCCCACTTGCTTTTCATGAGATCCAGACTGTCTGAAACCCCACTTGGTATCACTGAAATAAAGTTCTGCCTGCATCTTCCAGCTTCACCAGCCTTCCTTCAAGAGAGGAAGCAGTCTGTCGTTCATTTCAGTACAGCCTAGAACAGTGGTTCCCAACCTTGGGTCCCCAGATGTTGCTGGCCTACTGCTCCCAGCATACCCAGACAGCATGGCTAATGGCAAGGGATGCTGGGAGCTGTAGTCCAGCAACATCTGGGGACCCAAGGTTGGGAACCACTGGCCTAGAACATGTTGCCAAGAAGTGGACCGGGTCAATTTCAGATGTGCGTGTGCTGACGATGGAACTAGTTGGGGGCCCCCAACCTTTTTGGGTCTGTGGGCATATGTGGAATTTTGAGAGAGGATCATGGGCACTCTCGCAACATGGTTGCCATGTGGTAGGTGTGGCGCCACTCAGAAAACACCCATTTCCCAGTAGGCAAACTGGTGAGGCTAAAAGAAAAGTAACCTGCCCAAGAACCAAAGCTTAAGGCAGATATGGGGACGGAGTCCAGACACAGAGGCAAGACACCCATGCACTACACCAGAGAGCCACCCCCAGGCAACACGTGTGCATGCACACACACACACACACACACACGTGCGTGCACACACACATATGCACAACACCCAGGCAAAACACATACCTCACCCCACCCCCAACTGAGGCAAGTACAAGACTGGTATCTTGAGTTGCACCAATCAAGTGACAACTTAAGAACAGAAGCAGAGCCCTGCTGGATCAGGCCAAAGGCCTCTCTAGCCCGGCATTCTGTTCCCACAGTGGCCAAGCAGATGCCGCGATGGGAAGCCCACAAGCAGGACGTGAGGGCAACAAGCACCCTCCCGCCCATGTTCCCCAGCAACTGGAATTCATGCTGCCTCTGATAGTGGAGGTGATGCGTAGCCACCATGACTAGTAGCCACTGATAGCCGTATCCCCCATTAATTTATCTAGCCCCCTCTTGAAGCCATCCAGGTTGGCTACTACCTGGCTGCTGCTACCAAAATTGCCGCCAACGCCAAGCCAGAAAAAGCAATATATGATCTGCGATCGGGTGGGAGGGGCCAGGGAAGGGGCGGGGCCACCTGGGGAGCCCCAAGCGCAGGCCGGATTTGGACCCTGGCCCCGAGGTCCCTCCTGTGACGTGTTTGGCAATATTGATGCACATCCCTTCCGCCGAGCCTTGAGTGTTCTGTTGGTGTTCTTTGTACGCCTGGTGGTCGCCAGTCGTTCTGCATGATACAGAGCGTCCGTCTACAGTGCTGGTGTGCAGAGGTCGGCGGCATGGGAAAAGCCACCCGCCCAGCTTGGCCTCTCCAGGACCGTGGAGGTTTCCTCCCAAGGGGCAAAGAAAGCCAGCGGGGCTTGGAGTCGCAGGGCAGGAGGAGCTGCTGCCTGACTCTCTCCATCTGTTGCCACCTCTCTCGCTGCAGCTCATCTTCCTTAGCAGTTGTTGGGCGAGGGAGGAGCAGAGGAACCAGCCGCCAAAAGAGAGACGACCGGACGAAAGCAACACTGCTAGGCAGCCAGCTAGCAGTAGCAACATGCTCTACAACAGCCTTACGCCTCCCGATGTGTTTGCTTATTTGTGAATTAATATGTTTATATCCTGCCTTTCCCCCATCTGGCAAGGAACCCAAGGTGGCTTGCATAATCTGCCTCCTCCTCCTCCTCCTCTCCATGTTATCCTCACAACAACCCTGTGAGGTAGGTTAGGCTGAGAGTCAGTGACTGGCCCAAAGTCGCCCAGTGAGTGTCATGGCTGAGCGGGGACTAGAACCCGGATCTCCCCCGTCCCCGTCCAACACTCTCACCACTGCACCAAGCCTGATGGGAGTTGCAGACCAATACATCGGGAGGCATCAGCCGGGGGAAGGCTGTTCCTACGATTATGATTCCTTTCCACATATCTCCATTCTTGAAGGAGTCCAGAGGTCAGTCACTTTGCTTTCATTTTTCGACTTGGTCTGTATGGCAGAAAACCCCACAGGAGTCTCTTTCCCTTGCCTTCCCTTCCATATTTTCTTTGAGTAGTTCCAGTTGGAATCTGTTCCATAAAGCTATTTTTTCATATGGGTTGGTGGTCTGGTCCCTCTTTAAGGATGGGGATTGATGATGCCAAGTCTTCCCTTGACAATTTGTTGTTTGAAAGGACACGCGGCACCCCACTGAGCGAAAATAAAAAACAGCCAAAGTTCCTTTTTAGCAAAAGAATGGGTGGTAAAGTTCTGTCTTGCATAATCCCAGCGCAGAGGTCTATGTGAAAGCTGTGATCTTATTGAAGTATTTGTAAAAAAAAAATATTTAAAAAAATAAATAAAGGAGGAAGCACAGGGACAGTGGGGGACTGCTGTGCTCCGTGCTTCTCAACTAGAAACAAATGATCCATTGGTTTATTCTCCAGCTTGGGTGGCCACTTACACATTGCCAAAAAAAGAGGAAACATACCGTCAAAAGAGAGGACAATAGAGGATACCAATTTGCAAAACATCTGCATATATTGATGGATATGTATGGATGCAAATATAGAAAACATTGCTAGAATTTAAATAGAAGTACAAGGCATCTCACCGCAATGGAGAAGACTGACCAGTGCCTGTGTCAGTCTGCCGTCCACGTGGCCACTCCAAGGCCCTTCTGATTCTTTGACTTTAAACCAGACTTGGACTGGGCAGTCCATCAAGCAGTGGTTGACTTCAAACAGAAGACTGCCCTCTGTAACGTGGCACACCTGGGCCATCCTATACTAAGAGTATACCTGTCCTCCTTCTTAGGGCCAGGTGCCTTCTTACCTCCTTAGAACAGCTAGAGGGCCTGAGCCTGGCCATGCTGATGTTCACAGTTAAAAGATGACCATCGCTGCCTAAGGGCACAATCCTATAGCCGCTAGACAGAGCCTAGATGGCCACAGGATAATGCGGAGTCCCAGCTCCAACCTTGGAAACATGCTACTGAGGTCGGAGCTGGGCTCCCGACCTCGGAGAGCCCTCCCTCCGCCCTCGCAGCCGGCGTGGAAAAGAACCGCACTGGCTGCGGCTCTGAGGTCGCAAGAGCAACCTTGGAAATGGAGTTTTGTGGGTGCGGTGGGGAGGAGTCGGGCTCTGCCAGCACACACAGTATCCTGGCGGTGCCTCAGCCCCCCCCCCTCCTCAAGCTCCAGGGCAAAACTCTGAGACAGCTGAGATCCGCCATCGAAGTGTTTTGCAGGGTGGGGGACACGCGGAGGCGACCTTTGCCTCTGCGCTCCTTTCGCCCTCCAAGTCTGGAAGGTTATGGGCAGCCTCACTGGATTGCACTGTTCGTTGAAGAAAATCTGTATCAGATTTGGCGACAGGAGTGTGGGAGAAAATGTCAACCACCGCCACAATTAAGCACCACAACTTTTTAAAGATTTGCTTCCCGCCCACCCCTTTTCCTCATCTGGGTTTCCATCCTGCACACTCCGGCGAAGGTGGTCAGATAACATCATGGATTGGCCAATGTCTGCTAATGGAGTAATGAATGATGAAGCTTCGGTAATTAGATGTTTTGTTTGGTGAATCAGAATTGAGCCCCAGGGGTGCTAATCTAGGAGAGCCTGTGGAGCTGCGTGGTGAGTAATTTTAAACAGGGGTGAAGGATATTTACGTGGAGGGGGGGGAACCTTGTAGCATATTGAAAACTGAAGTTTCTTCTAACTATGGAGTGAAGGATGAAATGGAATTGTTAATATTTAAGCTTGTCATCCCATTGAATATTAGGGGAAGCATTTATTTCAGCGAGACCGGGTGCCGGGGAAATGTCTAGCACGGCGCCCCAAACTTCTTTCGGCCCGAGGGCTGAATCCAATTTCAGAGAAGCTCTTGGCAGCTGCATCCCAGTGGTGGGCGGGGCCGAGGGCAAAAAGGGGCGGGGCCAAAATGCCAGCATATGTCAGTTTAAAGCTCTTCCTGGCTGTAACTTATGAGAGGCATTTCAGTGTTTTATAATGCGGTGGCGGGGGCGGATGCATAAAAGCCAGGGCACCACCAAATGATGGACAATTATGGGGAAAGGGGTGCATTTCTGGCAATCGAAACCTTCCTCTTCAGTTCACGCAAGGAGAAGGCAGATGACGACAGACCTAGCAGTGAAAGGAAGCTTGTCGTCACAGCAGGAACACAGCAAAGAGAACTGGTCTGAAGCGATAAGGCAGTGTTCTCCAACCTTGGGTCCCCAGATGTTTTTGGCCTACAACTCCCAGCATGCCCCAGCCAGCGTAGCGTAGTTGTAGGCCAAAAACATCTGGGGACCCAAGGTTGGAGAACACTGGTCTAGGATTACAACCCTGATCCAATGCTTTCCACAGCGCACCAATCATCTGTTTAGGATGGGGAGGAGCAGAGGGGAGATTAGAAGCAATGTGTGTGTGGGGGGAATATATTTTTTAAGGCAGGATAAATGACTGCGATCAATTGATCAACGAACCGAGGCTGCGTTGGTTGAACCTTCACCCGCTTCCATCCTGACTCCAAACAGATGATTAGTACTATTGCAGAGACCACCCTTCCCCAACCTGGAGCCCTCTAGGCGATGCCCTCCCATCATTCCCAGCCAGCATGACCTTTGGGGATGATGGGTCAGGGAAGGCAGCCTGAGAGTGCGACAGGAGGTGGCCCCAACTCTCAGGTTGGGCTTTTCAGCCCAGGGGAATTTATTGTATTTATTATTTTATTCGTGGTGCTTGTATACTTCTTGATACAGTACAATCTCTATTTTATTTTATTTTATTTATTTAATTTATTTATTATATTTCTACCCCGCCTTTTTTCCTGCAAGGAACCCAAGGCGGCTTACATAATCCTCCTCCTCCTCCTCCTCCTCCTCCTCCTCCTCTCCATTTTATCCTCACAACAACCCTGCGAGGTAGCTTAGGCTGAGAGTCAGTGACTGGCCCAAAGTCGCCCAGTGAGTTTCATGGCTGAGCGGGGACTTGAACCTGGATCTCCCGACTCCCAGTCCAACACTCTCACCATTATTATGCCACACTGGATGCCGCAACCGTAATGTGGATGCCGCAGCCGTTGCGACTGCCTGGGCCACGTCTCTGCCTGGTGGGAGCTGATGAAATGGAAGTACCGTACATTCCCCCGAAGACCTGCGGAGGCTTTTGCCTGCACCCACAAAGGCTAAACTGCCTCGGGCTACATGCGAGCCCTGCCCACAATACACCGGGGGCACAGGCTCCTAAAGACCACCACCACCACCACACCTTTGGCACACAGATCCAAAGAGGCTTTGGAAGTGCCTTCAGCTGAATGAGCCAACAAACCTCCCTGCGATTGGATCCCCAGTTGCAAGAGTGTTCAGGTGCATGTTCTTACAAGCACCCTTCAGAGCCGAGGGGGCTTCCGAGGAGCTAGGCGTGCAGCTCCCCCCACCACCACGTTTAGCCCTCAGGTTGGCAGGCTGAACACCTGCGCAGGGCTCAGTGGCGCAGTGTTCCAGTGTGTGCAAACATGGCTACCTGTTTCACAAGTCAAGGGCTTCAATATGTCAGCTGCATATGGCAAAAAAGCACCCGAGAACAGCGAATATCGCAGTTCTGCAGAGCTCTCTAACCTACATGCTTTATGTTGCTGCCTCAAGATAACACTGAATAACATATTTAAACAATTCATGTGTGAAAAACTAAAATTGTAACTCATGAGCTGATTTCTTCACACATTGGTGAAATTTAAATTCTTTCCCTTCAGACCCTGGAAGGGTAGAATATTTGTAGAAAAGATTATATAAGAATGTTTAGAGAGAGGAGGACCAGATTTTTCTATCAGTGTCTGTATAGATCAGCCTTTCCCAAGGTGGCATGCTCCAGAAGCATTAGACTGCAACATGTGACCTTTGGGGATGATGGGAGTTGTAGTCCAACACATCTGGAGGGATGCCAGCTTGGGGAAGGGTGGTCTAGCTGTAGGGCAGGTGTAGGCAAGCGGGTGCCCTCCAGATGTTTTGGACCCCAAGTGCCCGTAATCCCCGACCATTGGCCATGCTGGCTGGGGATGATGGAAGTAGTAGTCCAACACATCTGGAGGGTGCCAAGGGTTGCCTATGCCAGATGTAGGGCAATGCAGTGTGCATCGTGTTCGAAGCTCTGGATACATCGTGGGACATATCATAATGGCCATTGAAATACTTGCTCTTCCAGCCCTTCCCCAAACCTGCTGATTTCGACTTTTCCAGTTGATCACATGTGGCTCTGCAAAGACAGAAGCTGCTTGCAGGGTAGCCATCAAGGCAGGCCTCCCAGGCAGCAAGCAGATTTATTTATTTATTTATTATATTTACTAATCGCCCATCTGGCCGGTCATCCGGCCACCCTGCCAGATGTGCACAAAACCTCACCTGGGAGCTTCTACGGCAGTCAGGGAGATCACCTGACAAGCTGGTGACCAATATGCGCACCACCAGGTACAGGATCTTCTTCTTCTATTTATTTATTTATTTATTTACTCACCGTTTTTATATAATGCTCTATATCTGACAAGATTCTTGTGTGGTGAACAATAAAACAGAAGAAATAAAGAATCAAGATGCAGAATTAAAATATTTGAAATCAGATTGTGCTAATAAGACTCAAAGTGTGGCTGGTCAGTCAAGGGAGGCTTGTTTAAACAAATACGTCTTCAGCAGGTGCCGAAAGCAAAACAATGTTCATAAGCTGTCCCCCCCCCTCCCCTAAATATTCTTCACCCCTGCTTAAAATTATTCACCGCGCGGTGCTACAGGCTCTCTGAGATGAGCACCCCTGGAGCGTAATTCTGATTCACAAAACAAAACCAAACAAAGTTAATGTTCCTTCCTCCCAGTGCCGGCTCCAGCATTGGGGTGGGGTGGGCTTGGGCTTGGGCAAGGCCCCCTCCATGGGCTCCTGCCTCAGAGAGCCTCCCTTCTCCCTGCCATGGTCTCCCGCTGCTCTTGCTCGGTGTTGCTCCCACTTGCACGCTGGACAGGCACAGAGCCAGGGAGCGAGCGGGCCGCGGCGTTGTCTGGGCCAGGCTGAACAGAGGCAGGCGAACAAGCAGGTTGCCATGGTGAGGAGGAGGAGCAACTCCAGGGGGGCTCTTGTCAGTGGGCCCCTAATGAGGTGTGGGCCCTCAGCTGGTGCCCGACTATGCCGACCCTTGACGCCAGCCCTGGTTCCTCCCTCTGGCTCGAGATGGGGTGGCACGGCATAGGCCAGTGTTCTCCAACCTTGGGTCCCCGGATGTTTTTGGCCTACAACTCCCAGCATGCCCCAGCCAGCTATGCTGGCTGGGGCATGCTGGGAGTTGTAGGCCAAAAACATCCGGGGACCCAAGGTTGGAGAACACTGGCATAGGCTGATTCCCTGGCTGACGCCCGTTAGATCCATGGAACCCGCTGAGAGCTCGTGCCCTTGAGCTGGCCTGTCAACGAGAGGACTCCACCAGGACTCCAGTTCAGAAGCCGGCATCATGGCGGCACCGCCGAGGGAGGGAGCTCAGGAAGCCGGCGCTCCCCAGGTGGCCCTTCCCAGAGCTTCCGCCTCTCGTGCCTCACAGACTCAAGGACGTTTCGAACCCAAGTTGCAGAGGACAGCCTGACTGATGTCTTCTCTTGGGCTCAGGTCTGGAGGCTCTGCCTTTTGGAGCCAGTAAAGCTGCCTCCCCCAACCTGGCACCGTCGAGATGTCTTGGACTACAACTCCCACCCCCCCCAGCCAGCATGGCCTGTGTGGCCACCTGGAGGGCACCAGGTTGGAGGAGGCTGCAGCGAAGCCCTCCTCCAGAAAATGCTGGCAGCTTCTGGAAGGGCAGGATCCACTGCTTTGGGAAGGGCTGCTCCATAGCGCCTGGAGTAAGGGAGACCCCGGTTCTAAGAAGGGCCCCAGAGGAGGACAAAAGTCCCACGCAGGCAGCTTCGTTCACCACAATGTTTCCGTGATGGGAAAAGTTCTATCTACTGCAGGGGTAGGCAGACACTATGGCCCAAATGGATGCAGGTGGTGTTGGGTGGGCAGCTGGGGGTCAAATGCTGTGCGCGCACACACACACATACACACATGCGCAGCACAGAAACAAATGCACACACAAAACCCCTCCCTCCCTCAGTCCTTCTGCAGACCTGCAATAGTATTGCTGGGCTGCAGGGGCGGTTTGAACCTTGCCTCCGACCCAGGGATATTGAATAGCATCCCTGGGATGGGGGGATGGCGCAAAGTCTCCTTCCCACCTGCTGAATGTTGTCGTGCCTTGGGGGCCGTCCGAATAGAGGGCTCCTAGTGGTACCCGTCCAAAGGCCTTGTGCAGCTATTCCACTCTTTCCCTCCTTAATGGATTTTCTTTGGTAAGGAAGAGGGTGACTGAGAAGTGGAAGATGATGACATCTGGATCCACTTAGTAAAATTCTGTGCAAGGGGCAGGGTGATTGCATGATACACGCCTAGTCTGGAAACACCTTTCTGGAGAAGCGCTGCCTGATTTGGAATATGGTCCACTGTTGCACAGGTGGTTCTAATGCAGTGGTTCCCACCCCAGATGTTGCTGGCCTACAGCTCCCAGCATACCCAGCCAGCATGGCTAATGGCAAGGGATTCTGGGATCTGTAGTCCAGCAGCAACATCTGGAGACCCAGGGTAGGGAACCACTGTTCTAATGAATAGCTAGAGCCTTCCTCAGAGTGGTGTCCTCCAGATGCTTTGGACTAGATGTCTCTGCTGTTTGGCTGTGCTGGCTGGCGCTGTTGGGTGTTGTAGTCCAAAACATGTGAAGTGATAATTCCCCATTACTCAGCACTGGTTAGGCCTCATCTTGAGTACTGCGTCCAGTTCTGGGCACCACACTTTAAGAAGGACGTAGACAAACTGGAGAGGGTTCAGAGGAGGGCAACAAGGATGATAAAGGGACTGGAAACAAGGCCCTATGAGGAGAGACTGAAAGAACTGGGCATGTTTAGCCTTCAGAAGAGGAGACTGAGGGGAGATATGATCGCACTCTTCCAGTACTTGAAGGGATGTCACACAGAGGAGGGCCAGGATCTCTTCTCGATCATCCCAGATTGCAGGACACGGAATAATGGGCTCAAGTTACAGGAACCTAGATTCCACCTAAACATCAGGAAAAATTTCCTGACTGCCAGAGCAATAAGACAATGGAACCAACTACCTATGGAGGTGGTAGGCTCTCCCACTCTGGAGGCATTCAAGGTGCAGCTGGACAGCCATCTGTCGGGGATGCTTTGACGTGGATTCCTGCATTGAACAGGGGGTTGGACTCGATGGCCTGGTAGGCCCCTTCCAACTCTACTATGTGGAGGGCGCTTCATTGGGAAGGCTGGCCTAGCGGTCGAGGGTGCCTGGTTTGCAATCAGTGGTGTAGTGGTCAAATTTTGAAGGGCAGGCTCTCATCATGAAATCCAGTAAACCTGGGTTTCCTATTCCTACGCAGATGTACATCAGGGAATAAAGGCATGTGGACATGTGTGCATTACTTCCACATGTGACGTGCTTGCTGGAGAAAACACTGAGGTAACACCGGTGTCTCCTGTAACGGTTGTAATTTGTAGCCCGACCTGACCCTCACAGAGCATCACTGTACAGCGTGAAGGAAACGGTATGTAGACGGGGAAGAGCCGTTTGAGGCAGTTGTCTGGGTAGAACAGGGCAGGGCAGGGCTGCTGGGCCTCTTTCAGCCGGAGGGCTGACTTCCATTTCAGAGAAGCCCTCGGGGCCTGCATTCCAGCAGTGGGTGGGGCTGAAGGCAAAAGGCAAGAGTGGCGGGGCCAAAATACCCCAAATACCAGCATATTTTAGCTTAGAGCTTTGACTGGCAGTAACATTTTGGAGCAGTGTTCTCCAACCTTGGGTCCCCAGATGTTTTTGGCCTACAACTCCCAGCATGCCCCAGAGCACCTGCTGGGCATGCAAAAGGTCCCTTGTTCAATTCTTGGCATCTCCCTGGAGGGCTGGGGAAAACTCCTGCCTGCCTGAAACCCTGGAGAGCCGCTGCCCGTCAGTGTCAGCGATGCACTGGATGGGCCAAAGCTATTCCTTGACAGTCAGCTGCCGATGTTCCTCCATGGGACTCCTGAACTAACTTTTTCCGACCTCAGTGATTCTTCCAAATTTTAATCAAGAAAGATGAAGAAAGAAAAATTCAAAACTTGTAAGCAACAGAAGCAATGAAACAAGGTGTGCATTTCATCCACATTTTAGCCTCAAGTTCTTTCAAGGGCGTTTTGGAAAGGCAAAAGAAGTCATCACCCCCAGTGGGATGAGGCACAGACTACTCTCTTAGGGGTAGGACAGTCAGGGCCTTATTCAAGGCCCCTCTGGCCGGAGGACACAGTCCTGCCATCATCCTCTGCCTCACAGGATGAGTCCTTGGGCAGAACCTCCATCTCCTACATAAGGTTTCAGTTGGCTTTTGCTCCCCGCTGAGACAGCATCCTCCTTTTGTTCTAATAGGTTCAGTCAGCAGGACCCACTTGGAGCTATCCAAGGTCCTGCTTTCTTCTTGCCTTTTTCTGACTGCCATTGGATGCTACCACCAGCTTTCCCAGGGAGCCCCAAGGGACCACAGAATGGGACAAAAGTCCACAGATCATGTTCTCCTTGAGGGCATTTTTCAGAAAGCAAGTTCATTCCTCAGACCTCCTTCTTACCAGACCTGCAAAGTCCTAACTGAGGACAACTTCATGACAAGCTTGACCATCTGTGAGAGGCTGAGAGAACCGAGTGACCCTTGCAAATGCAGAAGCTGACTGTCCCTGACTGAATTCATGAAAACAATAAATTTGTATAATTTATTCAAAGACCTTCAAACCTCTTGCCTTCCTCAGGTAATGACTGAGAACAGAAAATGCAGAGTGCACTGTCAGTCTCAGCCCTGCCGGCACACTGCACTTTCACAGTTCAATCCATCCAAAAAGGGTCCTGTATAAAACGATCTAGCAAAAAAGCAGGAGGGGTGGGGTGGGGTGGGGGTAATCTGGTAAGAAGAAATACTGAGAGAAAATATGAAATCGCAGCCTAGAAGACAAAGGAAGGCCAAAGGCTGAAAGGCTGTGGTTTGGAGGGGTGCTGAAGAAGAGCCTGTGGCAACTTGCCATCCCATATAGCTCTTGTTGTATTGCAATGAACGTGATTCTACCAGACCCGGTGGCTATTTCTCATATCAGATTGCCAGTGGTAAAAATAGGCCCTTGTGTAGCATCAAGCACCATCTCATTCTCAGATTATGGTCTCCCTTCCTTTGCTAATTAATTTAGTTAGCCGTGTGTGTGTGTGTGTGTGTGTGTGTGTGTGAGAGAGAGAGAGAGAGAGAGAGAGAGAGAGAGAGAGAGAGCGCAAGTAGGAGGGAAGGATTGCTCATGTCTTCTCCCAGCTCCAGACTTCTTTTATAATGCAACACAGATGCTTGAGTAGTTTGCTTTATCATCTGTCATCAGCACAACTGTTGGGCAGACTTTTTCTTAGCTATGTGGACAGGGACATAGCTAGATATAAAAATATCTAGGCAGATGATTCAGGTGACTTATTTTCCTCCTATTGTCTGGTGATCATGGAATCAAATGATCAGAAATAGTTCAAGTGAAGAACTTGCAGTCCAGCATGCTTCCGATGAGCTACCACGTTAGTTGCCAAAAGGATGAGATTCTTCATGTGTTGGATCCCTAAGACTACCTACCAGGAACTAATTCTCCTTGAAGTCAGTGGGACTTCCTTCCAAGTAAACAAGCATACAGTCAAAAGTGAGCTCCATTGTGCATGTTCATTGCTTCAGCATCTGCAATATTAAGCGATGATGTGTGTATAGATCTAACAATTGGTAAATAAATACATCACCGATGTTTGTGGAGTTTAACATTCCCTCATCTCCCATCAGGGGTATGGCGGCAGCAGCAGCAGCAGCACATGGTGCAATAAGGCCGAACAGGCCAGTGCAGGTGCGTGAGATTCTGTTATTGAGTTGCATAAGACAAGCAGAGGTGCAGTAGGGCTGGACCTCAGGGCCAAAGTCTAGACCCCCACAGACCAGCCCCCCCCCAAATGACCACCCAGAGAAAGGCAGGTATCGGAGGCAGTAGCAAACATGTCCAGCATCCAGGGCCGGCACTACCGCTAGGCGAACTAGGCGGCTGCCTAGGGCGCATGGCTAAAGGGGGCACAGAAACGCTCCGCTCCTGCTGGCCGACTCTTCTTCTTCGCCTCCAGGACTGCTGGGTGACGCGCTGCCCGCCTGCCGCTCGTGGAGGATCTGTCGGCGAGGCGGCCGGGCGGGGCAGCCGCAGAGATGCCACCGGCCATGGGTGACAAAGGCACCACCAGGTCAGTGCGGGGGGATTGCGGACGGGCTCGGGGTCGCGCTCGGCTTTCCTCGGCAGGGGGTGCCTCTTCCCGAGCTAGGCCGGGTCAGGAGTGCGCGTGGCGGCAGCGACCAGAGATGCTGCACGGAGCCTCCGCGCGGTGGGAACGGTGAGGCCAGCTTGGCAGCGGGGAAAGCGGCTGCCTGGAAACGGGTCTCGGAGGTGGCGCCGCCTCCAGGCCCGTGGAGGGCTGCTGGCCCCGGTGGCGGGCCCGGGGGGGGGGCGCTGGGCGAGCAGGCATTTCCCGGCTGCTTTGCTCCGGAGCCCCCCCCCCCGGTACTGATTTTGCCTAGGGCGCCAAACTGCCTTGCACTGGTCCTGCCAGCATCAGTACCTGGGAAGGTTGGGGTCCACTGGGGCTGACACTGCCCACTGCAGCATCCTTTCTTCATATATATTTAAAAAAAAATTAAAGTCAGGGAATGGCCGGCTGGGCATCTGTAAGACGATTACAGATGCTCATCTGGAACACTCTGCCCCATGTGTGGTTTGAGAGGCAGAAACAGCGGCAAGTCTTAAATGCCTCTTGAAAAAGTATTTCTTCACACAGGCTTCCCCTGACCTGTAAAGGATTATGTTACTGCCCTGTTCTGTTGATAGTTATTGGGAAGTTTTAAATTATTCATTATTTTATCTTATTTTTATATTGTATTTTTAAATGTGAATCGCTTAGAGATTTTAGTATATTAAGCAATATAAAAGTATTATAAATGAATAACATTAAAAGAAAAACCTTACCATTTTCTACAATAAAACGGTGCTGATATCCAAGAGCATTTTTAAAAATCAGGGTTGGCAAATGATTTTGTGGGGAAGGGTTTGCTCTAGTGTATCAGGAATTTTGAAGCAGTTGTAAAGCATGGAAAGGCAGTGGAAGAATGCAAAGAGGAGCGTGAGTTGTGTGCTTCACAACTGAAGAAATATACCTCTGAAGGGGGAGGGTTTGTAAGGCCACCAAGTCCAGGGTCTAAAATTACCTAGCCGTGCCCCTGAAGGCAAGGGGGAAGAATGGCTCCTCCAGACAGCATGTGGAATAGGCAGGGATGTTGAAGAGTCCTTGGTCTTGAGTCACGAGTTGAGTCACGAGTCTTTGGACCCGAGTCTCGAGTCCGAGTCCGAGTCCTTGGTCCAAAATGGTGACTCATGAGTCCCGAGTCACTCCCAAAACTGACTCCACGAGTCCCTATTAAAATCAATGGGGTTTTCCCCCAACAAAATAAGGCTACTTCAAATGTGTGGCTTAAATAAATTCTAGGCACAAGTGTGCCTTTTTATTTCAAAACTCTGCAACTGATTTTGGCAAGAACAGACCAGGCAGAGAAACCCAAAATAACCAGGCAGGCAGAGGAGGCAGGGAACCCCAAAGCAGGTAGGCAGAGGCGTTTGTCTTGGACAATTCAAACTGTGGAACTGGTTAAGAAGAGACCAGGCAGGCAGAGCAGGCTGGGAACCCCAAACAGGCAGGCAGAGGCAGCCAAACCCAAAATGTCTGACCCTAACCCTAACCCCCCACAACAACACATCAATCAAAATAAATCTCAACACATAGTTGGGGCTGCGTTCCTGGTAGCTGTCCATAGTGGCCGAGCAGCGGCGCGCCTCACTTCCATGCGCTCTTCACTGGTGATCGCGCTCCTCTCCACGCCTGGCACAGCCCAGGGATGTTGACGAGTCCTTGGTCTCGAGTCCCGAGTCGAGTCTCAAGTCCCATTAAAAATATTGGGACTCAAGTCAGACTCGAGTCAGAGGGGGGACTCAGTCCGACTCACGAGTCGAGTCCTCGAGTCCGAGTCCCCATCCCTGGGAATAGGACTGCCATAGAAAGTCAGCTAAGGTCCAGAAATTGTGCAGCCAGTATTCCAAGACAGAACAATCCAATGAGAATCGTATTGATAGAAGACACTGGACTCTTTAGCTATACATTGAAACATACATTTAAGAGAGCTTAAGTCTACTGACATTGATGGGTATCTTCCTGAGCGTGGAAAGCTAAGCAGGGTCAGGCCTGGTGATGACTTGGATGGGAGACCCCCTCCTCTAGTTTCCTGCATTGAGCAGGGGGGTTGGACTCGATGGCCTTGTAGGCCCCTCCCGACTCTATGATCTATGAATCATCACACAGTTCCAGGTTGGATTGTGGCCATGTGTGTGTGGGTGTGTAGGGAGCACTGTGCAGCGTGGCTGGACTGGATTGAAGTGGGCAAGAAAAGAGTGTTGAAAAAAGAGAAGTGTTGATAGATTAGCATAATTCAAGAAGCTCTCATCCACTTTTTGTTGTTGTCGAACAATCAGCACTTTAAAATGAGGAGCATGTGATTAACACTTGCAGAGAGCTGAACTCATCTGCCGAGTGAAATTTGAGCACATAGATGTGAGATTATATTATCTATGTAATGTATGTGTGCTGTGGGCAAATGTTGAAGTATGGACCCATGTGAGGATGTCCCAGTAAATGCAGGCATGGACGAACAAACCCCTCTAAGCAGATGCAGGATGGGAAATGGCCGCTGTATTTAGTTTGGGGATGTGATCAGAAATTTTGAGAACTGCCCGCCCAGTCTGGCATTTCAGGACATGACTGAGGGAAATCCAGTAATGTATTGTTCTCACCCAGTATGCACCACAATACATATGCAACAGGGCCCAGTCAGTCTCATTTGCATTCATCTCAAGGCAAATGCTCAGGGGAGTGAATGGGGCTCCCGTTTGTGCCCATGGGTGGGTGGGGGGCCTGTCTGGGGGCTGCAGAGTTGGCCGCGTCGGCTGCTCCTAGAGGTTGCCATTTCTCCCCAGAATGCCACAAAGAAATTGGCTGGAGCGACCCTGGACTGAGACATTCATTCTGCTCTGTCTGCTGCCGCCAACCATGACAGTGGGCATGAAAGCATGTTTTCAAAAAGAAAAGAAAAAAAAGTGGGAAACCCCGGAAGATGAATACAAACATTGAAACGCAAAATTCACCAAAAGAGGGAAAGAAATGCGAAATGAATGAATGAGGCTTTCAGGTAGGAGAATGGGAACAATCCCACAACGAAACCAAATGAACATCACTCGCACACACACACACCCGTGTGCTTTCCTTAAAGCGGCAACGGCAGGCACCTTCGTGGAAGGCCAGGGCGGGCGGGCGGGCGGGCGTGTGCTCCCTCCAGCATTCCAAATATGAGTATGGGGAGAAATGGGTCACATCCCTATTTTTATTTATTTATTTATTTATTTATTTATTCTATTTTTGAATCGCCCACCTGGCCAGTCATCTGGCCACTCTGAGCAGTGTACAGTCTAATTAAATACAAAAAAAAAACAAAAAACAGAGCGTCAGTTAGCCCGGGGTGGGGGGCAGTCCAACCGGAGCAGGCCCTGATGTTCCCACCAGGCATTTTACCGATTGATCTCTGCAACAACCTGTTCTGAACTTCTCTAAAAGGCAAGAATAAGTCCTTCTTCTGCAGGTGAAAGTTATGCTAGGCCAGTGTTTCTCAACCTGGGGTCCCCAGATGTTTTTGGCCTACAACTCCCAGCATGCCCAGCCAGCTATGCTGGCTGGGGCATGCTGGGAGTTGTAGGCCAAAAACATCTGGGGACCCCAGGTTGAGAAACACTGTGCTAGGCCCAGGGAAAGATGTGCTAGAACTAGAACCCAAGGCCTGAGGGCCAGATTTGGCCTGTCTAGGGTCCCAATGTGGTATATGTGTGGGCCTGCGGTTTTTATTTTGTCCAAGGTATGCCAGGCCTCCATGCTGGTGTGTCTGAGACATGTATTGAAAACCTATTGGTTTACGTTGGCTTTCCCCAGCCATGAGCTTTTGTTGTACCACCAACCTCATTATACGTGTGTGTGTGTGTGTGTGTGTGTGTGGTGTTTGCTTGTTTGTTTTTATTCTTTTGCAGACCACTTTGGGATTTGTTTCAAATGAGAAGAGGTATATAAATATTGATAATCAACCAACCAACCAAGCATAATATGTGGTGGTGTGTAGGGATGTACAGATTTTGTTAACTCAATTCCATCTGTGTTACGTGGATTATTAGGGCCTCTTTCGTTCTCTCATCCACTCAGTGATGGAACTGGATTTTTCTCAATTTGCGTTCACCTTGAAAAGTGTACATTTGCACAATTGTTCACTTGTGAAAATGCGCAAACCTCCCCCAAATCTGCATTTGCACACTTTCACCTATGGAGGAAAAGGCGCATTTTCATTTGGTTTTTTTTCTTCTTCGTATTTTTGAAAAGACTAAATTTGCATATAATTCCAGAAAGTAAATAAACGGCACAGAAGTCCGCGGAATCCGCGTGACTCAGAAAAAGCCAGTCCGCTGTGGAATCCAGGGGTCAGAGTAATAGAAATTAGAATTCATTTGACTCTGTTGTAGATTTCTCTGACATCCCTAGGGGTGTGTGTGTGTGTGTGTGTGTGTGTGTGAATGGGATGTGTGGATGGATGTGGGTCACCACTCTATTCTCTCTCTCTCTCTCTCTCTCTCAGTTCTTAAGAGAGAGATTGAGACTGAGAGAGAGAGAGAGAGTGGGGTGGTGATTATCTTAAGAGAGAAATAAAGCAAGGGAGCGAGTAGGATGGCTGTGTGTCATGATGTAGGTGTCCAGCAGTGACCTGGACTCTGAGGCTGAAGGTCCAGTGGTGCCAACAGAGGAAACTCCAGCTCCCAGCACCACCGCAGAGCCACCAGAGACCCTCAAGCGGGGCTGCCCAGTCCAAGTCTGGTTTAAAGGCAAAGAACCCGAAGGAGGGAGAGCCAGCCGGGGCCTTGGAATGGCCCATCCGCAGTTGGCACCTGGGCAGCAGCCTGAGCCAGCAGGTATGGGTCACCTGGTCAGTCTTCACCACTGTGGTGAGATGTCTTGTATTTTTATTTAAATGATAGTTATTATTTCTAAAGTTGCACCTATGCATATAGGTTTGCAGATGCACATTGGCATCCACTTTTGTCCTCTTTTTTGGTGATGCTATTTCTCTCTCTCTCTCTCTTTTTTTTTTGGCAATGCGTCTTGGAGGATATGGTTAAAAGGAGTCAGTCCTATACTGATTAGGACAAAGCAGAGTTTCCTCCTTAAGCACAACAGCCTGCTTTATTGAAACTGGTTTCACCACATGAGTTGCTAAACAGTCTCTTAAGGCTGTTAAAAGGAACGGAATGTCCATACAAGGTTTAAAACTAATAAAGGCATTTATTAGGTAGTTTTACTTACAGTTCTTTTTATTCACAGTCAGTAGGTCGCTGGCTCGGAGCCAGCTTGGACCGTGCGTCCATCTTGGTTGAAGGAGGGAGAGTAGACAGACACCGACTTCCACAAAGATGCAGGAAATGGGGAGATGGCAGCAGGGAGCGCTGGCCAGAGAGGTCGGAAGTGGGGAGGAGAGGTCACAAAGACCTGCACCCTGGGATTCTTTAGTTAACCCATTCCTCCCACTCTAATCAGTGGTTACATCACTTTTGTTGATTTTAAGCAGGCAATATTACAATTTCCAACAATGCGTAAGTGGCTACCCTCCTAAAGTAGCTTACAATATGAGAAGAAAGAAAAGTAACGATGAATGCAAAGGAATATCGGGGAATACATCAACAAAAACATTTTCAAAATGGAAGGTATGTAGAAGTCAGCCCAGAAGCAGTAAATCTTAGAAAGCATAGAAAGCCTTTGCGAAATGGACTTCACACCACATCTCGAGATGGCAAGAGAAAGGGGCTTGCTGGATTTGTCCAGGATTTGTCTCCACAACAGTGGACTCACCACAAGAGATGACAAAGCCTGGAAAAAAACCCCAAAAAATTCAACGGAAAATGGGCGTTTCTTTTCCTGAAAAATTTAACAATTTTGGATTGCGAAATATTTTCTTTTAGAATTATGAATAAAATGTTTAAGACCAGGTAAGACAAGATTTCTACCCAGCCTTTACTCCCCCAAAATATTTCTAAAAGCATTGTAATAGGAAGTCTTTTATAGGAAGACTAGAGATGCAAAATTTCTGGAAATTTGAAACCATGGGGAATTTTTAAAAGAAATCCTCCCTGTAACATCCCTGCATAGTTATTTTTGCCATTCCTAATTAAAATTATTGATTGAATGTATCTTTTATTGATAGATGTTTAGGGATGCTTTAAGTCACACTCAGTTCCCCAATATATGTGAGACACTATATCATAATATATGAAGAAAATGTGCATTCTTTACTTTTTGGGTTTTGTTCTATAGTCCTGAGTTGCTGGGCTGGTTCTGCTTTAGATCAGTGTTCTCCAACTTTGTGTCCCCAGATGTTTTTGTCCTACA
Source organism: Shinisaurus crocodilurus (assembly GCA_021292165.1). Taxonomy (NCBI): domain Eukaryota; kingdom Metazoa; phylum Chordata; class Lepidosauria; order Squamata; family Shinisauridae; genus Shinisaurus; species Shinisaurus crocodilurus. The sequence continues at coordinate 2,300,314 of CM037887.1, forward strand.
ACTCCCAGCATGCCCCAGCCAGCTTTGCCTCTTTCATCCCAAGGGCCAAATTCAACTTCAGAGAAGCTCTTGGGGGCCACATTCCAGTGGTGGGTGGGGCCAAAGGAAAAAGGGGAGGGGCCAAATACCAGCATATTTTCACTTCAAGCTTTTACTGCCAGCAATTTAGAAGAGGCATGTCAGAGAAAGGATTTTTTTGCTTTGTTTTTGGCAAAACCCAGGAAACCAGCAAACGGTCAGTGGTTGGGGGGGCCAAGGGGAGGGGAGCTGGCCATCTGGGGTACCGCACAGAGCCAGATTGAGACCGCAGTGGGCCAGATCGGGCCAACTGAGTTTCAACACCCCTGGGCTGCATCATTGTAAGGTGATACATGCCATCATTCACATTCTGGACCAATTGTTGTTTCCATATGGGTTTTAAAGGCAGCCCTATGTAGAGTGCATGACTGGCTGAAGATCCGCCTTTCCCCAGGCAAGATTGCAGTTAGTGAACCAGATGAAGGCACGGGTTGCAGGCACTCCTGGCCAACAATGCCACCTGAGCATCCAGAGATGTTTCAGAAGAACCCTCAGACTGCATCCTCGGTTCTTTAGGGTCATTGCATCCCCATCCAGAAGAGGTTGAATTATTTTATCCAGTTCAGAGTAACTCCCAACAAACACGGCCGCTGATTTATCTCAATTAAGTTTCAGCTTGTTTGCTTTCATCCGTCTCCCATCCTCCATGCCATTCATGTTTCCACAGCCTCTGTTGTCCACTCTTGTGTCCTCATCCTGAAGCCCAAGTTCTGATGGTGTGTAGTTCCCAAGTCTGCTTGAATGTTTATGGTGTGTTTCAGTCCAAACCTGTCAAGAGATTTAGGTTCCATCCTGCCTGTTCTAAGTGCCTGCTCAACAAAATTCAGCTCGTCGACTCCGATCTCTGCCTTGCAGCTCATTCCCACTTGGCTACATATCAAATGGAGAGCTTTCCCCCCCTCTGTTCCTCACATGGAAATTCATACATACTTCCATGTGCATTTTCCTAAATGTACGTATTTTGGGCACATATTTTTGTTTTGAAAAGCATGCATTTTTCTCCCATTAGCTAAAGCACATTTGTGTGCATTTTTGCAAATGTGTTTGTGTTCCTATGTGCTTTTTTTCAGACATATGTAACTTTTGAGTGCTTTTTTGGGGTGCCTGAATCGGATTGCAAGCTTGTAAATGTGCAGTTTTCTGGAACAAATTGCATTGAGGTTTGGTTTGGGGAGGTGCAGATTGGGTATGCTTTGATATATTTATGAAACCCCCCCCCCATTTTTTTTACATCACTAGTTCTAAGTTCCAGCAAATTTAGGGTTTTCATTTGGCAAATTCTAGTTTTTAGATCATCAGCTGGTTTTTGCTTTGTTTCCTGCCTGTTTTGGAAATTAATATTTGGGCAAAACAGGGCAGACCCTTCCAGGTGGGGAGGCTCATGGGGCTGAAGTAGTTTTTCAAAACAAATTCTGCCTGCTGTAGTCATATTTTCCATACGTCTTTTGCACACAAGCAACAATCCTAAAAACTCTCTCTTGCTGTATCATCTCCACTTGAATCACATTGCATGGTATCAACGGGAAGGTGTTTGAGAACAAATTTAATGAGGATTCCCCCCCTCCCCCGAATTCGTGGCTCCAGTATGCCTAGCCTTCTCCATATTTCGTAACATTATAAATGTCTACATGATGTCTGTGAAATGTTGCAATGGTGTTGGTATTTAAGGCACTTGTAAATACTCGTGCAAATCAGTTTTTCCCTGGATATTTAACTGCAGGGCGATGGGTGTGTTCCTATGCCTGGAGGAGGTGAGCTGGATTTGCATCCAAGAGGGTGTAGTAAGGGAGCGTGTGCCAAAATGGAGTCATTACGAGCAGTTGCAGGCAGTAGGAGAGGCCATGCAGTTGAAAAGCACAGGCCTGTAGACTGAGCCAGTTTTATACATAAATACTGCTAATTGAGATCCGCTTTGTTCCTTTCAAAAGAAAATAGCATAAAAATATATCTGGAACCATCTCAGTTGTCTGCTGTGTCTGCTAATTAACATACCATCACCTACTTCCCCAAGCCCCACTCCTTTCATTTTGCAATTAGGATATTATTACCTATCTGAAGTGACTAAAAGTGATTCCAATTGCAAATAACACAGCTGACCATATAGTATTATTTACTATTTTATTTGTTCAATGTCTTACCTGCCTAAAAACCATGCAATAGGTAAAGCAATAAAAAGCCAGTTCAATCCACCAATACCCTAAATCCCGCAAATAGCATTCTTTGAAACAAATCTTATACAGTTCCAAATGCTTCCAGTAAGAGGAGCATTTCCTCCTTTCTCCTAAAACTGCACCACTAAAGGTTTTTCCCACCACCAAGAAGGCCCTGTGCTTTGTGCTTGTAAACAGCAGAAGGAGGTGGCCAAGGCATCTGAGCCACCACCAGAGATCTTAGAGGGTGGGAGACTGTATAGAAGGAGACCTTCCTTTAAGTGAGCAGGACTCAAGCTGTTTACAACTTTTAGGCTGCAGTCTTTACACACACTTACCTAGGGGTAAGTAGGGATAGGGGAGAAATTCATTCAGCTCACAGACTTACCTAATTTTGCACTTTTGAACTACTATGTGAATCGAAACTCAATTATCCTTTGGAATTCGCACTTTTCCAATTTTTTCAGTGGAGTTCTCCAATAAAAAAATCCATACAAAAATATGAATATTAGAGAAAATAATGTTTAAATATGCATTATATTATTTATTTATTACATTTCTATATTTCCCAATAGCCGAAGATCTCTGATTGGTTCACAACAATTAAAACCACAAAATACAACATAAAATAGAGTATAAAAATTTAAAACTACAGTACAGCTGAAATAAAGCCAAAAGCTGAAATAAAACCTTGCAGCAGTACAGAGATTTAAAATACAATAAAGGATTTAAAACAGAGGCTAAAAGACTAAAATTCCTGGGGAAAATCTACTTGCAAAAAAAGTGTATATTAGGAAAAAATGCATGTATTGGGAGAAATCTGCACAAAAATGCACAGGAATTTTCATGCAAACAAAAAAAAAATTCTCAAAGTTCAAGATGAACCAAATTTAAGATTAGAAAAATGAGAAACTGGGAGAAACTGAAACTGAAAGATTCATCCATCCCTATGTCTGAGTAGACACACATAGGATTGCAGATAAAGGTCAAAACCAGCACCTTTAATGAGGACCACAAACTGACAGGCACAATGTGTCAGCCTTCCAGTATGGGTGTGTAATGCCTGCAGCTGGCCCCAGATAATAACTGGGCTGCTGCGTTCTGTTCCATTTGATGTTTCCATACTGTTTTCAAGGGGAGCTCCACTCAAAGGGCACTGCAGTTGTCCAAACAAGATTTTAACGGAGTAGGAATGACAGGCCCTCCCTAAAGAAGGCATAATCGGTGCACTTGCCAAAGGTGATAAAATCTACTCCTGGCCACACAGGAATTCACTGGGCTGGCACCCTGGTTGATAGTTTTCACAGTAACTTGAAACCTCTAGTACTATTAAAGCCATGGAAAGTGGCGCTACAAAAGACAGATCCTTACCTGTTTTTGTGTCTGAACAAAACCTTTTACTTTTAATCCAGCCACATCACATTTTTTGGAGATTATTTTTAGACTTCATTCGATGAGAATTCACAGTTCTGCCTTGCAGGAGCCCGTCTGGGCAGTTGTTACATGATTTTTTAAAAATTATTTATTTATTTGTGATGTTTGTATTACCACTTAAATATAATAAAATCCCTAAATGGTTCACATACAAACATTAGAATCACACTTAAAATACAATTAAGAATACAATATTAAAAAAACAGTTTCAATTGCAAGAATTCAGAGCAATGCAGTAAGAGCTGGAGCAGCGTGATTTATTTCGTTACGCACCAGGGAGAGCCTGGGTGAACAGGTGCATTTTTCAGGAGGCCTTTGAAACATGCCCCATTTTCTGCCTCCCAAACTGCATGGGGGAGGGTTTTGCAGAGGGCGGGTGCTGCTACCGAGAGGGCCGCCGCCGAGGTATTATGTGACGACATCCCGTTAATTTTGGAATGGCCAGCAAGGCCTCCTCCAACAATCTTAACGGTCGATTGAGTATACATAAGGGAAGGTGGTCTACTAGACATCCTGGTCCTAAGTTGTTTAGGGCTTGGCATAACCTTGAACATGGCTCAGTAGCTAATAGGCAGCCAGTGCAGTTCTTTTAGCACAGGTCTTCTGTGGGCATAGCTGGGTGTCCCACCCAGTGAGCCCCCGAGCTGCTGCATTCTGCACTAGCTGCAGCTTCTGAACCTGGCCCAAGGGCAGCCCCACATAGAGCGCATTGCAGTTGTGATCATGCACGCAAGCGACATTCTTGTAAAACGTTTGGTTTTGATCAAAGCTTTTCAAGCTGCATTTGAGGGGAAGCCTCAGAAACATTCCTTCGAAACTCATTAGGGGGCCCACAAGAAGGAGGGCAGCGAGGGCAGGAGAAGCCGCACTGAAGGCCGCTCGAACCCCACTGCTCATCTTCCCCTGCAACATCCAGACAGAGGGGAGCTTGGGCCGTTGTGTGCAGTGACAGTGAGGCCTGGCCAGCACTCCATGTGAATGGGAAGCATATCTTGGAATCTTCACCAAAACCCGCCAGGGGCTCCTCAGCGTACAAATCCCAAGGGAAAGGATGCCCTGGAGCTTGAAAACCACTGACTTAGAAGTCCAACCCCCTGTCGATGCAAAAAGCCTGTTGCTTGCTACAGCACCCCTGGTAGAGACAGCCACCCAGCCTCTTCTTGAAAACCTGTCGTGAAGGAGAGCCCACCGCCTTCTAAGGCCGCCTGTTCCACTCTCAAACAACCTGGGCCACCAGGGAAGGTCTTCCTAATAGTTGACATCCCATCATTTCTTGTCATTTGAACCCGTCGGTTTAGGTCTCACCCTTTGGAGCAACAGAAAACAGATTTCCTCTGTTCTCTGTATGACACCCCTTCCAATGTTTGAAGATGATTTTCATATCCTACCCAGAATCTGGGGAAAGCATTGCCTTCTGAATTGTCCTACATCTTCCTAATAGCCTAATCCAGTGTTTCTCAACCTTGGGTCCCCAGATGTTTTTGGCCTACAACTCCCAGCATGCCCCAGCCAGCATAGCTGGCTGGGGCATGCTGGGAGTTGTAGGCCACAAAACATCTGGGGACCCAAGGTTGAGAAACACTGACCTAGTGCATAGTTTCGCTCTGAGTGATCATGTGCAGAAGAAGGGAGTTTCTCTTCCCGCGACTTCCTTCCTCTGGCCTGTTTCTTCTATGGAGCTGCCAGCTCCTTGATGGCAGGTCACTTGAATCTGTGCAGACTTTCATCTGGCTATCCGAACCATCAAACCTTGTATTATATGGGTCCAGACAAGAAATCCCCCCCACACACACACCTTTCAAGGGAGCATATGGAAGATGAAGTGATAATGCTCCTTGTAACTTTCTGCCATCTACCTTTCCCCTCATGGCCTCCATATGTCAAGAAGACTTACCTTCTCTCCACCTCCCCCCGTTCTGCCAATACTACATTCTGTGCACAGCAATGCCGGGCTGAACTTCAACCGTCCTCTCCTCACCCTTCTCTTACATGACAACCCGCAAGCCCTCAGGATCCAGAGAGGTAGCTCTGCATCTTGGCTGCACGCTTGTTACTGTTGGGCTCTCGCTGGAAGTGGTACGCCTGCCACGAGAGTGGGCCACGTAGCCTGGGAAGAAACAAGCCGGTCTGTTTTATCATTATTGCCTTGTCTCTCTGGGTCACAGAGAAGCAATAGCCTCAGTTCAAGATTGCGTTCAAAGGATAGATGTCAAGACTGACTTTCTTTCTGGTAAAGGAGGGATGGATAAAATATTAACAGCAGCCTTGTGTTTGCCCTTGTCTTTGTTTTTCCCAGAAAAGAAAAAGAATCTTTTCCCCACAGTTCCACCATATATATATATATATATATATATGGTTTTTCTTTTTCTCCCTTTTTATTCAGATCTGGAAAAGAAAATTAAATTAACACACATTTTAATCCCATGAAAAAGTTTGACTATTCTGGATTAATCAAAATTTGCCTCAAATGTGTAGCAGTTTGGACTCCTAAAAGCCGCAACACGTTTTGACCATTATGAAGGTTAAGTTTAGGTTAAGGTTTTTATCTCGCCAATGAGAACGTGACAAGTATTCCTTATTCACATTCCGAGAGCCAAGTGTCTCGCGGCCAAGTGTAGGGTTGCAGGGCACCATTCGAATGCCCATGAAATTTTGATCGAGTCTTTATAATTCCTTGTCCATCGTAAAGCAAGCCTCCTCCCTTTGCCGACACTGTTGTGCTCACCAGCTTGCTGTTTTTGAGAGGTTGCACTCTTTTTGCTTGGAGCAGGCACCTTGCTGGGACGTTTTTTTGCACAAGCCTCACTAAAAGGACTGGGAGTTTGCCAGGCGAGAGAGGGGTGGGTGGGGCAGCGCCCCCTGAAAATCTAGTCCAATCAATCTCTCAAAGTCAGGACTAGTTTTTTAAGGATGACTTTGATACGGACACCTCTGCATCTGATTCCATAGAAGCCCAGGCACGGCAGGTCGTGAAATAGATGCACATGATTTCCAGCCGTGTGTGTGTGTGACTTTGCTAGTTGCTAAGGTTACATAAAACACAAGGATTTCTTTCAGATAGGGGTGGGAGAAGCAGTCAGTTTTGCTTTCTCCTACATTTGAATTTTTCAAATTCTTTTTCTTCTGGATATGAACTTTGTGGATTTTGGTAAATTCTTCTCAAAATTGAATGGAAACAAAATTCTCTGCCATCTGCATTGGCCAAATTCAATAGGTGCAGCTCTTCCCAGCATGGAGAGGACCACATTGTTATACCTGCCTGCCACATAGCTGTTGAAGATGAGCCTGTCAGAAAAAAGAGGTGGCAACCCTAATTTACAGCATTATCATTCTTGAAATCACAGGGATCCAAGGCCAGGCTTTTCGGAGCTAAGCACGCCAAGTCCTAGGCCTGGATGGAAGGAACTGTCCGTTTCGGTTTCTCCCACATTCAGATTTTTTTTTTAAAAAAAAAATTAGTTCTTTTTGTCTTGAATATGGAGGACTTTGTGAATTTTGAAAAATTCTTGTCAAAACCAAACTGAAACAAAATTCTCAACCATCCCGTCAGCTTTCTTTTCTTGATAGTTTTAAAACTGTGTGACAAACTGGATAATAATGACAAGAAAACATTTTAATTGGAACTGCTGTTAGTAGGTTTTAAGATCAGCGGCCGCACCCCTCTTGCGTGTGCTGTTGACCTTTGGAGGCATGGTTGGTGGCAACATGCAGCGGGGCTTTCTCAGTGGTGGCTCCCTGTATGTGGAACTCCCTGCCCCAAAAGGTCAGCTCATCTTCTGCCAGCAAGTGAAGACATTTCTCATTAAACAAACATCTGGCTGCTGTTTCTTAGTTTTATTATTTCCTGTTGATTTTTAGCTTGCTATGTGTTTTAATTGTTAGTTATTGATTTTATGTTTTTATATTTTGAAAGCTGCTTTGAGTTACTCCCTTTTGGGGGGAGTGGGAAAGTGGAGTAAAACGTTTTAAGTAAATAATAAATAAAATAACATGTTTTTTGTTATTTTTTGTAAACCATTTTGAGCCTACTTGATGATGAAGAAAAGTACCCTACTCTTTAGACATTTACCGGTATACGGCATAAATGTCTAAACAAGCAAACAAACAAATGTGGAATATTGCAGATTACTTTCAGGGGCAGAGAAGTGCAGGTGGGTGACACGTCTGGATATTTTTTAATGCTACCATGTGCAACTTTTTAGACTTAAGAAATTCTAAAACCATATAGAAGGTTTTGTTTAGAAGTGCACAATCCCCTTTCTATCCTGAGCACAAGCTCCGACGGGTCATAACGTTGCAAAAGGCCTCCCCTTCAAAAGAAGATGCATCTGCCTTAAACTGTGTCAGACCGATGGACCACCACGCCCAGGACTCTTGCTTGACCACCCGCAGCGCCCTGGGCTCTTAGAGCCAAACAGGATGTGACACGGGGGCCAGGTGGGAAGTCTCCCACTGAGTTTTCATTTTGTTATAACAGAGCTGTGTGGGAGGGGCCGCCAACTGGACTGGAAGAGGCGCAGGGTTGTGTGCTTAACCCTTTTCCTGCGGTCCGTTTTCTCAATTGGAAACCCGCCTCCTCAAGCTGCTTTTTTCTCCCACTGGGGAAAAGATATGCGAGGCCACAGTTGGAAAAGCAACTGGGTGGTGCGAGGTGTGTGTGTGTGTGTGTGTGTGTGTTTGTTGGGGGGACACACATATGGGCGTGATTTGATTGGGAAAATGGACCACAGGGAAAGGGTTAAGCCAGGAATGTTGAACCTCTTTCAGCCCAAGGGCCGAGTTCAGTTTTGGAGAAGCTTTTGGGGGTCACATTCCAGTGGCAGGCAGGGCTGATGGCAGAATGTGGCGGGGCCGAAATACCCTAAATGCGGGCGGGGCAGGTGCCACCGGTTGGAAAGCCGCTAAACTATGGGCGGACGGGGAAAGGAGCAGGGGCGGGGCCATCTGGGGAAACCAAAAGGCTGGATTGGGGCCCCTGGTGGGCCAGATCTCACCCACGGGCGTGCGATTCTGCACCCCTGGGTTAAGCAGTCCTTCCCATCACTGCTCCTAACACAATTCTGAACTAGATCTCCTTGCGGCTGCATTACAATAAAGACAAAAAAATGGCTGGGAGACATTCCCCGTGTCTCCTGTGTCACATCTAGTTACAGGCAGCATTTTTTTTTTTGAGCTGCCTTGTTGCTTGCTGCTACCATTCAACTCTGCGCCGGGACTAAGGGTGAAACCCACAACCGTCACCATGCAAGACACGTCCTTGGTCATGGAACTGTGACGGCTCCTTGTAACTAGCTTTAAGAAAAATATGGTAGCTGTTTATACGCCACTTTAGGAAATTTTAATTAAAAAGCAGCATATAAATAAGCAAATAAATAACTAATAATCATGTTAGAGAGCACTGGCTGGCTGAGCCTTTGTTCCACGGTTTCAGTTTTCAGTTCATTGCTCAGTAGCCGACCAGGCTTTTGCATGTACATCAAACTTGAAACAAAACAGGAAAGAATACAAAATATCAACTTATAAGGAAATCAGACTAAGTATAACAATAAGAAAAAAATTAAGAAACTGTTGGCAACTGATTGTATACCCAAATTATTAAATTAATTAAAATAGCCCAATGTCCTGTGTTATCTGTCAAAATAAAAGGCTTCCTCTTCTCAAGAGCAAGCTTAACACATTTAACCATGTGATATGTCACAAAATAACGTATCCCAGCCAATAGGAATGACATTTATGTTCTTTTGTTTTTAGGATGACTGTTTTTATCTTGTTTCTCTTTGTAAACTGCCCAGGGAGCCTTTTGGCTGATGGGCGGTGAACAAATATATTAAATAAAATAAATAAATAACTAATTTTGTTTAAAGGTGAGTTATTTCTAATTCCAGCAAGAAGGGTGTGTGTGTCAAGGAATTGAATACTCAAATCTAGGTACGATGGGCACTCCAAAAGGAAGTGAGCCAAATCCTCCACCTTCTGGCATCCAGTTGGACAATGCCTATGTGCCCTCTGTGGGCCACTACAGAGCATATGCAAATGTGTGTATTTATTTTGTCCTGTGGGCCTGAGTCCTGGATCTTTTCGGTACCTAGCACTACCCCTGCTCCACGAAGAGACCCATTAGGTATGGACGGTTTCTTCTGCCACTGCACTGCTGTGCCCTTGGATGCAGCCGTGAAAGGCAAAAAGGATCTCTCAGGGCCGATGGATGCCACGGAAGTTTCCAAGGCGGGGGTGTCGAACCGTGTTCAGCCCAATGGCCAAATTCCATTTTGGAGATGCTTTCAGGAGCTGCATCCCAGTGGTGGGCAGGGCCAAATACAAAAGGGGCGGGGTCAAAATAGCAAAAACACCAGCATGCCTGAGGAAGGAAAGACTGAAAGAACTGGGCATGTTTCGCCTTCAGAAGAGGCGACCGAGGGGAGAGATGATCGCACTCTTCCAGTCCTTGAAGGGATGTCACACAGAGGAGGGCCAGGATCTCTTCTCGATCATCCCAGTTTGCAGGACACGGAATAATGGGCTCAAGTTACAGGAACCCAGATTCCACCTGAACATCAGGAAAAATTCCCTGACTGTTAGAGCAATAAGACAATGGAACCAACTACCTAGGGAGGTGGTGGGCTCTCCCACTCTGGAGGCATTCAAGGTGCAGCTGGACAGCCATCTGTCGGGGATGCTTTGACCTGGATTCCTGCACTGAGCAGGGGGTTGGACTCGACGGCCTGGTAGGCCCCTTCAAACTCTACTTTTCTATGATTCTATGATTCTATGAAGGCATTTCAGCCTTTCAGAATGTGGAAAAAACTGCACAAAAGATGGGAAACCAGCCAATGATTGCTGGTTGGGTGAAAGGGGTGCGCCAGGAGAAGGGGGCATGCCCATTTTGGGGACTGCAGAGGGCTGAATTCTGATGCCAGGCAGGCCAGATTTGGCCCCTGGACCTGAGTTGCTGCATCCCTGTTTTAAGACCATGAAAGGCATTTGTTGCCTTTCATCTTTTCTCACAAGGATCTTTGAACATTTTCTGTGGGAAAAACTGTTTGGAAATAAGAAGAAACTCTATCAAAGTCTCACAGGAAAAAGCTCTTGGCAGCATTGCTGTTTTCAAGCATTCCATCCCAGAGACAGAAACATTCCCAGACTCTTCTCAGGATGGACTTTGGGGCCTTTTGAAACAGGTTATGTCCGCCGCCCGCAAGGGTTGAAGGAGGCTCACCTGCGTGGAAGGACACGCGGTCTTACAAGAGTCACAGGATCTCAGATGGAAAAGATGTCCAGCAGATCCGTCACAGGATATTAGAGAAGATTCTCAAGATCATTTAGCCCAGTGTTCTCCAACCTTGGGTCCCCAGATGGGGCATGCTGGGAGAGTAGGCCAAAAACATCTGGGGACCCAAGGTTGGAGAACACTGCTTTAAAGTCTAGTTTTTATTTCTAAATTTGCATCAATGCATTACCATATGCAAATGTTATGTAAATCAGCATCCCCTTTTGTTCTTTTCTCATGATGCAGCTCCTCTTTTTTGGCGATGCGTAAGTCAGTGTACCGCAGTGTACAACGCACAGGAAGTGCAACGCCTCCCTTGAACCACTTTTCAATAGTGTCTGTCATGCTTATTTTAATGGAATCGGGTTGCATCCTGCGCTAGGCTGCAGAGGTGAAAGCAAAATCCCTGCCCCACAAAGGGCCAGCCCAGACTCCGTAATCCCACGGAGCTCAGGGCAGGGTGCACAGAAGCGTTGCTTAACTTCAGCAAACAGAGACGGGCTCAGCCTCGGCGCGGAGGAGGGATTCCTCCCATGCCAGATCCCTTTCTCTCTCCCTTCTCCCCCTCTCTGCCTCTCCCTTTATATTCTGTCCATCTACCAGCTGTGGATTGCTGTGTGCCCTCCAGCTAGATTGCTTTAATCTGGCACCACATTAGGCTTTTGTCTCTGCTGCCCCGAGGGTGAAGTCAGGCTTTCTTCTGGCTCATAAACCCATCCAGCCAAGCTATTACGACAAGCACAATCAAACCCTCTTCATTTATGTACAGCGCCTCCCTCCCTCCCTCCCCTCTGCAGCCCCCTCCTCTAGATGACAAAATCAGAATTTGGATGGTGCTCTAATCCTTTCGGGGAGGGGGGGCGTCTGCTGAACTAGCCTCTCAGGGGCTCCCCGCAGCACTTATTTCACTGGTGTGAGTTCACAAGTGAGAGCGGAGAGCCAGTGCGGAACGTTAGTTAGAGGGTTAGACCGGGCTCGGGAAGACCCAGGTTCAAAACCCCACTGGGTCTCAAAGCTCACTGTGATTTGGGGCCACTAAGTCTGTGCCCATCAAACCAACGGCCTGTGATATGGCCTGTGGCTCACGCTGGCTCAGCTTGAGCGTGGAAAGCTAAGCAGGGTCAGGCCTGGGTATTACTTGGATGGGAGACCCCTCCTCTAGTTTCCTGCATTGAGCAGGGGGTTGGACTCGATGGCCTTGTAGGCTCCTTCCAACTCTATGATCTATGAAATACAACCTCACAGGGTTGTTGTGAGGATAAAATGGGGGAACAGAACAAGGTATGTCACCCCTGAGCTCCTTGGAAGGAGGATGGAATAACAATGGAAAAAAACCAAATAAATGTACCTTTTGTTCGTAGAAAGGAAAAGGGCCCAAATCAAGGACGCTACTGAGGCTGGAATGATGTCTGGTAACACGTCATGGGTCTGGGAACTTGGAAAGCAGCAAGATGGGGGAGCAATTTGTAGAGCAGGAGCAGTCGTTCAGGGGTGTTGAACCTCTGTCAACCTGAGGCCCAGATTCAATTTTGGAGAAGCTTTTGGGGACAACATTCCAGTGATGGGCGGGGCTGAAGGCAAAAGGGGCGTGGCCAAAACCAACAAACATGCCAGCATAGTTTAGCTTAAAGCTCTTATCGCCCGAACCTTGGGAGAGGCCTCTTTCAACATTTTAAAATGGGGGCGGGCGGAGACTGCATAAAAACCTGCATAAAGACTGCAGGAAATGACCAAACGACTGGAGGGTGGGGTAAAGGGGGGCAGGAGAAGGGAAGGGGCCGTGGCTATGTGGGGAACAATTGTCACAGTTCTTCTTTCAGACAAGCTACAGCTACAACTGCATCAAGTCCCACGACCTTTTGCTCTGATGGCCCTGCCTGGTGCTCATCATTTGCGGAATGAAGTCCCACGTGCACGAAATCCGTGCCTTCACGCCCCAGCTGGGATTACCTTGACTTGCGTCCAACTTGTGCTCCAAAGCTTAGTCAACCTTTTACACATTTGGAGCAGCTGGTCAGGCAAGTGTTGCATTTTAAGACTCCTATTACCAGGGGAGCCCGAGCGGGGGTGGGGGTGGCAGAGTCCCTGCACTTCGGCCCCACGAGCCCTGCTCCACCACGCCGCCCCTGCATAGAGCAGTGTTCTCCAACCTTGGGTCCCCAGATGTTTTTGGCCTACAACTCCCAGCATGCCCAGCATGCCCCAGCCAGCTACGGAGTTGTAGGCCAAAAACATCTGGGGGCCCAGCAGCTTGAGGGGGGTCGCATGATAAATGCTTGGTGGCCTGTTCCACAACAGATGACCTTTCAAAGGTCTGTGGATTAAGACCAAAACCTCGTGTTGTAGAATCTAAGAACATTCAAAAAAAGAAGTCCTGCTCGATAGGACCAAAGATCCATCCAGTCTAGCCTCCTGTTTCCAACAGGAGCCAGCCAGACTCTTCTGGAAAGCCAAAGTGGGGCGATATATTAAATGGAGGGAACAAGCTGCTCTCACTGGGTTGGATCCAGATTTATACTGAATTGACTGTGCTGCTGGAAGTGGACTTCCCTGCCCCCTCCTTCCCATGGCAGCCCCCACCCAGCCACCTGAAAACACTACGAGTCAGGAGAACCTGCTGAATGGGGTGAGCTGGGATATGGGGGAGGGGGGTCCCCAAAAATTGGGCAAAGGGACCTTCTGCAAGCGGAGCTCTTCCTCTCACGAAGGTGCCTTCCTCTTGCAAAAGGCAGATCCTGGATCCAATCAAGTCAGTCAGTCAGGTGATCACTCGTGACCGAGTAAGATTGTCTTCCAGGATAAAAAATGTACAAGAAGGTGATTTTAAAAGGAGGAAAATTCTAAAGAAAATTGTGTAGACTCTAGCGATGGGTCCGTAAGTGACTGTGGACAAGTATCACCAGCTGGAGAAGGAATGCAATTTAAATATTTTAAAATATACTTTATGATAGTCATGTATTTTAGCTTTTTCCTCTTTTTTTGGTCCTATATTGTTTATTTTGGTAACAACACAAACATGCCAAGTGCAATTGCCTGCGATATAATATTTTTAAATCAAATATGCTGATAATTTTTAAGGGCTGTACAAAGCGTGGGTTTTTGCTTTGATTTTTTTTGTTTTGTTATGGCTTGAAACAAACAAAAAGATGACAAACAACCATAAAAGGAAAAGTAGAAGAAACTTCTATTTGCCCAAATGACTGTTCATATGACCAGGACATACAAAATTCTGTTTTAAATGTAGTGACCATTTGTACATTATGTTTACAAATTCCTTGTTTTATTAGATTTAAGTTTTGATGATTTTTCCCCCCTTTACATAATTGGAAATACCTCCATTTGTGCAAAACTTAATTCCTTATTTGTACATGTTTTGCAAAGAAATAAAACAATTTGCTGAGACAACACATTGGAGTGACAGTTAATCAAACATGACGTTTGTTTCACATTGTTGTGTGGTAGTAAAGCAATGATCAAAAACACTTTGTGTTAAAATATTAATGGGATACTTACAGAGATATTAATAAAGTGAAGCTTTGACTGTTGTACCATCTCTTGTTCTTGTCAAACTTGTTGTAAAACCATCAGTGAACATGGATGCTGTTTAGGCAGCCAATTAATTCTCAACATATCTCGCTTAAAACATAAGTCGCCCAATAAAAAATACTTTGCTTCTTTAATTGTGTTTGTTCTGTTTTAAAGGAGCATAATGGGAAAGAGTGACAGGGCTGTCCCTTTTGTATCCCAGCATCCTTTGTGCCATCACAAGGGATCCTGGGCCACACCTCTCAAGTCACACAGTAGACCATTGGTACTCCCTAAAAATGCTACCATCCAGTGACCATTCAAAAGTTCTTTGTGCTATCATGGCAGACTGGAGAGTGGTACATATAGAAGCATAAGAGAACACCAGGTTTTTCAACCTCTTTGGGTGGACTGCTTAGCAAAAAGGCATCCAAGCCATTTGAGATTCAGTCAGATCTGTTTAAATTTCCCCTTCAAATCCGATATGTTTCTCCCTGAGCACCAGTTGGTCTAGCAGCACAAAGTTTGTTGTCGTCCCCCCCCCCTTTGTTTTGTATGACAATCTGCTGCATGCAACAGTGGAGAAAACCCCCCAGTGAAGACAGCTGTCCCTGATATTTTTGTTCTAAGATGTAAGCATAAAAATCACATGAAACAGGAAAACCTTTAAGTCAGCAACCTGAAATCTCTAAGTGAAAAAAGACATCCCTGCGTGAAGAATTCCTTTTAAGAGGAGGCCGGTTTCTCCTAACGGAGTGATTGTTTCCACATGTCTTGCCTGTTTCATGGCTGTTTTGCTGTGATGTCATGACTCAAACTTTCCCATCTGCTGGGACCTTTTGCTGCTGCCGCCACCTTCCCAAAAACCGCTTAACAAGTACCGAAGCTGATGTAAGGAAAGATAAAAATGTTGTGGGCAAATAAACCACAAATATTAGAAATGGCCACCTGGGAAAAGCATAAAGCCTTTTGGCCCCTTCACACATGGCATTTTACCAAAATGGGTGCAGGGGAAAAGGTATCATATATGGCGATGGTGGATGTGTTTGTTTAACCATTTTGGAAGTCATAACTGGCAGATTCTCAGGGCATGTGCACCCAGCAAAAGAGATCTTCACACACAAGTACATTTATGATTCTTTCCTTTATCTGTGTAAATGTATATAAGTAATTAGAGAGCTAAGTTTCTGCCAGGGAGAATAAGTGCAAGTTTCAGTGGGAACTGGGTAATGGGCCTTGGGCAATACCTGGCCAATTCCAGTTGATCTTGTGCTTATATAAACACCTGTTTGGAAGTAGATGTTGATTTGGCCCAGCTGACCACAAATCGGGCAACCTCTGGGGAGTCTGGGCTTGGGGGATAGGTTTGGGCAGGTCTCTCTGCCTTCGTCCTGTCCCTGGCAATAGCTAGCATTAGGGTGGAACTGACAGCGTCCGTCTGGTTTTCTCCCCCCACCATTATATTAATAATACGAATAGTACGACTACTTCTACTGATAACTAAAAACTCAATTTCCATTTCTTGTCACTTCTACAGACTCAAGATTTTCAAACAGGGCTTTGTGTCCGGGACTTGAAAATGAAAAATAGTAAATCAGTTTTGATTTTCACGTAATTCACGTACTAGTTTTAACAAAAATTTACCCACTGAAAATTGAGGTTTTGTTATAAAAATCAGCTCAGCAGGAAAATTCTGATCTATCTTTAACAATAGTTTGGAGAACAGAGATTGTAGAGAAGAGGTGGGCAACATGTGCCCCCCCCAATATTTTCCCCCATACAAAATTGCATCTGGAGTGCAGCTCCAGATGCCATTTTGTTTGGAAAAAAAGTATCCCCTCCCAAATTTTTTTGGGGGGGGCACACTGTGGGGGCCATTGTGTTTTTATTTTTTAATTTCTCCCAGTTTTCGTCACCCAAAAGAGTTTTGCAGCTCCTTAAAGATGAATAAATTAATTATGGCATAAGCATTTATGGACTTCATCAGATACATGGAGTGTTATACTCAGTCTGATGAAATTGAGTCTCTTTGTATCTTATAAGTGGACTCTAGTCCATGAAAGTTTATTCCATAACAAATGTGTTAGTCTTCATGGTGCCACAAGATTATTTGTCACTTTTGCTACAACAAACTAACACACTACACAGCTACCCCTTTGGAAATCTGAGTACATTAAAAAAATAATAATAATCTAATGGACCAAATTTCTTAGTTCAGTTTCGAATTGGCATGAACTGTATAGCTCCTACAGCATTGTTTTTCCAAATCTTCATGCCTCCCCCACAAATAATAAAATCAGTAGACACAAGAGGCACAATCCAGCAGAAACATCTTAAGTACCCATTCTGTTCATTTATACAAGATGTACACAGGACAAGTTCTATGTTGACTTAGTGGAAACAGCTCAAACTGAAGAACTTGATGTATAAAAATGAATCAATTTACTTTTCTGGGGAAACAAATGACTCAAAGCTTTGCTTAGTTATGTAAAGGTCCACCAGAAAGTCGTCTTGTGCAAGCACCATTGAAATAAGATGTGCAACAGCACAGTTATACTCTGGATCACGCAAGAGAACAGGCCAGTGTGCCCCAGAGGTGAATCAAGCTAAACTTCCAAATTGTGAGTTGAATCCCAATTTATGCTTTAGCAACTGTGTGTGCTGACTGAGGTGGACTTCCTTGTCCCTCCTTCCCACGACAGCCCTTCCAGCCCCCCAGGAATGCTACACAGAGTCATGGGTCCCTGCTGAATGGGGTGAGCTATGGTGTAGGGGAGGAGGATCCCCCAAAATTGGGTGGAGGGAACTTCTGGGAGCAGAGCCCTTCCTCTCATGGAAGGTCCCTTCCTCTTGCACAGGGCAGATCCTGGGTCCAACTCTTGATTGACGAACAAAGAAAGCAAGGTAAGATTCCTGCATATCTGACTTTTGACTTTATGGGAATGTCTATGATATGACAAAAAGCAAAGAATTGTTTCTAAACACATAGAATGGTTTTCAGTTTTGCAAAGTCCCAGGTGAGGGCAGGGGGAGATACAATATTAAGTGTATACAGTACTATACAATTCAACAGGTATCTTACATACAAAAGCGATGGCCTTAGGACGTGGCCATTTCATTTCAAGTGCCATAAAAGTAGAAAAGATGTTAAATAGACATATCTCACGCCGCCAAATTTAATCTGCTGGTGCAGCCATTGCTCTGCATAGGTGATGCAGGCAAACAGCTTTTCGGGAGACTCGTAAAAGTGGCGAGTAGAACTGGAGACTCAGCTTCAACTGCATCAATAAGACTTGGAGTTGGGTCCAGATTTACTTAGAGCCTACCCACTGAAATCAAGGGGACTTACCGGTAACTTAGTCATGCCTAATTCGAGTCCCATTGATTCCAATGGGTCTACTCTTAAGTATGATTAAATCTGGATCCAACCCTGGCTGGTTAGCGTATCAAGTGAGGGTTGTCAAATGACCAGAAGAATAAAACTGCCTTTGTGCCTTCAACAGCAACTTGATCTGCAGCAATAAATCAGCAGCGTGACACTTTTCACAGGATGGGGAGAACGAGATCAAGACGATCGTTGCCGCTGATCGAGTTGCTGTTCCAGGCACAGCCACAGAGGATGGTTCGGGAGTTGGTGACGCACGCCCCCCCCCCCCCCCCGTGCCTGGCATTTGACAAAGAAATGGACATCTCCTTAGTGCAATTCTGCACTGGCAGCGCCGAAATCAATGGGAGCCATAGAGCAGGACCGCTGAGCTCTGGAACGATGGACCACTCATTCCACTGGCAAGTCTCTGGTGGACTGCGCACCTCGGACTCCATGCATTTCAAGTGCCCCGGACTCCTGCTCCTCCACTGCCACGGCTGCAAAATTTGGTGGAGCAGCAGCGGCAAAAAAGTGATTTCTTTTGCAAACAGCACATTTCATTTCTTGGGTGCCTTGTTTTCAAGAAGAATCACTGGGTTGCTTTGCTGCCACCACTGGAGCACCAAATTCAGCAGTGGCGATGGGAGGGCGGCCCGCATGCAGCTTGTGTGTTGTCCAGCTCCGTTCTAAATGGTTTGTATCAGTATCTCATGGTTTGGATACTTATACCCTACCGGCTTAAACTAGTTTGACACTGGTCCCACTCCACAGAGAATCTTGAGGTGTATCGTCCTGAGAAGGAGGGAGAAATTAGGGATCTCAAACAGAGGACTCTCAGCACCCTCCCAGAACTACAGTTCCCAGGATGCTTTGGGTCATGACACAACCTGATATAAAACTGATTCAAGTTTGTAAGTTCACCATTTATGACAGAGTGCCCTTCAGATATAAACACTTTGTGCTCAAAGTACAGCTTTTTAAAGGCTCACGTAAGCAGCAGCCAGTGACACAAGGGGAATATATATATATATTTGTTTGATCCATAAATCAGAAGCAAGATTTCTGGCAAATCCATTTCATGGATCCATCTCCATCAAGGTTAGTAATGCCCCAGGTAATGTTTTCTTGGGTAGCTGGCAGGGGTGTTGCTAGGCCTGGGCCCACGGGGCCTCAGCCCCGGGCTCAGGAACTATTTCACGGTGGCCTGAGCGCGGAGTGCTGCTGTGGCGTAACCCCACAATTCAGTTCCCCGGTGTATGTCTGCATTAGTATGTTTAGTGCGTCTAGAATGTTGAACCGAGTGGGTGTGGCTTGTGATGCCTTGGAAAGGGTGGGGGGGGAGGAGTATATAAGGAGTGTTGGAGTGAGGTCAGAGTTAGTGTGTTATGGGAGTGGGTTAGTAGTGTGTTTGGAGTGTGGGAGTTAGGTTAGTTGGGTTATTCGTGTCTTGTCTGTCAGGAGTTTTGAGAGAAATCAGTGCTTGTATGAGGAGTGGAGGTATTTAGAGTTATAGGGACTTAGGTTAATTGCAAAGTGTTTGGTGTAGGCAGGTTTAAAGTTATTTTCTGAGAACGAAGATTCTGAGAATTAAAATAAACTTATTTTTATTTTGTCTGCTACCCAAATCCTACGTGTCAGCTTGGTGTTATTAACCTGCATTACTTTTAAATCTACACCCACACACCTTTGTACCCACAGTATCATAAATTTGAAATAGATCCTTAATAACCTGTATTAATCTTTTCCCTCGTTGGTAGGGGAAAAGTTTCCTTTGACCCTCCCTCCCCTCAGGTTTTTAAGTGTTGGTGCTTAGCCTGAGAAGGGTTTATGTGGCGGGTCCTAAAGTGTAAGGGCGGTGTCGTCGCACTGCCAATATACTTTTTTTTTTTTTTTCCCCGGGGAGGGATTTTCAAGGGGGACTGGAGCTGGAGAGGGAAGAGTTAACTCTCCCCTTCTCACATGTGGCATCCCCCAAATCTTCCCATGTGGCAATTAAGCTTAAGGGGAAAAAATCTCATTGGTTTGGGATGATCTAGGTCAGGGTACAAATTAATTGAAGAATTCGTTTTATTTGAGATGATTTGGATATCTTAATTGTCTGACTCGGCCTCCTGTCAAATTAAAAAAAAAAAATAGTAATTATTCCTAAATTAGTATACATAGACATAAATTAGAATATGCAGATTTTATGTAGATTGGTGTCCTATGAGCCTGGACCCTGAATCTTTTAAGTGCTGAGCAACGTTCCTGGTAGGTGCTCACATGATTACTTTATGAGGTAATCTTCAAGCATAAAACTTTACATCAAAAATGACTATTTTTCTGCATTTTTTTTTTTTTTTAAACAGGCTTCTTCAAGGAGTTTACCCATACAGAAAAAAAACCCAATGAAAGTAATTTCCAGTCCTGCCATTTTATAGCCCCTGTTCAACGAAAAACGAGTTGCAATCGAGGTGAGTTGGTGAAGAGCAGGAACGCAGCCGATGGCTCTGCCTCTTGTCCTGTATGCCTATGATGTCTTGTGCACAGAGTCTCTTAAGGATATTCAGTGTTCTCCAACCTTGGGTCCCCAGATGTTTTTGGCCTACAACTCCCAGCATGCCCCAGCCAGCTACGCTGGCTGGGGCATGCTGGGAGTTGTAGGCCAAAAACATCTGGGGACCCAAGGTTGGAGAACACTGATATCGACTGTGCATTCAGCCCCTTTGCACAAGGTAAGACCCGATCAATGAGGACTACACTTCATGCTATGTTAACTCCGTAGCATGTAGATGATCCTAACTTCGTTCAACTTAGTGCAAACTTGCAGGGCCCCAATCTGATTTGGGTATTTCAATGTGTGGGTTAAACATCCCCACCCAAATTTACCCCACCACGTGGGGCCTAAAAAAAGAGAAAGAAACCCTCCATTGGCCCCAGTGGAGTCCCCCCCCCCCACTTTAGCCCCTGTTGGTGGGGGGAGGCGAATTTCGGGTGGGAAAGTGGTTGGGTGGGAAGGTTTAACCCCCCCCCCCCATACCTGTATGCAGTGGTCCTGACCCGGCTCAGGGCCCCACATGCTTACACGAAAGTTAAGAAAAAGCTATGCATTTAACATAGCGTGTAGTTTAGTGCAGAGCGGAGGCCGGGAGCGTGGCCAGTGGGTCAGAACCTGCCCCCCCCGCTCCCCACACCGATTGTCCACTCCTCTGCTGTGGGCTCAGAGCGTATGTCACTGTACTTGCAAGCGGACGTTTTATTCTGCTGAGAGGCGGGAAGATGAGCGAAGGAATGCTGAGCCCCAAACCGAGAGTGATTTCATCATACTATGAGTGTTTAAAGCGTTTGCTTTATAATGCTTCACAAAGAGAAATGAACTTGTGGTCTGTACCAGCCAGTACAGGTGTTGCATTTGATTATACAGAACGTCTCAAAGCCACGTGAAAGTTGGGTAGAAACTGCAGCGCCAATTTCCCTTGCTTGATGACCCCAAAACTTAAAATCTAAGATGAACGAAAGAACACCACAATCTTAACTTCTTGGGCTCCATGGCAGGGCCTGTTTAATGCTAAGCAATCTTATTTAAGAACTTTCTTTGAGTCTCCATTTCTGGAAATTTGCCAGCGTTCTGCTGCAGATAAAATTCTTGCCAGTTGTGGGAGGAACGCATCATACATTACCGCTGCGCAAATCCCCATTTCTTTCAAAGGTGGATTGGTTGTGGGACTGAGAAAGCTTTGAGAAGAGTTCAGCACCAGAAGACTATGAACTGGTCCCCATTTGGGTTTGCTTCTGTACATGGACAATTGGAGGCATCGTAGAAAAATAAGCCATCTGATAAAATGAACAAAGGAAATCATAGAAGGATAATGGGTAACAAATGGAGATGCAAAAGCATGTCTGATAGGTTAGGATGGGTCAAAGATGGCATTCAACTGGGGGGAAGACACTCAGCACAATACCAGCTTCCTTTTGGCCACTCCCAATGTCCAATGTCCCTCCCCGTGAGGGAGGAGGAGCCAGTCCTCCGGAAAGCTGGCTGACGTATTCCTTCAACGGGCATTTTCAAATTACATGAATGGAAAGTCAATTTAGTGGACTTTCCACTAAAGTCCAATCCAAGGTCAGTCCTTCACGAAGCGTCGCCTCCTCTCCACATGCCAGGCCATTCTCTTGAGAGGCCAATACCACAGAAGTTCAGGCTGCTGACTGAGCACACTCAAAGGGTGACGAGGAAAACAAATGGAATTATTTGTTGTCGTTGTCGCATTCAAATGGGAGTTCATGGCTGGCGATGTGACAGGTAGTTTCAGAAATCACTGGCAACCCCAAAGTCACCTGTGTAATACTGTTTTACAAATCCTTAGTGGGACTATTAAACGAGGGACTATCAAACACATCTACGTTCACAAAGGAGGGGAAGGGGAGGTCCTTTAGTCCAGAGGCTCTTGCTTTATTCTGATTGCAGTGTTGGGCTGTGGTCTTCTGTCCTCACGACATAGCACGTATTCGCTGAATTGAGAGGAATCCACGCCTCCACCGCAGGACGCCGCCACACTAAATCCCTTCTGGAACAACCGTTCGAGCACCTGCGGTTTTTTAAAGAAAGCAATAGTTAATATTGGGGTGAGACTCCGCATAAAATGTGCCCGTGACTCTGAAAAAGCCAAAGTGGAGATGCCGAACCTCAGGCTCAGGATACGAACCTGGCCCTCCGGGGATCCAAATGCGAGTGGGACATGCAGAAGGACATCTGGAGACCTTAAGCTACAGGCAGGTTCATATGAGAGGCGGTGGTCTTTCCCTTGGAGCAAAAAGCTAAGCCCCCTCCCCCCAACCCAAATTGCCCAGTTGCTTTTGGGGAGCCTTTTGTCACATCTAGTTTCAGACTTCGGAAGCTTCATATGTGCAACAGACTACAATATTACATAAGGCGATTTGCAATTCACCCTTTCCCCTAATGCTGAGGGTATCTGCAAATACTTCCACGTTCATCCAGACCAGCTTTCCCTAACCTGGTGCCCTTTGTCAGTCCCGGCCACCATGGCCAATGGATAGAAATCCTGGGAGTCATCGTTGAAAACATCTGGAGGGCACCAGCTTGGGGAAGTCCGATCCAGACACCAACCCTATGAATCAATCAAACATTATGGGGAAACATTATGGAGGCAGAGAGATAGCAGCTACCCGTTTTGTCCATAGCTGAATGGGGATGTGTGAAGTCAGATCTTCAGGATTCAGCCCCACCCGCTGACTGTATTGGTTTCTCTTTTTCAGGGCCATCTCAGCTTTCCATGGATGGATGGCCGTTGTCTGGACCGCTTTGGGTCTCATGGTCTGCGCAGGCCCAAAGACAGCAAAAGGGCCCCTGAGAGCGGCCTAGAATCTGCATGATACATTTTGGTCTTTCAGGATCTCCCAGCCATATTATGCAGTGATAATTCTATAACTTATTCCTAAATGACTACAGTGTGATTAAAGTCTTGCTTACAGCAAACCTCTGCAGAAAAACCAAATATTAATCAAACAAACAAGCACTCTGCAGGGCAGCTCAGTACATTATGGAGTAAAATACTGGCTGGTAGTGATATTGATGCTACCTCTTAAGGAAAAGCAATGCTGGGACTTCAGTCATAATAAAATGAGGCCATAACTCATCATTAATATGCAATGTCAGAAGGAGGACAAAGCAGCAAACATCTACGGGTATCTTCTTTCCTCCCAGACGGTTGCTGTTGCCTGGGCACAATTAATGTGCCTGTGTTTATATTCCTGCCTGTGCTCTTCATTTCACCAACTCTACTTCCTGCACAGGCCCTCAGATGTGCTTCAGAAGGGTTCAAGGACACCTCCAGGGCTCAGCACAACTTCACGCACCTCCAGCACGCCAGCAGGCTCGCGTGGGGTGGGGTGCACCCTGGCTGTCGCTGCCTCGCAGGAAGTTACAGAAAGCAGGGAGAGAGGAAGGGGCCTTTTTGCAGAGCGGTGAGGGCATTCCTGGACCCCCTCTCTCCAAACACCCCAACCTCTTCTGCTCTCAGTCAACTGTGCGCATCCTTTCCTGCTTTCCCATCGGGCTGGTTGTGGTCAGTTATGAACCCGCCAAGAAGAGGACGAAAGAGGACACCGATTGGCATAACGTCTGCATGTGCTTATCTGTAAGCACATTTAGAAATAGTGATTAGATGTTAAACGGAAGTGGAGGACATCGCGCCGTAGGGCAGGAGACTGTGACCGGGTGATCTGTGCGCCTGCCTGGATGGGGAACAGTCCGTTCTCTTTACACCAGAATCCAGGAGGACAGCTTTTCAAGCCAAGGATGCCTTCAAGGCAAGCAGAGGACTGCCCTCTGTAAAAGAGGCCTACGTGGGCCTGGAGTTCCCTCCTCTCCAGGTCTAGTGCAGGCATTCTCCCTGCATGAGGGGAGGAGAGAGGGCCGGTTCCTGCGGGCACCACACGCTCTGCCATGCCCTTGTTGCCTGCCTCCGCTCAGGAGTGGGAGGGCCAAAAGGGGCGGGGTCCAAAATGACAAAAAACACCGCCTATCTTAGCTTCAAGCGCTTCCTGCCAGTGACTCAGCCTCAGGAGAGGCATTCTGAGCTTTCGGAATGGGGGGGGGGGAACTGCACAAAAGCCCGGAAACCACCAAATGCTCTGTGGTTGGGGGAAAGGGGGCTAAGGACATTTGCGCAAATCACGCTATTTGCACAGTTCTAGCGTGATTTGTGCAAATTGCGCTAAAACTATGTAGTTTCCAGCTTCCAATTTGTGCAAATAGTGAAACTGCATAAATTTATGCAAATTGTTGGCGCCTGCCTGACCTCCAGAGGCAGGGAGTTCCACAGAAATGGGAGCCACCACACTAAAGGCTCTTCTGTGGGTGGACTCCAGTCGGGCCATAGGTCCATACGGAACCACCAGGAGCATGCCGTCCGATGATCTCACTGACCGGGCAAGTTGGCCAGGGAGAAGGCACTTTCTCAAGTATCCCAGCCCCAAATTGTTTAGGGCTTTATACACCAGTAACAAAACCTTAAACAGGCAGCCCCTCTGCAAAGGAGTGGCATGCTGAAAAGGGGCAGCTCCCGACAACAGCAGAGCTGCTGCATTCTGCACTAGCTCCAGCTTCCGGGCAGCCCCACATAGAACTAAATTAATGACAGGAATATCCATTGGCTAAAGTGCTTGGTTCCCACCCGTTTAAGAACTTCCCTGAGGACTTGGGTTACAGGGAAGCTCATAAACCTGCCTTGCCCAACCTCATGCCATCTCCATGCTGGCTGTGGATGGTAGGAGTTTCAAGCAAATAGCACAATTTGCGCAAATTTCCTTAGCATTAAAAAAATGCGTAAACTGTGGCCTGTCTTAGAGACAGAAGTCTGTGGAACCCCCCCCCCCCCCCACTCAGGCTGCTTCCGATCATTGGATCGGAAGTGGGCAGGAACTCCATTGGGTCCAAATGAGCTGGACTTCCCAGCGTCAGCACATCCCTCCTTGGCACCTTTCGACTGATGTCACTCTGACTCTGCCCCGAGGGACAGTGCCGCGACAGATCCGAAGGGAGACCGAGACTGACTCACTGGACACCCCCTTCCACACACCCCTCAGGTGCCACCATCCTTCATGACGAAACTGAGAACAGTTAAGCCTTTCCCTTTTTAACTAGATGTGAAGGCAGCATCGGAAAGCGAGGAGAGGGAAGAGGTTTAGAAGGGGTTGTGCCACCTCAGCTATTTACATTTGTAAAAAATAGTGAGCAGGAGAATGGGCCAGTGCATGTCCATGACTAGGGAATTCACACACACACACACACACACACACACACACACACACACACACACCTGAATATCCCTTAATTTCACATTTATTTATCACTTAAATAAAAAATAATGGGATATACACCAAGTGAAAACACTGCACCCCCTTCAAGCTGCAGAAAGTCAACTGTAATTCCGCATGTAGCTTACAGCAAAGGGCAGTGCCTGGGCACCATCGGAAGCAGAAAGCCTCTCTCTCCCGTCAAATCTTTCCTGAAAGCCTACTTTCCCCCCGCGTGGGGTCTTCATCCTGAACTGTAACAAAGCCTGCCACTGTGGCTTATGCTGGCTCAGCTTGTCTGAGCGTGGAAAGCTAAGCAGGGTCAAGCCTGGTTATTACTTGGATGGGAGACCCCTCCTCTAGTTTCCTGCATTGAGCAGGGGGTTGGACTCGATGGCCTTGTAGGCTCCTTCCAACTCTATGATCTATGAAATCTATGAAATCTACGAAGTACATGCAACTGTGTTTCCCATGTCCGTATCCCTTCTGATCCTCGCCTCTGGCTTTCCTTGGCCAGGGCTGAAAGTTAAGATGATGAGCACTTTGGGACGGGGGCTTCTTGCACTCTGCCGCTTGCTTCTCTGCAAAACGCCTCATTGATCGAGGTTGCTGCATCCACATAGTGGTGCATCTTTGAAGCGCAGTCCCTCGTCATGACAGTCCCTGCAGCCGCAGCTCCAAGGGGAGTCTAAAAATTTAGGAGCGGTGTTGATCAACAAAGCAGTTCTAGCACGTTTTCATCTCCACCAGGAGCAGCCCTTTTGTCAAGCAGATGGGTCTTCTCACTGCCCGTTCAAAGAGACCAACTCGCCCCCTCAATACTTTCCGTCCCTCAACAGGGAACAGTATATTGTTGCTGGGAAAATTTATTTCCACCCAGTTGCTGTGAGGATTGTAGCTAAGCGCGGAGGGAACGGGGAACTCTGTGGGAGCGGCAGGCGCTGTCTGCGTCGCTGTGCCTCTGGAAGCCCCACCTCGGCTGCCCCACGGCACCCAGGCCTATCAATGCCAGCCCCCACTGGCCTGTCCCAGTTGTCCAACGAGTGTGACCAATGAAAAGAACTCTGCAACTGGGAGTGAGCTTGGGGTATTTCAAGTGTTTATAACCGTCTCCCCCCCAACCTGGCACCCCACAGATGTGTAGGACTACAACTCCTACCATCCACAGCCAGCATGGAGATGGCACGAGGTTGGGCAAGGCAGGTTTATGAGCTTCCCTGTAACCAAGTCCTCAGGGAAGTTCTTAAACGGGTGGGAACCAAGCACTTTAGCCAATGGATATTCCTGTCATTAATTTAGTTCTATGTGGGGCTGCCCGGAAGCTGGAGCTAGTGCAGAATGCAGCAGCTCTGCTGTTGTCGGGAGCTGCCCCTTTTCAGCATGCCACTCCTTTGCAGAGGGGCTGCCTGTTTAAGGTTTTGTTACTGGTGTATAAAGCCCTAAACAATTTGGGGCTGGGATACTTGAGAAAGTGCCTTCTCCCTGGCCAACTTGCCCGGTCAGTGAGATCATCGGACGGCATGCTCCTGGTGGTTCCGTATGGACCTATGGCCCGACTGGAGTCCACCCGCATAAGAGCCTTTAGTGTGGTGGCTCCATTTCTGTGGAACTCCCTGCCTCTGGAGGTCAGGCAGGCGCCAACACTGTGTTGTTTTCGGCGCCTGCTGAAAAAAATCTTTATTTCAGGAAGCCTTCCTTGATTGATCAGCCACTGTTTTTATTGGTATTCTGTTTTTAAATCTTTTAATATGCTGTTTTGTTCTTTATATGTTTTTATACGTTGTTTTATTTTTTAAAAATCTTTTATTGTTCACCACTCCAGAATCTGTTTAGATGTGGAGTGGTATTATATAAATCTTGCAAATAAATACCGTAATATTAATCTGTACCCTGCTTTTTCCTCCAAGCAGAAGCCCAAAGCAACTAAGCATCATACAAAAACAAACATGCTGATATCAAAAGACAACCAAACAATGTGGGAAATTGTCAGACAATAAAATGCCACAATACACATATGAAAAAACTTTCAGTTCAATACGTAAAACAACAAAAGCAACAATTCAATTAAAAAAACAAAACAAAATTCACAATATCCCAACACAACACAAGGGCATAATGAAACACAACCCATCTTGTTGCCGAAATATATGCCCTTCTAACCCAACGAAACGACCATGTAATGTAGCGTTAAAGCAAGCAAGTCCTAGAGCCAGCAGAAGCCAAGAGATGAACTAGGCCAGAGGCAGACAACCTGGGACCCTCCAGACGTTTTGGACTACAACTCCCATCCACCCCAGCTGGTATGGCCAATGGTTAGGAATGATGGGTGTTGTAGTCCAAAACATCTGGAGGGCACCAGGCTGCCTGCTCCTGAACAGCTCAGTGTCAAACCTCATCACAGGTGAATGCAGAGGCAGGAAAAGGGCTACTCTCACACCAAACAGGCAGCCTTGGATGGTGGTGGTGACTTTATAACCTGGTTATTTTAACAAGCCCAGTGATTATTTTTTTTAAATTGAAAGGTAGCCAAGCTCTGCCCTGGCAGAAAGGCCATGCCCCTCCTCCATCTTTCCCACGCAGACAAGATCTCATGCAATTGCCAGATGTAGCGCCCTTTCGCTGGAGAAACTATTTCCATAGGCTAGGCCCTATTGCTTGAGGCAGAGGTGTAGACCCCGCCTGGGGTCCCCATCTTGTCCTCCAGGGGGGCCCAGATGGCTATGCTCCCTTCGCTGTGTCACCAGCTGGTTCCCACTTTTCCCCTCTAACCATCAAGCATTTGGTGGTTTCCCATAATTTCTGCAGGATGCTCTCCATGGTTACAGGCGGCAGTCTCTTCCATTCCTACCTGGACATGCTGAAGATTGAACCTGGTGGGGCCTTCTTCATGCACGGCATGGGCTGTACCACGGCAGAAATGCCCTCCTCACACATAGGGACATGGGAGAAATTCACTCTATTGAGTTTTTGTAAATGGATTTACCCAATTCACGGCTGCCAGACCCCAACGCAATTTGCTTTTGCAAATGCATACATTTCCGGGCTTGTGATGAGATTCATTAGAACAAAAAAAAATGCACGCAAGAATATGTGCACATTTCCAAAATGCACACACGGGTGCATGGGTTTAAAAATGTGTATTATTAACATGTGTGTATTACAAAAAATGCGTATGGATTTGTGCAGAGATTTAAAAAACAAAGCCAAGTATCACAGGCTCATGCCGAAATGCGATGGAATGAGCTTGATCTGAAAACCCGACAATCTTGGCGAGACCGGGAATGAGAGATCCGTCCATCCCTACGGCATCTGCCTGGGATTGCCCCTTCATGGCAGCGCTGGAGAATCTTGAGAGCATTTTCTGACACTGGCTATCCTGTGCACGCAGACCCGGGTGTTTCGTGTGTGCTGGGGCCCCAGCGCGCATGCTAGAAATGCTGGCCAATGGCAAATTTGGCGCCCTCAAAAGCACAACCCTCCCCCCCCCCAGTACTTAAGAACATAAGAACCCGGCTCAGGGTCCATATATCCAGTTTCCAGCGGTAACCGGCCGCCAAATGCCTCTCTAGAAGAACAGAAGCTGGGGGACAGAATACAAAGCGCTGCGCACTGCTGGAACATCCTGCGGTGGGAGGCTGTGGACACGCCTACTGTTGAAGAGGGAGTTGTTGGGGATCCTTCAGAGAAAAGGTATCTCCTTGACCTGGGATGAGGATGGCTGCTGAGGGTCCTTTTCTACTCTCGTGGAGCAAAGGAAAGAAACAGCCCTCAAACCACCACACTGCAAAAAACATGAACATGTGGGTTTAAGTGCAAATAGCTAAGAAAGAAAGAAAGAAAAGAAAAGAAAAGAAAAGAGCTGGACGTGATACCTCGCCGTTCAAGGTGCGGCTGGGCAGCCATCTGTCAGGGATGCTTTGACCTGGATTCCTGCACTGAGCAGGGGGTTGGACTCGATGGCCTGGTAGGCCCCTTCCAACTCTACTTTTCTATGATTCCATGATTCCCCACGCGCCTTTGTTTTAACAAGCTTCACTAAGTTGACTAATTCCAGCCATTTGCCTTTCGCTCCGCAAGCAAGGTTCCTTTCTCTCGCACCTTCCCAGTCTATGTAACTTTACAAGGGCTTGTAGGGAAGCCCGGTCGGAGGCCCTTGTGGGGTCTCTACTGTCTAAGGCAGCCTTCCCCAACCTGGTGTCCTCCAGGGGGGTTGGCCTGCAGTTCCCATCATCCCCAGCCGATGGCCATGCGGGCTAGGAAAGAATGGAGTTGCAGTCCAGCACATCTGGGGGGCACCAGGTCGGGGAAGGCTGATATAGAAGGAATCTCTTTTTGTAATGAAAACCGTTAAGTAAACAAGCAATGTAGCTACAAGAAGTACTTGAATTCATAATAGGGTATATTAAGTGGGGTGGGAAAAGAGGAAGTATATAAAGAAAAGTGCACCATCTCCATCTTTGCCCCCAACCTCTGCATGCACTGCCATGTGCTTTCCCCAGGAGCTGCAATTCTGACCTAGAGAATCACTTTGTACGGCCTAGATTGTCAGGTTTTGCCAGAGGAGATTTCGAACCTTTTTGCAAATGCCCCCTATTCTCTTCCCCTCCCTGCCACTTTCAATTCCACGACTCATCTACCTGCAGTTTGCTCCGCTCAAGCTTTTGGCTGGCAACAAAAGGCCTTCCCTTCTGCGAGCCACTTTGGCTTCCCAAGACAGGCAGAGCACACAGCTGAGTCTTGATCGCTTCCAGCCACGTCTTTTAGCCCTGTAAGCACTGGCTGGCCTCGGGACACAGTGACTCGGTGGTGTTCTAAGAGGCAAACATCTGCCAAGTTTCCCTGACTTTTGCCCCAATCCTTGCATCCTTTCTCTGTGTAAGAACCAGAGGGAGAAAGAGCACAGTGCCTAAGTGGGTGGTGGTGGGGGTGGTGGAAGACACTGAGAGAAAAATAATTACAGGAACTGGGAAAAGCAAATGTG
This sequence comes from Shinisaurus crocodilurus, assembly GCA_021292165.1. NCBI lineage: Eukaryota > Metazoa > Chordata > Lepidosauria > Squamata > Shinisauridae > Shinisaurus > Shinisaurus crocodilurus. The sequence goes on from CM037887.1 coordinate 2,330,913, forward strand.
ATGGTGTTGGTGGGGGAAATAATAAAACTAGAAAAAAAAAACCCTGCCATGGACTGCTGGCATTCTGCAACGAGGAAGGCATGGCTTACTTCATCATCAGCTGGCATCCTTCTGAGAGCAGAAGGATGCCAGCACTCTGAAAACCACTGCAAGGTATTTAATCTTACGAGCACGAAAGAGCTGGAGGCAACAGACGTGTCTCAAGGACAGGGGTTGGACGATGTGTGGTCCTCAAAATGTTTTGGCCTACAACTCCCATGACCCCTCACCACTGGCTAGTACTGATGGGAGTTATAGGCCAAAACTTCTAAGGGGCCACACATTGCCCACCCACCCGCCCGATCTAGGAGAAGAGACTAGACTGCTACATCCTTTCCAGCGATGCTTCAACTTGCTTGTATTAGGGCCTAACCACAGATAACAATTTTTGTTCATTTATCAAATTTATATCCCCCCCTTTCCCCCAAAGATGGTGCTCAAGGCCGCTAGCAATAGTAAAATACAGGTTAAAGACAGAATCTCAATGAGAACATAAAAAGAAATCAACTAAAACACACAATTAGAAGCACAGCAATAAAAAGGAATAGCAACCCAACCAGCTCAAAGCCCCTTCAGCAGCAAGCCAGCTTACATGCTAAAGGCCTGCTTGAATAATAATAAAAAAAAACATCTTTGCCTGCCAGTGGAAGGACAACAGAGAGGGGTGGTCTTCGAGGCCTCAAGCCGGACAGGGCTTTACTGGTCAGAACCAGCACTTCAATTTGTACCCAGAAACAGACCAGAAGCCAGTGAGGCTGCTGTGACAAGGGAGTCGTGCACACCTGGTAACCAGCCCAGGTCAACAGTCTGGCCGCAGCATTCTGGACCAGCCGACGTTTCTGAACATGTTTCAAAGGCAGCCCCATGTAGAGCCCATTATAGTAGTCCAAACAGGATGTAACTAGGGCAGTGTTCTCCAGCTTTGGGTCCCCAGATGTTTTTGGCCTACAACTCCCAGCATGCCCCAGCCAGCGTACGCTGGCTGGGGCATGCTGGGAGTTGTAGGCCAAAAACATCTGGGGACCCAAGGCTGGAGAACACTGAAGTAAGGTATGTGTGACCGTGGCCAGATCAGACACCTCTAGGAACGGGCACAGTTGGCCCACTGGCCTCAGCTGTGCAAATACACTCCTGGCCCCTGCCGGGACCCGAGCCTCCAGGTTCAGGGCTGGTCTAGGAGTACACCCAGATTGTGAGCCTGAGTCTTCGGGGGGACTGTGCAACCCCACCCAGCACAGGAAGAGTCCCTATATACCCTGATGATCTGCCTTCCGACTGACCAGGAGTGCCTCCGTCTTGTTTGGACTAAGCATCAATTTGCCCTCATCCAGCCCACTACAGAACATCAGACAACAATTCAGACTTAGAACAGCTTCCTTGGATTTAGATGGAAAGGAGAGATCGAGCTGGGTGTAATCGCTATTCTGGTGGCAGTGAGAGGGGAGATATGATCGCACTCTTCCAGTATTTGAAGGGATGTCACACAGAGGAGGGCAAAGATCTCTTCTCGTTCATCCCAGTTTGCAGGACACGGAATAATGGGCTCAAGTTACAGGAACCTAGATTCCACCTAAACATCAGGAAAAATTTCCTGACTGTCAGAGCAATAAGACAATGGAATCAACTACCTAGGGAGGTCGTGGGCTCTCCCACTCTGGAGGCATTCAAGGTGCGGCTGGACAGACATCTGTCAGAGATGCTTTGACCTGGATTCCTGCATTGAGCAGGGGGTTGGACTCGATGGCCTTGTAGGCCCCTTCCAACTCTACTTTTCTATGATTCTATGAACCCCAAAACTCTGGACAATCCCTCTCAGTGGTTTGACGTATATGTTCAACAGCATGAACAGCATGATAAGATGGAACCCTGAAGGACACCACAGGCCAAAGGCTGTGGCATCGAACCTTGTTTACATGATTAGCAATTACCGGTATGTTGCTGTTTAAATACAAACAATGGGGTGTGTGCGTGTGTGCGTGTGTGTGCGCACGCACGCATGTGTGTGTAGGAGTGCGACTGGTACCACAGCATGCACAGAGGGGAGGTTTAAGCCTTCACTCCCAAACTATGATCTTGGTAAAAATCCCTCCCCAGTGCCAATTACCGCATTACTTCTCCTTCCTGTGTGTCACAACACCAATCACACTCCCCACCCAGTGCCTGGCATTTAATTTAACCCCCCCACAACTTGATTGCCAGTCGTACTGTCAGTGTTACACACAGACTTAGGCCCAGCCACACCCTATTTCAGCTTGCTTTGCGGAAACCGCTATGATCCACCTGCGTGGTAAGGGAAGCCACTCGAGATGCTTCCGAATGAAAAGCCGGCTCCTTCTTGGCGCAGCTGCGCTGAATTCAGGGTCATGATCCAGCGTCAGTGAGATATAGCGGTTAGTCAAGACATTACTATTTGGGTGACCTGGTGAGGACATTTGACGCGAGTATCCAGGGAAGGGCCGTGGCTCAGCGGTAGGAGCACACACACTTTGCACGCAGAAGGTCCCAGGTTCAATGCGCGGCATCTCCAGGTGGGCCTGGGAAAGATCTGGTCGGAAACCCTGGAGAGAGCCATTGCCGGCCAGAGCGTCTGCATCGTGGTGCCCTCCAGGCATCATGTTGCAGAAGGATATCAATGGCTAGGAGTCCCGACATCTCTGTGCTATCTCCAGTATCAGAGGCAGGATGCCTATGTACACCAGTTGCTGGGGAACATGGGTGGGAGGGTGCTGCTGCACTCATGTCTTGCTTGTGGGTTTCCCGCGGGCAGTTGCTTGGCCACTGTGGCAGCAGAATGCTGGACTAGAGGGACCCTTGGTCCGATCCAGCAGGGCTCTTCTTATGTGTTGGACTACAACTCCCAGCATTTCTGATTATTGGCAATGCTGGCTGGGGCTGATGGGAGTTGAAATCCAAAACATCTGGAGGGCACCATGTTAGGGAAGGCTGGTGTAGACAATACCACATGGGCTGACATTCTGGCTTATTGTGAGATGGCTCCCGGTGCTTCTGTCCCCTTTCCCAAATTCAGTTGTCTCCAGTATCTGACCCAAAGGCAGGGCATGAAGGCAGCAGCCCTTCTACCTCAAGGGCAGGGCCGGCTCAAGCCATAATTGGCATCTGTGGCAGAAAACCAAAATGTCTACCCCTCCCCTCTCCGGCAACAGAAATCTCTCTCTCTCAATCTCTCTCTCTGCTCACACCTTATAGAAGGGGGTTTCCTCCCGTGTGACAGGAATAAGAGAATGCCTTTTCTAAGATGAGGCCTATCATTTGCATTTTTATAATTAAGAGATTATATTAAAGATTATATTTAAAAGATGATAGGCAGTTGGTTCACCCTTATTGCACCAGCTGCGCTGGTTGCCAGTGCGTTTCTGAGCCCAATTTAATGAGCCGGTTTTAGCTTTTAAAGCAGGGGTGTTCAACCTCAAGCCCGTGGGCCAAATATGGCCTGCTTGGGGTCCCAGTCGAGCCATCTTTGGTTCTCCCCCTGTTGTAAAGCCTTAAGCAGTTTGGGGCTGAGTTTCTTGAAGTTACTTCACCCATATCAGCCGCCTTGAAAGGGTTCTGTATCCTAAAAGGTGGTCTAAAAACAATGTAAATAAAAATAAATAAAATCAACTTCATAACAATTAATCCGGGATGCCTTTTTAGTTAATTAAAAAAAGGCATTTAGTGCATTAATCTAACCAACTCATTGATTGATTAAGGATGCAATCCTACGCACGCTTAGGCAGAAACAAGTTCTACAACTCCCAGCATTCCCCAGCCAGCTATGCTTGTTTCTGTCTAAATGTGCATAGGATTGCACTCTAAACTGCAGTACTAACACTTTCCTTCCCCCCCCCCCCCAAACGCTCACAGTACTGGATGGAGCTGAGATTCTGATCCAATGTTTGGCAGTGCTCCGGAATGACTTTTCAGCGTTTCCTTCTATCACTTCCATCACTAGTCTCACAGAACACCTGAAAATGCACTGCTGATCACTGCTGTAGTAAAAAAAACAAACAAACTGGGAAAGGAATCAGTTTACTAGTTGTAAGGCAGGGCTGGGCCACATGTGGGCCGTGTGCAGTGATGCCTCCCCGGCCTATTTTGTGGGGGCCCCACTATTGAAATTCGGCAGCGTGGCAGTGCCCACGGGGAAAAAGCTGCACAGTAGTCCCTTTTTAAAAGGATAAAGCAGTGGTTTATTTACAACATAAGGCAAGAGAAAGCTGAGCTACCCTCAGATGAGTCCACGGGCTAAGCGAGAGAAGCCAATGTGAACATCAGGGCTTTTCTTTACTGAGCCAGCAACATAGGCACACACAAGTTGGGCAGACACGGTCTCTCGAAGCCCCTGTGCACAGAACAAAGTGCTTCACTGAACTACTTACCTATGCGCTCGGCGGAGGATCACCCTGCAGGCTCGCACCGAGCGCTAGGAAAATGAAAAAGAAAAGAGCAGGCCAGATATCACCTGTTTCTCCAAGAGAGAATCAATGTGAATGAGATCCTAAAGCCACGCCCCACTTCAGGGGGCAAGAAGAACTAGGGCAAACTCAACGAGAGCATCCTCACCTTGAGAGAAGCCCAGACGTGCACTCGCGCCAGCGCAGACAAAACCCAAGTTGCGAGCAGCAGAGTCCACAACCAAGGCTGCTCTGGGGACGCTCCCGTCAGCCAAATGAGGATGCACCACAACAGCTCAGTGGTAGGAGTCCCCCGCATGGCATGTTCAATCTCTGGCATCTCCAGGCAGGGCTGGGGAAACTCTTGCCTGAAACTCTGCAGAGCCATTGCAGGAAGTCCTGAGTCAGACGGAGCAAAGATCTGACTTGGCACAAGGCAGCTTCCTGTGCCAGCTGTAGCTCAATTGCAGGCTCAGGGTCCCAGGTTCAATCTCCGGGCATCTACAGGTAGGACTGGAAAGAATCCTCTTTGAAACTCTGGAGAGCGGCTGCTAATTAGCATAGGGGTGCTGAACCTCAGGGCCACAAACCAAATCTAACCCACCTGGGGTCCCAACATGGCCCTCTGGTTTTCCCCGGATGGTCACACCCCCTTCCCCATGACCCACCCGGATTCCCCGACCGCCAATCATTTAGTACAGTGTTCTCCAACCTTGGGTCCCCAGATGTTTTTGGCCTACAACTCCCAGCATGAGGCCAAAAACATCTGGGGACCCAAGGTCGGAGAACACTGATTTAGTAGTTTCCTGGCTTTTCCACTCTCCCCCGGACTAAAAGGTTGAGATGCCTCTCCTAAGGCTTAGCTACCGGCAGGAAGAGCTTTGAGTGAAAACATTCTGGTGCTTTTCGTTTATTTTTTGCCACACCCCATTCTGCCTTTGACCCCTCCCACCACTGGAATGCCGTCTCCAAGAGCTTCTCCAAAATTGATTTTGGCCCTCGGGCCGAGAGGTTCGACAGACCCTGGTATAGACCATCCTTCCTGCCGACCGGGCGCCTTCCAGAAGTTTTGGACAACTCCCATCATCCCCAGTCATTGGCCATACGGGCTGAGGCTGATGGGGAGTGGTAGTCCAAAATAGGACATCCGGTTGGGGAAGAGAATGCTGAGCTGGACAGACCATGATGGGCCAGACTCGACATCAGGCAGCTTCCGATGTCCCCGCCTCCTGCTGCTGGGGCGACACCACGCTGAGACTTTGGCCTGCTGGGCTGGGACGGGACATGGGCGTGGCATGAACTGGGGAGGATTCTCCTCTGGCCTACCTCTGGATTACACAAAGGGAGAGAGGTCCCTTAGAAGAGCTACGGTCTCAGCCTGCCACACCAACCCACTCGTGTTTTAATTTGTAAGCATTTCTTCCCAAGCGACGCCCCAAGAGTGGCTGACGAGGCGGTTTCTTCCTACCCACCTTAAATGTTTGTCGCCCTTCAATTTTAATTTTAATGCTGCCCTTACTTTGTTGTTCGGCTTTGTGCTTTTTCGCTCCCGTCTTTCATGGTCTCATGTGAAGCTTGAATGCTTTTATTGTACGTCACCCCGGGCGCCTAGCAGGCAGAGGGTGCGATTTACAAATCAATCGAAGAAATAGATGCATAGCAATTCTGTCTTTTAATTCTCTGGCTATGCTGTTGCAGCTGCCACTTGTGCATTGGGCAGGGGCTTGGGGCGAGAGCGTGGGCTGCAGCATCTGGAAATCCCCCCAAGGATACGGAGTCTGGTCCAGCAACAGAGATGAGTAACTGAACACCAGCACCCTGGGGGGGGGGGGGGGTTGGCAGAAGGCAGCAGTTAACTGACTTGCCTTGTCCCCTGCAGGGATGTTGCAGAGGCACTTAAAAGATCTGGGGCCCAATCTTTCTACAGCAGTGTTCTCCAACCTTGGGTCCCCAGATGTTTTTGGCCTACAACTCCCAGCATGCCCCAGCCAGCATAGCTGGCTGGGGCATGCTGGGAGTGTCATAGATTTCATAGATCATAGAGTTGGAAGGGGCCTACAAGGCTATCGAGTCCAACCCCCTGCTCAATGCAGGAAACTGGAGGAGGGGTCTCTCCCATCCAAGTAATAACCAGGCCTGACCCTGCTTAGCTTTCTACACTCACCGACAAACTAAGCCAGCGTGAGCCACAGGCCTGATGTTGTAGGCCAAAAACATCTGGGGACCCAAGGTTGGAGAACACTGTTCTATAGGCACCAATGGAAGGATTCCTTTTTAACGGCCACAAGCAGGGGCGATTTTGGGGGGCACTGTGCACAGAGAGGGGAGGATTAACCCTCCCCTTTCCAAATCTGATCCTCCTGGAAATCCCACCACCACACAACCTGGCAATTAATCTTAGAAAAAAACCCCGCCCATTGGCATCAATGGAAACATTTTTTCTCAGCTTAGTTGCCATGCAGGGGGATCAGGGGGGCGGCACTGCAGCACAGAATCATAGAAAAGTAGAGTTGGAAGGGGCCTTCAAGGCCATCGAGTCCAACCCCCTGCTCAATGCAGGAATCCAGGTCAAAGCATCCCTGACAGATGGCTGGCCAGCTGCGCCTTGAATGCCTCCAGAGTGGGAGAGCCCAACACCTCCCTTCGTAGTTGGTTCCATTGTCTTATTGCTGACAGTCAGGAATTTTTCCTGATGTTTAGGTGGAATCTGGGTTCCTGTAACTTGAGCCCATTATTCAGTGTCCTGCAAACTGGGATGATCGAGAAGAGATCCTGGCCCTCCTCTGTGTGACAACCCTTCAAGTACTGGAAGAGTGCGATCATATCTCCCTTCGGTCTCTTCTTCTGAAGGCTAAACATGCCCAGTTCTTTCAGTCTCTCCTCATAGGGCCTTGTTTCCAGTCCCTTAATCATCCTTGTTGCCCTCCTCTGGACCCTCTCCAGTTTGTCTACGTCCTTCTTAAAGTGTGGTGCCCAGAACTGGACGCAGTACTCAAGAAGAGGCCTAACCAGTGCTGAGTGAATTATCACTTCCCGCGATTTGGAAGCTATACTTCTATTAATGCAGCCCAAAATAGCATTTGCCTTCTTTGCAGCCACATCACATGGCTGGCTCATATTCAGTTTGTGATCTAGCACAATTCCAAGATCCTTCTCACTTGTAGTATTATTGAGCCAAGTGTCCCCCATTCTGTAACTCTGCATTTGGTTTCCTCTCCATAGGTGCAGCACTTGGCATTTATCCCTATTAAATCTCATTCTGTTGTTTTCGGCCCAGCGCTCCTGCCAGTCCCCCATGAAAACTGCCCCCTGCATAGCAGTGAGGCTGAGAAAAAAGTCCCACATCCCATTGGCACCAATGGATACTTCAAGCTCTTTGGAATAGTTCCAGGGCCCTGGGAAATAGATTTGGGGTGGGGGGTTCATGGTCCCCAGTCTATCAGTGCCCCAGTCCTTTGCCTTGTGCTATTTGTCCTCCAAAGTTCTGCCCACGTCAGGATCTACCAAGATCTGAAACCTGAGCCTGCATGTCCGTGTAACAATGGTGCCTTTGGTGATGGGCCAGTCAAGGCTGAAGATTGGAGAAACAATGAGGTGGTTTGTATTTATTTAGTTCAAATATTTCTATCTCCTTTTCTACCCGAGACAGGTCTCTAAGGAAGGGATAAAAACAAACCACTGAAACAACTAGAAATAAATACACAAAAACACACAACCGCCAATATACCAAGAGAACAAAAAAAGCTGCCAGTCAACTGAATTGAATTGAATCAAATTGCTGCCAAAATTGTTGGGCAAACAGGAAGAGGCTTTAAATGGCATAAAGAATGAACTTGGGCAAGTCTTTGGAAATTTGGGGGCCACCATAGAGAAGTCCTCATTTTCCAAAGCCACACCCCAGTGGCACAGAGAGCCACAGAGGGGCTGGATGTTAAACTTTCTGGGTTATTGCCTTCTACTGGGAATGTTTAACTTAGAAAAGAGGCGAGTAAGGGGAGACATGACAGAGGTGTACAGAATTATGCATGGTGTGGAGAAAGTGGACAGGGAGAAGTTTTTCTCCCTCTACCATAATGCTAGAACCCAGAGACATCCCATGAAGATGAATGGTGCAAGATTCAGGATGGATAAAAAGAAGTCCTTTTTCACACAATACATAGTTAAACTATGGGATTTGCTCCCACAAGATGTTTAGATGGCCACCAATTTGGACGGCTTTAAAAGGGGATTAGACAAATTCGTGGAGGATAAGGCTATGAATGGCTATATATTACCCCTAGTACTGGTGGCAGTATAAGTCTGTAGTATACCAGTTGTACTGGGGAACATGAGTGGGAGGGTGTCATTGCACTCATGTCCTCCTTGTGGGCTTCCCACAGGCAGCTGGTTGGCCACTGTGGGAACAGAATACTGGTCTGATTCAGTATGGTTCTTCTTATATTCTTATGCACTTACTAACTGTGGGAAACTGGCTATTTAATAAATTTGCAGCCTATTTCCACCCAGATCTGTGTGTTTCCATTAATTTATTGAATGCATTTCTTACCCACCTTTCAAGACTTTAGTCTTCCCAAGGCAGCATGCAGTATCAAATAACACTGGAGCGCAAGCACAACATTTTGCAGCAGCAGATATGTGAAGGTTGTCGGCATACGTTGGCTCCATACCGAGGAGCAAAAGGCACACTTTCTGTATTTGGCCCAGTATGTCTGCTGCCATATACAGAAGAACAAACAGTAGTTGAGGAATGAAATCTGAGCCTAGGAGAGGTACGGCAAAAGCAAGGAAAAGGAAATTTTTGAAAAAGGAAATTCTAAAGGGACAATTGCAAACAATTCCGACAAGGAAAAAAGGCAGAGGGCAACAGAAGAAGCCAATGTGGCTTCACAAAAAAGATTGATAGGCAAATGGTCAAGGAACACCTGATTACTTTGAATGAGTTTAAATCTCCAGGGCCTGACGAGCTGCATCCTAGAGTAATAAAGGAACTGGCAGAAGAACTCTCAGAACCACTGTCTATTATCTTGAGAAATCCTGGAGGACGGGTGAAGTGCCAGATGACTGGAGGAGGGCAAATGTTGTTCCTATCTTCAAAAAGGGCAAGAAGGAGGAACCTGGGAACTATAGGCCAGTCAGTCTGACATCAATCCCGGGGAAAATTTTGAGCAGATTATAAAGAAGTCAGTCTGCAAGCACCTTGAAAACAATGCAATGATTACTAGAAGCCAGCATGGATTTGTCAAAAACAAATCCTGCCAGACTAATCTGATCTCATTTTTTGAACGGGTAACCTCCCTTGTAGACTGTGGGAATGCTGTAGACATCATATATCTGGACTTCAGCAAAGCTTTCGACAAAGTGCCTCATGATATCCTGATTAGCAAGCTAGCTAAAAGTGGGCTAGATGGAACAACTATCAGGTGGATCCACAATTGGCTACAGAGTCAGACTCAAAGAGTGCTTATCAATGGTTCCTTCTCAAACTGGGGAGAAGTAACGAGCGGGGTACCGCAGGGCTCGGTCCTGGGCCCAGTGCTCTTCAACATTTTTATTAATGATTTGGATGAGGAGGTGCAGGGAATGCTTATCAGATTTGCAGATGACACAAAGTTGGGTGGAACAGCTAATACTCTGGAAGACAGAAACAAAATTCAAAGCGATCTCGATAGGCTGGAGCGCTGGGCCGAAAACAACAGAATTAAATTTAATAGGGATAAATGCCAAGTGCTGACTAGGGAAAGGAAACCAAATGCACAGTTACAGAATGGGGGACACTTGGCTCAACAATACTACGAGTGAGAAGGATCTTGGAATTGTGGTAGATCACAAACTGAATATGAGCCAGCAATGCAATGTGGCTGCAAAGAAGGCAAATGCTATTTTGGGCTGCATTAATAGAAGTATAGCTTCCAAATCGCGTGAAGTGATAATTCCCCTTTACTCAGCACTGGTTAGGCCTCAGCTTGAGCACTGTGTCCAGTTCTGGGCACCACATTTTAAGAAGGACGTAGACAAACTGGAGAGGGTTCAGAGGAGGGCAACAAGGATGATAAAGGGACTGGAAACAAGGCCCTATGAGGAGAGACTGAAAGAACTGGGCATGTTTAGCCTTCAGAAGAGTAGACTGAGGGGAGATATGATCACACTCTTCCAGTACTTGAAGGGTTGTCACACAGAGGAGGGCCAGGATCTCTTCTCGATCATCCCAGTTTGCAGGACACAGAATAATGGGCTCAAGTTACAGGAACTCAGATTCCACCTAAACATTAGGAAAAATTTCCTGACTGTTAGAGCAATAAGACAATGGAACCAACTACCTAAGGAGGTGGTGGGCTCTCCCACTCTGGACATTCAAGGTGCGGCTGGACAGCCATTTGTCGGGGATGCTTTGACCTGGATTCCTGCATTGAGCAGGGGGTTGGACTCGATGGCCTTGTAGGCCCCCTCCAACTCTACTTTTCTATGATTTGAAGTGAAAATTGGCTAGGATTCCCCAACTAGTATGCAATTCTACAACTTCAGAGCTTTTTAGAATGTTTTTTTTGGCCAGAGATATTGGGAACGAAGAGACACTGGGTGCTCATTTATAATGGGAGTTCCCCAATCAGGAACAACATCTTTCACACTATTGTATTTCATTTACTTTTTGCAGTAGCATTAAAAAATATGGTCTTAATTAAGGATGAGGGAGAAATGCATTCAGATCACATTTTAATGCAAACGTACCTAATTAGGCACTTTCAATGCATGAACTGAAACTGAGTTATCTTTTGCAATTTGCACTGCTCCAAATTTTGCAGTAGAGTTCTCCAGTTTTATACAAATGCAGACAAAAATGCATAGACTAGGTGAAAATGTACACACAAAGGTGCAAATAACGTTAATGTGCAATAGTAAAATCGCTTGAAAAAAGATGTACCTTAGGAAAAGTTAAGTACAAAAATGCACGTATTAGGGTAAATGTGCACAAAAATGCCCATGAACTTTCAAGTGAACGTCTTTTAAAAAAACCTTCTGAAACTTCGGGGTGAACTGAACTTAAGATTTGAAACTGAGAGAAACTAACATTGGCAGATTTGTCCATCCCTCATTAGACCATGCCAAAATGTTTTGAACTGTGCAGAACTTTATCTAGGGCCAAATCCATTTTATGAGAAGGTCTTGGGGGCAAGATTCCACTGATGGGTGGGAAGGAAGGCAAAGGGGGCGGGATTATAGACAAAAGCGGCAGGACCAAAAATATCCACATATTTGATCTGAGACGGCCTTCCTGCCAGTAACGAAGCCTCAGGAGAGGCATTTCAGCCTTTCAGAATGGGGAAAAACACCTGCGCTAAAGCTGGGGAACCACCAAACGATCCACGGTCAGGGAAAAGGGGGTGGGGCCAAAGGAGGGGGTGGGGGGGTGGGGCCATCTGGGCTTGGCCCCTGGACCTGAGGCTCTGCATCCCTGTTCTACAGGTTCCCTAGGCAGCTTGTTCTACTGGTGAATTTAGAAGTTCTCCCTAATGTTTAACTCCCAGTCGATCTCCATGTGGCTCCTTGTCCTTTCTTTAGCTCACAGACATGAGACTGGCAAGACCCTTTCCCCACTTTTAGAATGAAACCCAGCGCACGCTTCCTTGGATGTAAGTTTCATTAGAATTAATGGGAGTTACTTCCAAGTTCACTGTGTTCCATATCAGGGTGCTCCTCTTCTTTTCTCCGAGACCAAACGTGCCCAATTCTACTGGCCTTAATTCACAGGATCTGCCTTCAAGATAGATCAATTAGCATCCTTTTCATCACTCTCCTTTGAATCCTTTCTAATTTGTTCAAAGCCGTCTTGGACTGTGGTCCCCCAGAACAGAGTACTCCAAATGAGATCATTTCTCTGCCAAGCTGAGCATTACTTCCCGTCTCCTGGAAATGGCACACCGATTGTCATAACTGGAGGAGGCCATGGCCTTTTTAGCCACAGTGTTAAGATTGTTCAATTTGCCATCCATTATGACTATGCTTAAGGTCATTATTTTTGCAAGGACAAATCAGTTCTTGCATCTGTAATTTGAATATGAAGCCTACCATGGCTGGGATGGACATGGGAATTTAAACATGTCCCTTTTCCGCTATCCATCTTAACAAAGCTCATGACAGAAAGACATTTATCAGCAGCAATTATGGGGACCCCCCTATCCCCAAAGAGTTTCTACTGCCAAGTACCAGTTCATCCACTCAACAAGAGACGGGTATGCCCATCTCAAGGCTGGGTAGCTGGGATGGGCAAGTTGTTTTGACACTGAACATCACTTCTGAAAGTTGGCACATGCCTATATCAGCCTACCCCAACCCGGTGCCCTCCGTGCTGGCTGAGCACGATTTGAGTTGTAGTCCAAAACATCTGGAGGGTACCAGGTTGGAGAAGGTATTATTAATGTAAACTGGATCAGACAGTGGCAGGCATATCTAGTGAAGAAGGGGATGTATGAGAAATTCATTTCAGTTTGCTTTTGGTCAGGATTTACACTGTTTACACCTCCCGAACACAGAATTAGATGCAACATGCAGTCAATGTTCATATATTTCCAAGCTTCCAGTGTGATCTGCAGACCCCAAAAAAATTGCGTTTTTTGCATGCAAAAATTTGAAAAATGCACAGAAATACGCTTTCATCAATGGGAGAAGAAGGGATACAATTCAAAGATGCACACACAACTGAAGTATACATTTCGCACAAATTTCCATGCGAAAATGAAAAAAAAGGGAAAAAACAAAGCTCGCAATCTGATATGGACACATGACAGAATGAGCTTTGAGGTGGAATCTGGAGAACTTCAAGTCTTGCTTCTATGCACATCCCTATTAAAATTGGTCTGGTTGCCGGCCAAATGGAGAGGAGGATTAGGATTATGTAAGCCGCCTTGGGTTCCTTGCAGGAAAAAAGGCGGGGTATAAATATAATAAAATAAATAAATAAATAAAATGGGCGATAAATAAATGTAAATAATTGCAAACCTCAGATATCGCAAAATTATTTTGCGATATCTGAGGTTTGCAACAGGCAAAATTTGAAGGGGTCACAGTAAAAGGATCTATACATAACAGAAGATTTGGTGTGTCTTCATTAAACAGCACATGAAAATGAACGAACAGAAAGGCAGCCATGCTGGTCCATGAAGGAAAAATAATCCAAAATCCACAGTTGGGCAATATGAAGGCCAGCTGTAACTGAAAGAGGCAGATCAGAGGTACAACTCGCCTTTTGCAAACCTGGTGCCCTCCAGAAGTGTTGGACTACAACTCTCAGCATTCCTCGGCCAGGTGAGGGCACCGGGCTGGGTAAGGCTGACCTAGCCCAATGAGGAGTTCTAGAGCATCAAAAACTTGCACATGTTTATGGAATTGTGGTTGTTCCTAATAACAGTATTGCCCAACTGTGGATTTTGGATTTCATTAAACAGGACAACATGAACTCCGGCTGCAATTCTCTTTCATGAGCTATGCTTTTTATTTATTTTGTACAGCGTTTAGGATTTCATTACTTGTGGCTAGGATGGGAGGCAAGTTCCCTCTCTCCAGTTCTGAACTGCAGCCAGATCAGGTAACTGTAAAACCTGGTCCTAGGTACACACCCACATATTCAAAATCATAAAATGACATTAGGAATCAAGAAAAACATTTCAGACATTAAAAAGTAGATCTTCGTCTGCACTCAGAATTCTAAGCCTTGAGGACAAATAGCTGTCACATTTTCAAATTTCCTCCCTCACCAAGATAGCTTTTCAAACAATTAAAATGGGAGAGTCTGGGAGGGATTATAGACATGCCAGGAAATGACACTGACGACTGTATCAACCTGAACAGTCGGGATGATCGTGACGATAAAATTAAGGGAGGATCCTTCACTCGACGGGAGAGCCCCGGCTTTGCAGGCGGAAAGTCCCAGGCTCAATTCCCGGCATCCCCAGGTAGGCCTGGGAAAGACCCCTGTCTGAAGCCACGGAGGGCCACTGCTTCTTAAGTTGAGTAGTCCATCCTGAGACAGATGGACCAAGGGTCTGACTCAATATAAGGCATGACTCCTGTGTTCCTAATTTTAAGCAGGATTGATTTTAGACAGGGGTGCAAAAACTCAGGTGCCTAGAACAGAGAGATCTGTCACCTGGCTTGCCGCAGAGGCAGGGAGATTCCCTCCTCTTCCTCCCACGTGGGTGCACATAGGACAGGGGTGTAGCATCTCAGGGCTGCGAGCCAAATCCAGTCTGCTTGGTGGATCCAGCTCTCTGGCATTCCCCCCCCCCACTCCCGTAGTTTTGGCCCCTTCCCTTCTTCCTTTGGCCCTGCCTCCTTTTCCTTTCCCCCCCCACCCAACACTGGAGCGTGGCCAGCGAGAGCTTATCTGAAATGGAATGTGGGTTGAAGGAGGTTCAATGTCCCTGTCGTACAGAAGGAATATTTTCCTGGACTGGAAAACTTATTTCTGGCCCTGTTCATTAAATAGTCCCTCCTCTGTTGTGACTAACCCTGGCCTAGAGGCGAATGACAGCGAGAAATCCTACCAGGACGCTCCCCAACAATCAAAAAATTGCTGCAGTAACTTCTCTGGCTACTGACTTCCTGTTGGTTTCTGATTTTGGCCACAGGCCAACTCTCTCTGCCCTAAACTCTTTCCCTGCCTCCAATGAAGGCTTTTTTACACTTGCTGCCACCCTGTCAAACAATCGCAGATGGCTAAGCCCCCTTGCAAACATGTTCACACTGAACATTCCAAGCGAGAAGTTCCTTGTTGCTTTGGTCCCTGCTAATTAGAGATAAGCCATCATGGCGGTTCAGCACCAAGGTCCAAGCTCCCCTATGCAAAAAACTGTTCAGAGGGGCTTCCCCAAAGGCGTACAGAACTCTCTTGACTCCTTCCTGCACTCTACCTATCAGCCTGGTTAACTTTCTTTGTATTGTACCATAATTTTAAAACTTTTTTTTTTTTTTTTAAAGGGAAAAGGAAAAAAAAAATAACCCAATCAACCCCCACAAAAACCTTTTGAGTATAAAGTAGAACACATTTTGTTTAAAATACTCTGGGCAATTTTTTTACAGAACATCCTCTTGGAAAAAAAAGTGCAGAGATCATTTTTTTTTTTAAGTCCATCCCGCAGGCTCTATCATTTAATTATGAGTGGGACATAAATTATGCATTTACACATTGTTGCATTTTCAACAAAGTGGCACGCAGAAGCGTCTCCTTCCTCCTCCCCCCACCCTCCGCTTTTCTTTCTCTCTTTGTGTAGTTTTGGTACTCTCTTTTTCTTCCTAGGGGCACTTTAGAAGGGGGGGGGGGGAAAGGACTGCGGGGTATGCGCTGATGAAAAAAAATTAGCATTTGTCAGCCTAGCACCATTATGAGATCAGCATGGTGCTAACATTCAGAAAATCTAAATCTATTCCCACCCCCCCTGCTTAGACTTAGGGGGAAGAGAGAGAGAGAGAGAGAGAGAGAGAAACTGCCAGAAAATGCCATGGTCTCACCAGGCAGAAAATGCCTCCTTCCAGTTCAAGCACTAGATAAGAGGCAATAGAGGCAATTTGCATGTAACTGAACATAAGATGAAAGAAATGGTACATGGACAAGGCCCATTACCTGCACCGAATTCAACCGGCAGTATCCATTCAAAGGAAACCTAATGACATGGGTGGGGTCCTGGTTCCAGCCAGCGTTGACAGAGTTGCACATGACGTCCCCCGTCTCTGGGAAGATCTCTTCGATGAGCGCCTTCTCTCCACTCAGCGCAATCCTTTCTCCGAGATCCGGAGTCACTCTTACAACCAAGCAGTCGCAGGGCTGGAAATGTTTCCTTTGTTCCTTCTCTTGTTTCCATCGCTCGAGCTCCTTGATCATCGGCTGCAGCTGATAGTACCTGGCCTCTTCGTATAAAAGGTTAAAGTCCTAGAATGAGGAAGAGACAACGCCAATGGTTCTTTTTCAAAAGCACGTATGATTTCCTCTGACCTAAATATTCCATAAATGACAGAATTCAACAAGTGTTCAAATCCCCCCCGCAAAATGCAGTTTGTGCTTTGATTCCCTTACTCTGCCAAGGATTGTACATTTCTAATTTTGCTGCAGAAAACCTGGATGGCATGATTTGCTTGCAGCAAATTACCCTTTCTTCTTCTTGAGTAGTGGTTACCAAAATAACTGCTTGCAATGAACAGAAGCAAATGACTCAAGAAGAGGCGCTAAAGCCACACGTCCCTGGCAAAATGCTGGAAATAAGGAGGCAAACAGAGGGGACTTCATGAGTTGTGTCCACAAAGGAGCTGGCGCAGCGTGTCCTACCTATTGGCAACTTCAAACGTTGCCCCTCATGGAGAGAGCAAAACCTGGCAAGGTGCTTGCTTTAATTTAAACCCTTAAACAAACAAAAAACTTAGTACATCTCTATTAAGGCCTCAATGACGGCAGAATTCACAGACTGTCAACTGTCTCATTCCGCCTTGGCTGAAAAAACACCCCCAACAATGAAGTGATTCCACAATTTCTCACTGACTGAGGGCTCAATCCTATGCACACTGGCTGGGGAATGCTGGGAGTTGTAACACTTTCCCCCCTGTCTAAACGTGCATAGGATTGCACCTTGACTTACAAGTTTTGAAGATTGACATGATGTTCAGCCTAAGGCTGAAATCGTATTTACTCCGAAGTAAGCCCCACTGAACTCAGTGGGACTTGGTTTTGAGTAAACATGCGTAGAACCAGGTTGCACTTCTGCAGTTAAAAAGGTGTGTGTGTGTGTGTGTGTGTGTGTGTGTTTGTGTGAGGGGCTAGTGTGAGAGAGTGAGAGAGCCAGTGTGGCATAGCGGTGAGAGTGTTGGACTGGGACTCGGGAGATCCGGGTTTATAGATAGATTCATAGATCATGGAGTTGGAAGGAGCCTACAAGGCTATCGAGTCCAACCCCCTGCTCAATGCAGGAAACTAGAGGAGGGGTCTCCCATCCAAGTAACAACCAGGCCTGACCCTGCTTAGCTTTCCACACTCAGACAAGCTGAGCCAGCGTAAGCCACAGGCCTGCGTTCTAGTCCCCGCTCGGCCATGAAACTCACTGGGTGACTTTGGGCCAGCCACTGACTCTCAGCCTAACCTACCTCACAGGGTTGTTGTGAGGATAAAATGGAGAGGAGGAGGAGGAGGACTATGTAAGCCGACTTGGGTTCCTTGCAGGAAAAAAGACGGGGTATAAATATAATAAATAAATAAAATAAATAGAATAGGATACAATTTTGCACATGCATTAAGAACCCTGGCCCCTTTTGCGAAAGGATGACGTGACTTTACAGAACATATACCAGATCTGTGACTAATCTCGTCAACGTAAAAGCATGTGAGAATGTGTCAGGAGAGCTTTGTTCCATTTACCATACAGTGTAATGCCTTTATTACGTCTCCGCAAAGAGTCTTAACATGTTATGGAGGAGGAGAGGGTACGGACATCCTGATTGCAGCATCCAGCCACCCCAACCTGTTTTTTCTAACATCTTGCCTAATGAAGCCATCCGGAGATCTTGAAAGGTTGCGCATTTTGGGTGCTCTTTGAGTTGGCCTAATAAAGGTTTTGGATTTTTTCTTACGGCCTGTTGTTCTACCGCAGTGTTCTCCAACCTTGGGTGCCCAGATGTTTTTGGCCTACAACTCCCAGCATGCCCCAGCCAGCGTAGCTGGCTGGGGCATGCTGGGAGTTGTAGGCCAAAAGCATCTGGGCACCCAAGGTTGGAGAACACTGTTCTACCGAGAGGCTGAGCTCACCCCCTTGCTCCAACCCACTTGGTCTCTCATCCGTGGGGGAGGCCACGCCCACCTTCTGATGCAACCCAGGAGGGGAGCTCACACACACCTCTCTGCCGGCCGCTCTCTCTCTCTTTCGCCGGATGAGGTTCTTATTTATTTATTTATTTATTATATTTATGCCCCGCCTTTTTTCCTGCAAGGAACCCAAGGCGGCTTACATTATCCTCCTCCTCCTCCTCCTCTCCATTTGATCCTCACAACAACCCTGTGAGGTAGGTTAGGCTGAGAGAGTCAGTGACTGGCCCAAAGTCGCCCAGTGGGTTTCATGGCCGAGCGGGGACTAGAACCCGGATCTCCCCGAGTCCCAGCCCAACACTCGCACCACTACGCCACACTGGCTCTCTATGTGGCTCTCTATGATCTATTCCAGTCAAACCCTCAAGCTTTTCTGCAAGCATTTGGTGCCAACATTCGCAAAAAGCTTGAGGGGGCACCTGGCAAAGCCCTCTCTGCCACACCCCCGTTTACCTGCCCAGGGGAAGGCACTCCTGGGGGCATTGCTCGGCACTTTGAGAAGTCGGGGCCCAATCTTTCCATTGGCACCAACCCTGCCATGGTTAATTGTAATGTAGAGGGGGGGGGGGGGGGGCACAGCACAAAGGGAGGGGCAGGGTTAACCCTCCCTTCCCCAACTGTGATCCACCTGGAAACTCCCCCCCCCCCCGGCAATTAAGCTTAGGAAAAAATCTCCCATCTGCACCAATGGTAAGATTTTTGGGAAGCTTAATTGCCCTGCAAGGGGATTTGGGAGGGGGTGTTGCAGCCGGTGGGGGCGGTTTGGGGGGCTAACCCTTCCCTCCCCAGCAGCAGCAAACCCTCTTGAAAATTGCCTCCTGAATAGCTATGAGGCTGAGGAGGAAAAGAACACACCCTTTCCATTGGCACCCATGGACTCTTGGGGTCTGGGAAACAGATTTGGGGCAGGAGCCTCATTTGCCCAGGCCTATCAACGCCTCTGGGCACTCCCACGACTCTGGCAAAGCCTCTTCTTCGGCCACGGGATCAAGGTGAGCACAGCCTTGTTTGCAGCAGGCAGGCAGGCCAGCCAGCCAGTAGGGCCGTCCTTGCCGCAGCCCTGCTTGCCACTAGTTTGGCAACTACGTTGGGTGCTATTTTGCTGGCATCCCTACGTCACATGGGCACCGTACCTCTAGAAAGCACGGAGGCGGGAAGAGGCCAGGGGACAACTGTGCCCATAGCGCAGGGGTGCTGAACCTCAGGCCTCCGGGCTAAATCTGGCCCACCCGAGGTCCCAATACGGCCCCTCCAGAGTTTGCCAGATGGCCACGCCCCCTCCCCAACCCCCCTTCCCCCAACTACCAAGCGGTTGATGGTTTCCTGGCTCCTAAAAGGTTTAAATGTCTCTCCTGAGGCCCCGTTACTGGCAGTAAGAGCTTTATGCTAAGATATGCCGGTATTTTTGGTGGGTTCTCCGAGGCATTCAATGACATATGGGGGGCTTTTATGTCGGTCCAGTTGTACTGGAAAACCTGTTTCAGCTGCTCAGATTGTTTTTAAAGTCTGTTTTAAATTTTGTATACTGGAAAATTTATGCTGTTTTTATTGTATTGTGGGTTTTGTGTTTTTATGAATGGTTGTGAACCGCCTGGAGAGCTTCGGAAGAAAGACAATATGTGGATGGAGTTAGAGGTACAAGAATTAGGGAATAGGGTTGAGAATATTTTATTTGTAAAGAAAAAATATTAACATAATAAAAAGATTAGAAAATCCTTTTTTAAAAACTACGTTAGAGATTTGGAATAGTACAAGGAAAATATTTATACCGGAGATATCCCTGTTAACTCCAGTGGTGGCTATGGAGGATTTCCCAGAAAATGTACGACATCTGGAAGGTATATTTAGGGGGGGAAAGGTCATTAATGGATTGGGTGGAAAAAATGGAGACTAGGCAACACATAACTGAAATGGCTGGATTAGGAAGAATTTCCTGGTTAAATTTACTAATGCAATTGGATCAGTGGTCAAAGAAATGGAAGAGGAAAATGGAGCATGAAAGGGAATTAACTAGTTTTGAAAAGAGGGTTTCGTCCAGAGAATTTGTAAATGGGAATACTTCATCAAGAGGGATAACAAAGGAGATATATAAAATGATACAAAAAGGTGAAAAACAAAATGACAATCTTAAGTTAGTTTGGAATAAGGAATTCGAGGATGAGATTTCGAATGAAGGGTGGAAAAATATATGGGAAAGATGTACGGTATATTGAAAAATATGTCAATAAGGATCAAAGAGAACTTTTATAAAGTTATTTGGAGATGGTATCTGACTCCGGTGAGATTAAATCAAATAGATAGTAATTGTCCAGCATTGTGTTGGAGAGGGTGCCAGGAGCTAGGTACCTATGCTCATATGTGCACTGGAATTTTGGGAAATTCTTTTTGTAGAAATATCAGAAATGATTGGTATTAATTTAGAGGTCTGCCCAAAATTAGCATTGTTATCAATAACAGAGAAAGTTGTTTGTTCTCAAGATACAAAAGAATTAATTGAAAATTTGTTAATGGCGGGGAGATTAATGATAGCAAGGAAATGGAAAGTTCAACATGAATTTTTAATTGTTGATTGGTATAAGGAGGTGTGGGATATTGCCTTAAATGGTAAACTAACTTGTAGTATCAAATGTAAAAAGGGACAACATTAGAAAAATGATTTTAAGGATATTTGGGGATTATTTTTAGATTTTTTTTTAATAAAGGGGAAAGGGAACATGCCATGTCAAGATATGTTGTATTTTTGGAATAATGAATAATAACTTGATTATAGAGATAGAAAGTATCTTTTGACTCCGGTGAGATTAAATACAATTAAATAGAATAGATAACAAATGTTCTCCAATGTGTTGGCGAGGATGTCAGGAGCTGGGTACATATGCTCACATGTGGTGGAGTTGTAAAAATGTAATGGATTTTTGAGGAAATATCAGAAATTGTTGGAGCTGATCTAGAGGTTTGTCCTAAACTAGCTTTGCTATCAATAACGGAAAAGGTGACCGGTCCTCAAAACGTCAAAGAATTAATTATAAATTTGTTAACGGCAGGTAGATTAATGATAGCAAGGAAATAGGAAAATTCAGCAAGTTTTCACTATTACCGATTGGTATAAAGAAGTATGGGATATGGCACTGAATGATATGTTGACTTGTAATATCAAATGCAAAGGGGGTCAATTAAAGAAAAATATTTTTAAGGATATTTGGGGTTTATTTTTGGAATATGTGTTAAAAAAGGGGAAAGGGAGTGTACCCTGTCAAGATATGTTGTATTTTTGGAATAATGAACAATTATAGAGTTATTCTATTATTTGGTCCCATGGTGATGGGAGCACTATATTAGTTATATGTGTGTGTTATTTTCTTTGTATTGTTCAAAATTTTAAAATAAAATATTAAAAAAAAGAAAAAAAAAAGAAAGTATCTTTTGGTCCCGTGGTGATGGGAGCACTATGTAAGTTGTATGTACGTATGTTATTTTAGTTGTTTTATATACTGTTTGAAAAACTTTAAATAAAAAATAATTATATATATATATATATATATATATATAAAGAAATGAAATAGATAAATAAATAATAAGCATGGGGAAATTTTCCAGAAAACCCACATCTCTACTCGTTGCTCTCCGGCCCTGCAACGCGTCACCTCTAATTTGTCCTCGATTCATAATTCCGTCTCTTAGCCACTAGCTACACTGCACCAGCTCTACTCCACACCAACAGAGCAGGGTGTTTTTGACACCCTCTTAAAACCGCACATGGAAGTATCATTTCAATTTTGTGTGTGTATCGGGGAGCGTTTCGTCATGTGAGCTCCCACCCACTGTCTGAAGCCCAGAAGCAGCTTGACCAACTCAGCGAGAACTAGACCAAAGGTAACCCACGAACTGACTTCTCTGCAAAGAACCGCTGCCCTAATGCAATTTTCCACAGTTCAGAAAATGAGCCGGATAGACGAGTGTCTCAAATGGATTTAATTTTGTCCTCTCCCCCAAGAGGAGGGCATTTTATCTATGTCAACAAAGAAGCACCCACGAGAGGCTTCAATGGCATCCAAGGGATGATATTCCCAGTCCTGCTGTGCCTGTGAGTTTGCCGACACCTCTGCCGATCTGATACTGCCGATCTGATAGAGGTACGCTTTTTACTCCTACTTTCCACTGGTGACTCATGAGTGGAAAGCAGCAGAGAATCCAGCCTGGAAAGTGCTGACGATGGCCATTTGAAGACATTGTAAGGAAAACCCCCAAAATATATTTTCTTGCTGTCCCTGCAAGGGGGAAATGAGCAAGGCACGGATTCTGAAGACAAGAGCCTCCTGGCGTTGCTCCTCCTCCTCCTCCTCCTCCTCCTCACCACGGCAACCTGCTTGTTCTCCGCTTGTTCTCCTGCCTCCCGCTCTGGCCCGGGCAACGGTGGTGGAGAGAAGGAGCAGCAGCAGATGCCGTGGCCTCCTTGCTCCCTGGCCTCCCTCCCTCCCAGACTCACTGAGCAAGGCGGGCCTGCTGAGGGTGCCTTGCCCAAGCCCCCCCCCCAAAAAAAAACCTGGAGCCAGCACTGGTTCTTGCTACAGGGCTCCAGTCTGCTCTCATGTGACTTCATGGAGCACAGCCGCAAATTACAGCACGGACTCCAGGCCGGTAACTGCAGTTGTATTTAGAATTCGCAAGCACATGGAAAACTGCATTAACTATTAGGGAAAAAGCTCTCTCAAGAGGGGGGGGGGGCTGTCACAGAGGTAGAGCACTTTCGAGTCTTGTCTTATTAGCAACTGGAACTGTAGTTAATATTCACCGTAAACACACCCAGCCAGATGCGATAATAGAGAATTGCTAGCTAGGAACACAGACGCGCGGCCATCTCCGGTCGCTCACTGCTGGCTCGGTCTGAAGACAACACTTAAAATTGCAATCCTCGGAGGCAGAAATTCTCAAAGTACGAATTTGGAAGCGGTCCCCACAGAAGCCAGTGGAATTACAGGAGTAAGAGGCAGGAGAGCTGGCAACTTCCCGCACGTTTTGCCGTAAATACAAAAATATTGGCGCAATGTTCCACTGCCAGCTCTCTTTGATTCCTTCCTGCACTTCTGCCTATGGGTGGACTTCTAAAACCACAGGGAGCACGCGGGCCACTGGAGACTGGTCCATAATCCTTGCACACCTGGGCCCCCTGCCTGGGCTGACCTAATTTTGTGTAGAAACGGGCAACGTGCCCCCAGGTGACATTGGACTGGATCGGAGTGGAGCAAGTTCCAACCCCATCAGAAAGGGTTTGGCTTCTCTGTCATTTTCCGAGTCAAGCCAACTTCGGAAGTCTCCTCCCCTTCTCCCTCCCCATTGCTGCTCATTGACAATTTGGATTGAGACAGGAAGACAGCCTTCCCTAACTGGCGTCCTCCAAATGTGTTGGACTGCAACTCCCAGCATCTCCAGGTTTGGGGGGTTAGGAGGCCAAGTGGTTGGTTGCATGTTAATCCAGTCTGGGGCCAACCCTATGCGTGTTTAGTCAGAAAAAAGTCCTACAACTCCCAGCATTCCCCAGCCAGCATGGACTTTTTTCTGTCTAAACTTACATAGGATTGTACCTTTGGTATTTTAAATACAAGGTGAGAAGAACTCAGGGGCCTTGTAAAACTCACCTCTGCTATATGCGGCGATCACAACGAGCCCCCAAAGATTGTACAGTCATGCCTTGGATTGAGAGCATAATTCGTTCCGGAAACGTGCTTGTAATCCAAAACACTCTTATATCAAAACGAAATCCCCCCCAAAAAATTTGGACAGAGATTTTTTATTTAAGCCGTACTACAGTCCTTGTCTTGCAAGACGTCGCTTGTATATCAAGTCAAAAAAAATTAAATAAATATTTAAAAATTTGCTTGTCTTGCAAAACGCTCTCAAACCAAGTTACTTGCAATCCAAGGTATTACTGTATCTCAAGCCAAGCTTGGTGAGCGTCACCAGCAGGTTGGGGGAAGGCTGGCCGAGGCACCCGGTCTGCCAATTCATGCAGTCACCTGAGATTTAGATCTTGTCTGTGTAGTCAAGGAGAGCCCTCCTTGCATGCACAAAAGGGTCCGATGCTTGGGAATGTCCAGTTTTATACATCCCCCCCTTCCAACAAAAGGGAGTTGGGAGGGGGTCCTGTGAGTCAAGCTTTCGTGGACACGGCCCTATGTATGATGGGAGGCTCGCGTCAGACATGAGCTCATATGCGTGGTTTGCAATCACTGTTGGGCAGTGGCTTGACGCTCAAGGCGACTCGCGCTCTCCTCCTGCAAATCCCAGTGCTGACGCAAAGTCTCCCCTGGACCACCATAATCTTACCCACTCAGCTACCATGGCTCAGTAGTAGAGATAGAGAATGTGCTTTGCAAGCAAAAGGGCCAACGTTCGATCCCTGGCAGCCTCTCCAGGTAGGGCTGGGGGGAAAAAAAAAATCTTGCCCGTCACCCTGGAGATCCGTCGCCACTCAAGTGTCCACGATACCGGCTAGGATGGGCGGCCGGCTGTCTGACCCGGTATGAGCTAGCTTGCCATGTCGCGCCACGTTCTACTGAAGCCTGTCCCGCCTCATCCTTGCTGCCCTCTCCTTTCACCTTTGTTCTGCCCACTCAACGTATACTGTAAGCCCTCCAGGCCAGGGGCCCCATGATGGTTTCCTGCATTGAGCAGGGGGTTGGACTCGATGGCCTTGTAGGCCCCTCCCAACTCTATTGATCCTATTATATTTCTCTACCTCCTTCAATTTTTTTATTATTTTTTTTAAATAAAAACTTGGGAAAATGCTACCGCAGTCTTCTTCCTCTCCCGTTCTAGCCATGCTCTGTCTCTGCCACGTTAATTTGCTGTTTTCTCCCCAGCCTGTAGCTCAGTGTTCTCCAGCCTTGGGTCCCCAGATGTTTTTGGCCTACAACTCCCAGCATGCCCCAGCCAGCGTAGCTGGCTGGGGCATGCTGGGAGTTGTAGGCCAAAAACATCTGGGGACCCAAGGCTGGAGAACACTGCTCTAGCTTGACTATTTCTCTCCCCCGCCTTGCTGTTTCTCCCCCCCTCATCCTCTAGCCTCAGTATTTCTCTCCTTCCACCCACCCCTTTAGCTCACTTTGGACTAGCCGGGCCCCCACGGCAGCCATTATGTGACGAGCCACATCCTCTGTGGGAGCCATTTTGTGGTGGTGCTGCCCACAGCAGTTTCTCAAAAATTCCCAAATGTGCCCATGGGTCCAAAAAATATCGGGGACCCCTGCTCTAGGCAATGGCACCACACTAAGGAATAAGAGCAGTGGTCGCAGCTGTAGAGATAGCGGTGGTGGGCCTCCAAGAGCACAAGTGCCCTGGAAATGCCACCTGATGTCCTTGGATGTTTAGGGGGGGAGGGGGAAGCAATTTGGCTGCAACCAGAGTTGAATGTACTGCTCAATGACTTCCAAGGGTGAAAAAGCTGATACAATTTCAAAAGCACAGCTCTTGAGGGATGCTGCTTTGGCCGATACAAAAGGCTCCCTGGAACCTGGCGGGAAAGGACGGCCGCTTCAAAGCTACCGACATGTAATGCAACAACGAGCGTAGA
Source organism: Shinisaurus crocodilurus (assembly GCA_021292165.1). Lineage (NCBI taxonomy): Eukaryota > Metazoa > Chordata > Lepidosauria > Squamata > Shinisauridae > Shinisaurus > Shinisaurus crocodilurus. The sequence continues at coordinate 2,356,753 of CM037887.1, forward strand.
ATCAGGTGGAGTTTTGTTTTTAACATACAGTATTTGTATTTAGTCGAAATGCCCAACAATTTACTTTCCAGCTGCTGAGTGGGCCAGGAATCATGCTGTTAGCATGAACTGTGAAGTTGTATTTATCTGAGGGTGTCAGTAGAGGAACGGGCCTTTTCTGTGGTGGCCCAGTGTTTATGGAACCTCTCTGGACGGAAGTGGGTCTGGCGCTGACACTGTAATATTTTCAGCGCCCAGCAAAGACATCCTTATTTCCCCAGGCATCTGGACATTAGTTTTGGCCCAATTGTTATGGGTTGCTTTTGTGATGGATCATTCTAGGCTGTGAGCAGGCGTAGAATTTGTGTATTTGTGGGTGAACCACTTTTCATATTGTACTGTGTTTAGATTATGATTTTGCAGTATTTATTTTTATTTATATTACTGTGCTGATTATGGTTTATACCAGTGTTCTCCAACCTTGGGTCCCCAGATGTTTTTGGCCTACAACAAATGTTTTTAGGCCAAAAACATCTGGGGACCCAAGGTTGGAGAACACTGGTTTATACGGATGTTGGGTTTTTCCTTCCTTTCCTTCTTTCCTAGACAGTGTCTGAGAGGCCATAGGATCCTTCAGATTCCCAGATCCGAGGTTGGAGACAGCGTTCCTCCAACCTCGGAGGCGGGATCTGTGATCTGCCCCCTGTCCCACTCGCAGCTGGAGCAGAAAGAACCACATCGGCGGCTGCCTCCCTGAGGTCAGAAAAGCAACCTCGGAGAGGGGGAAAAGGAAAAGGAAAAGGGGGGCGTCTCAGTGGGCGGGGAGGCGAGGAGACCAGGATAGGAGCTGCCCTGACGCCTCTCCGGCCTCTTTCCCTCCCCCTCTGAAAAAAAGCCCATCTGGCGAAAGCGCAGGGCACAAGGATAGGGAGGCGGAGATCGCCTCCCGCCCTGCATAGGGGGAGCACAAGCCTCTGAGTTCGGAGGCTTACAATAATTGCAATAGGACCGTGCCCCTTAAAAATAAATAAATAAATGAATGAATATATAAATATAATAGGATCAATAGAGTTGGGAGGGGCCTACAAGGCCATCATCGAGTCCAACCCCCTGCTCAATGCAGGAAACTAGAGGAGAGGGTCTCCCATCCCAGTAACAACCAGGCCCGACCCTGCTTGGCTTTCCACGCTCAGACAAGCTGAGCCAGCGTGAGCCACAGGCCTGTATCCACAATGATATTTTAAAATGGGCACAATCCACTTTTCCTGAGCAATCAATTTCTGCCGGCAGGCAAACTTTATTTATTTATTACATTTATACCCCGTCTTTTTTCCTGAAAGGAACCCAAGGTGGCTTACATAATCCTCCTCCTCCTCTCCATTGTATCCTCACAACAACCCTGTGAGGGAGGTTAGGCTGAGAGTCAGTGACTGGCCCAAAGTCACCCAGTGAGTTTCATGGCCGAGTGGGGAACAGAACCCGGATCTCCCGAGTCCCAGTCCACGTCAGCTGGTCCGGGTGCGTTTTTTATTTCTTTATTGTTTTCTCTTAACCGTGTTTTTAAGGCAGTTTTTCTACAATTGTTTTAATTATGTTTTTATTTAAATGTTATATTTTATTGCTGTTAGCCGCCTTGACCGACATTTTCTGGTAGAAAGGCAGGGTATATGAATAAATGAATAAATAAATTTGGAGAAGAGCCACACAGTTTATTTTTCTGCAATGGCTTTCAGTGTCTTGCTCTTCACCTAAGTTTACATGATCCTTTCTAGGTATCTCAAACAGGGAAGAAAAAAAAAAGATCAATATTAAGATGTGACCAATCTCTAGCAGTGGAGTGATCATATCCTTGGAAAGTGTAGTCTCACAGGGTTGGAAGGGGCCCTAAAGGCCATTAGCTGAACCTCCCAATCTATGCAGAAAAGTCAGTTGGCAGTGTTCTCCAACCTTGGGTCCCCAGATGTTTTTGGCCTACAACTCCCAGCATGCCCCCGCCAGCATGGAGAACACTGAGTTAGAGCATCCCTCACCGATGGTATTTTGTAACCAAGGCAACACTGCTTTGTGATTTTCCATGTTGTGACCTGGTCCGCATGACTCAACAGCCCACCGTGGCTTCATTCACCCGCAGGGCTGTTGTGCCACGCTGGGCGCCCACAGGCATCACTTCTGCATGGCGCCTGGCTTGCTGTGGCATGCCGTGTTGTGTGAACCCAGGCGGCAGGGGTTGTTTGAGGGTTAGACAACCCTCCATTTACCCATGGCTTGTTTCAGGGTTAGCTGAGGGCTGTCTAAGCCTCAAACAACCCCTGCCGCCTGAGTCTGCACAGCGCAGCAACCTGGGCACCCCTGGGCGCCATGCAAAAATGATGACTCGGCACGATGCGGCAGCCCCTGCGGATAGATGAGCCCCTGTGGGCTGCCGTGCCACGCGAACCAGGCCTGCGTCATGGTGCTGCGTCTGCTGATCTAAGAGCCAAGCCTAAAAAGAGCAGTCCTCTGAGCATCCAAAAGGAGTTACGGAAGGCACTCGAGGTTTCCAGCGCGTAGGAATAAAAGCCCAGAACAAATTTTGCTCAGCGGATCCCCCTCTGAGAGTTGCATTTCCCAAGAGAAATATCCGGACTGTATCTACTTGCAATGAATCGTTCGTCACGACCTGATCTCAAGTCAGCATTTTTGGAAAAAGAAGAAGAAAGGTAGGGGGAGATGTCAAAAAACAAGCAGCAGAATTACCGGAGCACAAACTCCCTCCAAAAGTCCTCTTACGCCAGGGGTGTCGAACCCCTTTCAGTGCAGGGGCCAAAGTGGAGAAGCTCGGGGGTGGGCGGGGAGAGGATTCCAGGGGTGGGCGGAGCCAAAGACAAAAGGGGCAGGACTGGAATGCCCCAAAGACCAGCCTATCGTAGCTGAAAGCTCTTCCTGCCAGTAAGTTGACTCAGCCTTAAGGAGGGGCACGTCAAGCTTTCAGAATTTGGCGGCGGCAGCGCGGGGGGGGGGGGGGGAGACCTGCGCAAAAGCTGGGAAGCCACCAAAGAGAGTGGTCTGGGGAAAAGGAACCCAGCAGGGCTCGATTTGGCCACTGGGTCCGAGGTTCTCCCCCCCCCCCCCCCGCTGTATGCAAGCCCAACCAAAATGAGCAGGAGCCGCTTGCCCACGCTGACGAGACAACTTCCGCAAGAGAAATCCCCGGGCGATCGGGCACGGCGACTTTAATTCCTGAAACTATTACATGTAAAACATTTCCTGAACCTTAAGCAATGGCATGCATGTGCCTAGCTTCTGGCGCTGCTTCTTAATTGTTGTTACATCCTGATAAATAAGCTAAAATGTGAGAAAGTAAAATTAGTTTAGGAAAACTGTCTGATTCTGCCCGGGGCTCTGCCATTTCACTTTTCTTTCCCTGTTTTGGTATCTATGACAACTACAGGGCCCATGTTTTCAGCTGGAACACTTCCAGTGTTGCGGCCAAGCACTCTAAAGAACAAAAAGGCCCCAATCTGTGTGCAAGCTCCAGGTCGTTTCAACAGACCTCGCAGTGGATGGGCGTGAGCCCTCAAGGAAATGAACAGAGGCCGAACAGAAGCAAACTGGTTCCTTCAGCGATCAGCAGCAACCTGTTTGGCCTAGCGCAGACAAAACACTGCCCAATCTCCTAACCGTGGGACACCCAACAGGTTTGTGCTCCTCAGCCCCACCCCGTCCCTCTCATAAAGAGATTCCCCTTTGCCCCCTTCTCGGAATTAACCGTGCTGAGCATTTCCTGTGCACTGATTCTCACACTAAACATAAGCCCTGTTCAGGCATTTGCCTGAATGGGTGAGGGAGGGCTTAAAGTGGGTAGAGTCCGCTGGCCCTGCCCCTTAAATCTCCTGGCACACACAGGCCCCGCCCACCTCAGTTCAGGTCTTGCCACGTGCACTCAGCAAGGTCCGGAAGGGAGTTCTACGAGTGGACCTCTCTGTGCGATCAGGGACCCTGCTAAGGTAGGGTCCGTGAATGCCTGAACAGGGCTATCGTTAGCTGAAACCAGGGACTGGAACCCTTTTTCCTACTAGTGCTGTTCTGAAAATTTCTTCCGCGTTTGTTTGTTTTGACCATCCTCATTCAATCAGGTAGAAAAGAAATTGCTTTCGAAACAATGTTCAAAGGAGAAGAACATTTTGGAGAAATTCTTATGGGTGGGGTTTGTGGTTCTTGTGGTTTAAGGAGCCTGAGTGTCCTGTCTTGCATTGTACAATCATCTCTCCAGCAGTCGGCAGCCTCCCTGGCTTCCCACACCTCAATGAAAGCCCAGGGAAGGCATCATGTGGCAACTCCTTCCCCGCGGGTTTTTTTCCCCCAGATCAGGAAGTGTGGGCAGCCAGGGAGGCTGCAGAGTGGTGGAGAGACGCGTGATCAAAAGACAGAACACGCGCAGTATCTTCAGCATTCTAACAGTGACAAGCTCAAAAACCACCTTCACAATGGTGGCAGGCACAAAGAAACAGAAACCCTTAGGAAAAAATAACGAAGCTGTGCTACAGCCACCTCCGAGACACTGTTGGGAGAATTCCTTCTCCCCCCTGGAGAAATTCAGTGAAATGGCCTGCCCACGAAGAGGGTAGAGGGTTTTAAGAAGCCATTTGTGCACGGCAGCCAACTCAGATTTGCAGCCAACCATGGTTAGCCTTAACCATAACACTGGGGAGCAGTATTGGTGCAGCCGTGGTGCAGTGTTTTCTTCAGGTCAGGGAATACAAAAGGACTCACTCTGAAATAAACGAATGAATAATTAAAGAAACTGGATTACAGGTTTCTGGCCTGTCTTACCTTAAAGTCTTCCGGGAGCAGCAGTTTTGACGTTCTTAAGAAGCTTAAGATGTATCTGAAAATTTCACCATCTCGATCAATGAAATAGTGTTGTTTTAAACTGTCCAAGACAATAGGCTCCGTGCCATTAAACAGACGGCTTATTCTGGGAGGGGGGAAAAAAAGGAAAAGGGTGGGCAGAAAATGGAGTGGAAGGACACGCGGTCTTACAAGAGTCACAGGATCTCAGATGGAAAAGACGTCCAGCAGATCCGTCACAGGATCTTAGGGAAGATTCTCAAGATCATTTAGCCCAGTGTTCTCCAACCTTGGGTCCCCAGATGGGGCATGCTGGGAGTTGTAGGCCAAAAACATCTGGGGACCCAAAGTTGGAGAACACTGAATTAGCCCAGCCTCACACTGGAAGGCGGGAGCCCAGAGAAATTAACCGAGTTCACACTGCACGGCAAACCGTCCCTGAAAGATTACGCCACGTAGTCTTTATGCTGGTAGCCCCGTGCCAGAGCTGGCTGCTTGGTTCAACGAACAGATTAGTCAAGCAACCCAGGAAGATCTAGAAAGTAAGCCACGCCACACATTACACAACCGTGCGTCGCCGCCTCTTTCTCACCACTTCTGGGATATAGGGCAGCTGCAGGGACACGGACACAGGGCTCTGATTCAGGAGACTGGGCATTCCCTTGAATCCAGTCCTCAAACTGTGCACAAACAGGATGACTCGGTCCACGCTGGGCTTTCACAGGTGCACGTGCCCAATCTTAGTCAGGGTGGAACAGGACAGTGTGCGCTGGTCCAGATGCAGCCATCTTGGCTTGATAAAACAGCAAGAGCCAGCAGGCAAAAGGAGGAGGGGGGAACATGTGAGTCTCGTGTCTTTTCTTGGCTCAACAAGCACAGTCTATTGCTACAACCTTCTCCCACCTGGTGGCCTCCAGATGTGCTGGATTGCAGCTCCCATAATTCCCTTTGGCCCTGCTGGCTGAGAATGATGGGAGTTGCAGTCCAACACATCTGGAAGACTGGAAGCCACCAGATTGGGGAAAGCTGGTTTATTAAGTCAAGACCATTGTTTCTGAACCAGGCTCCTGTGTGACTGCTTTCCCACAAGGAGTGTGGGTGTGTCCCAGGGTGAAAGCACTCGCCTAACCCTGGGAACTCCCCAAACTCTTTGTGGTCATGCGAGGATGCCACACAGCCAATGCCGTAACTATTTCGGAGAGGGAGATTTTTAACCAGAAATTCGAGAATCTTTTTCTCAAGGGGACCAAATTTTTCATGGGGATGACGACGACCTGGTGCTCACAAATACCGCCCCCTAGAAACTTCAGAAGGATTCCCTTTTGCAAAAGCATGCCCTGAAACAATCTCGTTTCCCTCTCCTGACAGATGAGCTGTTGCAAAACGTGTTTCAAATTGTGAAAGCATCTCTTACGACCACATCCACTGCCTTTCCTGCAGACGGAATTCCTCCAGCTTCCTCCCTCTTTCCTCTGAATTTTGTTTGCATCTCACAGGAAGCAAAAAGGTCCCCCCAGAATTGATGGAGTTTGGGTGCGATGTTCTACTCGGATGATTTGAGGACAGGCTGTTGCCTCCCTCCTGCATGGCCCAGATCGGAAAAGACGCTTTTTGATGTCACATTGTTCTCCCACTTCATGTATAATTTTCTTTCCACTATCGCTCCGAAATCTGGTGTTTCCAGTTCCTTCTAATTTAGTAATCATCTGCAGATTTCATTAATGTGCCATCTACTCTCTTCTGGATTAATTACAGAGATATTTCATATTGCTCGAGCTCGCGCGCAATTCCCTTGCTGAACGCGACGAGGAGAAGGTCCCGCACCCTCTCCGGAATCCACAATTTGCGGCTGGTCACTCCCCACCCTTGCTTATGCTCTGTCAGCCCAAGATCTAGGCAGGCAACACACATGAATCATTTGCAATTTGAATTAGGAAACTGTCCAATATGCATTTGTAAACCCCAACGTATTTCCCGTTTCTGCCTCCCCAACGCTAATTATGAAACAGAATGCAAAAAAGCAATGAAGTTTGTGTGGGAACATTTGCTCTTACAGGAGCTGAGGCAACCACTGCTTCTGACTCCACGGGACTCTGAATCTTTGGGCAGCTCTGCACTTTTGCACGGCAGGGCCCGTGCCACATCAGCGCGTGAGGGGAGCATACCCACTTCTTTAAACACCCACGCTCACACCCCTGGGAACTGTGGTGGGTCCGGGATTGCCAAGGCACATTCACGGGTTCGAAAGACATGGCTCGTATCACCTACACGCAATGCGTCATCTGCAAGAAACATCGATGTACCTACAGAGATTGTGTCCGCTCTCTATAGTAGGGAGCCATTTTTATTTTCATAGAATCATAGAATTCTATTTTCTTGAGGTCTGTTGCTTAGTTTTCAGCCTGATCCTCAGATTAGAGTAGGGATGCAGAACCTCAGGCCCCAGGGACAAATCCAGCCCCCTGGGATTCCCATATGGCCACGCCCCCTCCCCCTGGCCCACCCCTCCCCCCTGACGACCAATCATTTGGTAGTTTCCCTGCTTTTGTGCTGTTCGTCCCCCATTCTAAAAATAAAAGGCTGAAATGCCTCTCCTAAGGAAGTAAGTGCTTTAAGTTAAAATGTGATGCTATTTTTGGTATTTTAGCCTCACTCCCTTTTGGCTTTGGCCCCGCCCACCACTGGAATGTGGCCCCCGAGAGCTTCTCCAAAATGGAATTCAGCCTTCAGTCCGAAAGAGATCCAACAGCTCCAGTTAGAGGAAACCCTGAGGCCTGGGTGGTTACAGAAAGGTGCCTTGCCCTGCCTAACCCAAGCTAATGAACACATGAATGATCACCAGGTCTGGGTGAAGGCAAAATAACAGGTTTGGAACAGCTCTGTTTTTCTGATGGCTTGAATCAATTTTGCCAAAATAATATTTATAACAACAACACAGCACTGGACAGGACTCAGAACTGCTCCCCCCATTTTGTTTTTTTAAAGGAAGAATTCAACCAATAGATGATCTCCATAATCAGGAACATTTGGAAAGCACTTTTCAGCCCCCAAAGCTCTGTTTTTGTTTTCATTCCTTGTTTCTAGCCATCTGGAGATCCGACACAAGCCTCCTCTTTCGGGTGGCCACTTACACATTGCCCAAAAAAGGAAATGCATCAGCAAAGCTAAGCAGGGTCAAGCCTGGTTATGACTTGGATGGGAGACCCCTCCTCTAGTTTCCTGCATTGAGCAGGGGGTTGGACTCGATGGCCTTGTAGGCCCCTTCCGACTCTATGATCTATGAATTCGATGAACAACAACAAAAAAGAGGTCAGAAAAGGACACGGATTTGAATAAAATTTGCATGTGCTGATTTATAGGTATGGATGTTAAGATAGAAATTATTACTATAATTTAAATAGGAACACAATGCATCTCAGCAGGGCAGCGAAGATTGCAAACTGGCGACCTGCATGTCTACTCCGTCTGCTGCCCGGGTGCTCACTGTTGCTGGGCAACGAATTTCACGGCCCCGGCTCGTCCTCCTCCTGGCTCCGTTATCTTTCAACTGGACATGGGCACCCCTTCAAAGAGGGGACTGTCCTCTGACAGCCCTTCAAGCAGAGGACTGTCCTTTGTAAAATAGGACACGTGGCCACCCTACCGCCTCTTGGATCTTTGAAGTTAGAAAAGTGCTTTGCACCATGAAGGGTTAATTCCATCTGGGCTTTCTGTGCATGACTGGAACTGGAATTCCACCGACTCGCGCTACTCCTCTTGGTTAAACTGGAATCAATTAGTAGGGGATACACTGATAAGACTTGTGCTCAATCTTGTACCGAATTAATTTAGCAATGCTGCAGCTTGGAGAACATTTACAGCTGTGATGAAAGTAGATTAGATGTTTGCTGGAACTCCCATAAAGTTACAGATTTCATGATGCATGTGGGCGAAGTGTTTTGGCAGCACCCTGTGCCTGCCTTTTCCTGCCTGCTTTCGCCGCTGATCTGCCGAGGTTTGCTTTTGCTCAACTTCCCTTTGCTTTCCTGTCTAAGGCAGCCCATTGACTGCCTTTACTGCCCCCAGCCGAGTACAGAAATGGAGCCGGGCCATTCGCAAAAAGTGATTATGATATAGCGTTATCTATGGCAAGAGCTAATGGCGGAAAGTGTCCCAATCAGGCCAGGCTTGGTGAATAGCGAACGGAGCCCAAATGTAATCCAGACCTGTGCATCTTGTGTCATATCCAGGACCATTTCCTCACCAGCATGCTTGCTACAGGGCAGAAAACACTCGCTGAGTGCTGAGCTGAAGAGCCAAGTAAAACAACAACAAAAATTTTTTTTTAATATATTTATTACGGAGTTGTTGTTTTTTTTTATCCTGCCTTGTTGGGTTTTAAACATAAGAATTTTTAAGAGCACGACAGTAAAAACAATCCATAAAAAAGCGTTGGATTAAAGAAGCACAGAGCGCCAGCAATACAAATGAAGCAGAAGCTTGGCTTGGCCTCCCAGGGGGTTGTGATGATCTGGGCCCCAGTGGAGACTTGGGGTGCTGTGGAACAGAGCTGGGCCCCTTTAAAATGGGCTCGGGGCCCCCGAATGGCCTTCTTCCCATTTCCCGTAGCAGAGCCTGCATAATTTCCAAGGTAATCTGAGGCAACATCCAAGAGCGCCACCATCTCTAGCTGCTGTTTCCCTGCCTTGCATTCCTTTTGATGTTAAAACCTCCCGTCCCGTACCCCGATTAAAAGTAGTTTTGTGCCAAAAGCTGTCCTGTGATTTTCCAGATTTTTTCGTCCCCCGTGAAAGATGCTTCTGTTTTTCTGCCTCATTCTCAGAGCTCTGGAGAATGTCTTTTGATAGTGCTTTTGTGTTGATGAGGTAGCCGAGGGTGCCATGCATGTGTTTTTCTTTCTATTACACATCTCTCCATTGCTCTGCGGTCTCCCAGGCTGCACTTCCTGGGAAAGCCTCACGGGATGAGTTACTTCATGATGTCTTCCCCAAGGCTTTTATTGAAGGGAAGGAAGCCAAGGAGGCTGCAAACAAAGATGACTGCAGATTGCCAGAGAGATGATTGTACAAGGAAAGACAAGACACTCAAACACGCTCCTCGGCCACAGAAGTGCAAGAACCCTGCACCACACCCATGGAAATTTCACCTATTTCCCCCCAAAAGCAATTTCTCTTCTATCAAATTGAATGTGAATGGTCGGGGGGAAATGAGGACATTTTTTGGCACAGCACTAATTAAACTAACTCCCCTCAGTTTGCTTTGAAGAAAGCTTCTTCTTCAGTTTTCAGTCTGAGGTCATTCATTCAGCAGAAGAACATGGCTTTACTTTGAGCCAGTGTGGCGTAGTGGTGAGAGTGTTGGGCTGGGACTCGGGAGATCCGGCTTCTAGTCCCCGCTTGGCCATGAAACTCACTGGGTGACTTTGGGCCAGTCACCGACTCTCAGCCTAACCTACCTCACAGGGTTGTTGTGAGGATAAAATGGAGAGGAGGAGGAGGAGGAGGAGGAGGAGGAGGATTATGTAAGCCGCCTTGGGTTCCTTGCAGGAAAAAAGGCGGGGTATACCGTAAATATAATAAATAAATAAATACTTTGAGGCCATATTACTACACACTATAAGGATTACGAGTACTATAAACACTATGACTGGGTTCGCACGACATGTCTTCCCATTGTGGGTAACTAGCTGCGATGGGTTGTCGTGTTGTAAGAACCCGGACTGCTTCCTGCAGGGTGGCTTGTTTTGGGGCAACAAGCCACCCTGAAAACCAATGGCCTGTTGTAGGGGTGTTGAACACACGATGGGTTGTCATGTCATCGGTCCGAACTGGGGAGGCCGATTCCATCATGGGTCTGGGGAAGTGATGAACCCCCCTTGCCACTCTTGCCAAACGCGCCTGGGCCATCGCCAGTGACAGCTGCCTCACTAGCTCACTCTCTCCGCTCTGATCTCAACCCCTTTTCGGTCACCGCTGCAGCTTTTTTCTTTCAGGGCCTTTTTGCGGTATCTTCCAGAGGCAGGCCCCTCCAAAGTGCCCAAGTGGCACACTGGAGAGGCCATCGCTGGTTCGCTGCCTTTTAAAACAACAACAACAGGTAAGCGCCAGAAATGTGTGCAAATATTTTTGTGATTCTTTTTTTTTAAATTATTTTTTGGTTGGAGTAGCCCAAATGTGAAGTTTTGCCTGGTCAATGTCGTGGTAAGTGTCTCCTTGTCAAAACTGCAGGAGGAAAGATCATGGACACATTGACAAAGCAAGGCTGCAAATAGCTCCAGCTATCTACTTTACGGGGAACTGTCCCCTAATTTCTGCTTCTTGTCTCTGGTAAACTCTCCCTGTTTTGCCTGCTGGGGGGATGCTGGGGATGCCTTGAAAGAGCTTTTTAAAATCTACCCACGTCACGCGCACCGGTGTCCCCTCCGGCACCCTCCCCATCCACTGCCTACACAGAAAGTTGGCGATGTTGTCGTACGTGTTTGAGCTGCAGCTACTGTATTTTTCGCTCCATAAGACGCCCCGGACCATAAGACGCACTTAACCGTATGGTACCCCCCCCATTTTTTTTTAAATCAGCTGTTCCGCGGGGAACAATAATAATAATAATTAATAATAATAATTTAATTTTTTTTTAAAAAAATCAGCTGTTCCGCGGGGAATCAGCTGAGAGGCGGGAGCTTCCCCTGCCCTGCCTAGGAGTCCTCCGCTCTTCCGGACCAGCAGAGGAAAGTATATATATATATATATATATATATATACACACAAAATTACTATATTCGCTCCATAGGACGCACAGACATTTCCACCTAGTTTTTTTAGGGGGGAAAGTGCGTCTTATGGAGCGAAAAATACGGTACTTCTCCATCGTAAGTGCAACCACCAGATGCACCTGGAGATTAAACATTTCATGGAACGCCCGTAAGTTTTAAAATACTACGGCTGCAGTCCTATACAACCAGTGTTCTCCAACCTTGGGTCCCCAGATGTTTTTGGCCTACAACTCCCAGCATGCCCCAGCCAGGAGTTGTAGGCCAAAAACATCTGGGGACCCAAGGTTGAAGAACACTGCTATACACACTTACCTGAGTGCAAGTCCCACTGAACTCTATGGGGCTCACTTCCCAGTGGACGTGTGTAGGATTGCACTGTGTTAAGCCCACAGCTTTCCCCAGCCTGGGGCCCGCTGGATGTTTTGGACTCCAACTTCCATCAGCCCCAGCCAGCATGGACAAATGGTCAGGAATGCTGGGAGTTGAAGTCCAAAACATCTGTAGGGCATCGGGCTGGGGAAGCAGGTGATGCATTTTAAAATAGAACAAAAATAAATAAAAATGAAACGGCAATGATCAAGTTTTCAGGCACCGCCTGCGCCAGAAGCCAGCACACGACAGGGAAGGAGGGAAGAGGGCGAGCGGGAGACAGGCCTCTCCCCATCTGTTTTATTTTGTGTGGGAGGGATTCAGGCAGTGACCCTGGGTGAGGCTGTGAGCAGAGGCCCTGGAAATGCACACAACGACCAACTCTAGCTTCGTCTGTGACACATTGGAGGAGATGTACGGTGCTTCCCACAACCCTTTTTGCAATCAGCCAAGTTCCAACCCAGGAGCCTCATTTTCACCGAAGTGGTCAACCTAGACCTGGACTGTACCATTTCAGGTGGCGGGTGGGGCTCCACACATAGAAAACAGGGTGTTCCCAGTTCTTCTGGCGCAGCCATTTTATTTTTGTCTTGAGGAGCGTTCCCTCATGTGAGCTCCCCCACCCAGTGTCTGAGATGGCACAGCCCAGACATAGCTTGAGTGCCTCAGCGGCCGGAAACTAGACCAGAGTTTAACCCACGAACTGACTTCCTTGCAAAAATAGAGCTAACTCCCTGACTAACCATGAGCCCTGGTGGGTTAGTCCAAGGGGGGCTGTTCCACATGCTTTCCAGAGTATGTAGGTAGGCACACCTGCTTCTAGTCCAGTGCCCAATTCCATTTTAGAGAAGCTGGTGCCTTCTATATGCAGTGGTGTAGGGTGGGAAATTTTCCATTTCATAGGTTCATTAGTAACAATGAATGGACGCCAACTGAAAATACAATATTAGGCAAGAGTGGCAGTTTCAAAGTCATAATTAATGTTTTTCAGGTGATTATCCCTACTAGGTACGTGAGGGAAGACATATATGTCATTGAACTTCATATATGCCTCAGTGTGGAACGGAACTAATAAGCTTAAGCAGTGACAGCGAAAGTGAAGGTGCCCCGGCAACCTCAGCGGAAGAGAGCTGAACTCCGTTGAAAGAGGTGAGTGGTTGTCACCGTATCGTGCACGCATTAATTGGGTGCTGGGAGTTGGGATGCTGGGAGCTGCAGCTCCAACACATCTGGAGGACTCCAGGTTGGAGGAGGCTGGATTAGTGCGCCAGCAACAGTTTTCAGTACCTTTCCTTTTTTCTTACATTTAAACAATGTAAGGGAAATACATGCTATTGTCTTTTGTCTTTAAAATTTTACAGTTATTCCAATATTTTTTTTTACACATAATGTAACACTGAAATCACAGTAAGGGCGCAATCCTATTGGGGTGCCCAAAAGCCCCCACACGCAGAGCCTTACGAGCATCCAATGCAGGGCAGGAGGAGCGGCAGAGGTGATTTGCGCCTCCCGGCCCACCCACTAAATGGGCTTTTTTGCCCGTCTAGCTGGAGCATCTTGGAGGGGGAGGGGAAAGGAGGCTGGAGTGGCCTTAGGATACCTCGTGTCCTGGCTGCTTCAGTCTCCTCCCCTCCCCTCGAAATACCCCCTTTAACCCCTCTCCGAGGTCGCTTTCCCGACCTCGGAGAGCAGCTTGTGCTGTTCTTTCCCCACCAGCTGTGAGGGGGCGCTGGAGGAGCTCGGATTCCCAGCTCCAAGGCGGGAGCTCCAAGCCCTCCAACCTCTGATCTGGGAATCTGAACTATCCCATGGCCCCTCAGACCATGTCTAGGGGCCGGAGGATGGCTCCCCCCCTGTGTGCTTTATTTTTTTCATCAAATATTACAAGTCAAATGCTTGCGGTTTACTGGGACAATTAACACAGGGTACTTTTTAAACGTTGTTTACAAAATGTAAGTAAAATAAACATGCTAAGTTAGATCGCCCTCTAGAGCAGGGCTCTCCAACCTTGGGTCCCCAGATGTTGCTGGACTACAGCTCCCAGAATCCCTTGCCATTAGCCATGCTGCTGGGTATGCTGGGAGCTGTAGGACAGCAACATCTGGGGACCCAAGGTTAGAGAGCCCTGCTCTGGAGCATCAGAAATTTGTCCAATGCAAAGCACCCTAATTTGCATAGGAAAATTTTCCCGTTCAAAATTTCCTAGGAAAGCCCTTACTTATCACTGTCCAGATGTTTTGGACTTCAGCTTCCATCAGCCCCAGCCAGCATGGCCAATGGTGAGGAATGCTGGGAGTTGAAGTCCAATGCATTGTAGGCACCAGTTTGGGGAAGGCTGTGATAGAGGGTGATAAAATTATGTATGCTATTGAGAAGGTGGATGAAGGTGTCCCCCCTCCCCCGGTGATAAAATTAGGAAACTCATAAACTCATGGAGTTTGCTGCCACAAGAATTCCACTGGCTTAGATGGCTCAAAAAGGGGATTAGAACAGTGGTTCTTAACCTTTTTGGTGCCACACCTCCCTTGTGAAAAATCTTATGAGCCACGCCTCCCATGTGTTAACGGCCCAAAATTTAGGCTTAGGCAGGACGAGTTTGCATTTTTTTAGTTTATGCTCTGTCTCTGGACTAAAAAAAAAGCATATTCAATTAAATGAACGGCGTAGCTCCCAAGATTAGTAGAAAGAAATACGGTTGGGCCAACCACCAAGCTGTGCTGCTATGTACTTGTAAAATAAACAATTTATAGTTGAGGGGCTACCCACACCTCCCCTGGAGTCAGTCCAAACCTCCCCCGGGGAGGCGTACCCCACAGGTTAAGAACCCCTGGATTAGAAGGATCCACAGAGGTGGAGAAACATGAACCGCTATTAGCTATGACGGTTCTGTTCAGAGGCATTTGTATGCAACTGATTATCAGCTGCTATGGGGCAAGGGTGCGGCAGACCCCTACCACTTACACCTTCCTTCTGCAATCTGGTTTTCCCCTTTCCCTATTCCTCCCCCCCACTCCCCAACGTGCCTTTTGTAACATTTTGCCTGATTAAGAGTTCTGGAGATCACAAAAGCTTGCCCAGTTTTCCCTGAACTTTTGGCTGGCCTAATAAAGGTATTACACTAACATGAATGTTGGCATTTTTCTTTCAGTCCACCTGGCTACCTGTATTTTAGGGGGGGGGGGATATATTTTTAGGGGTGCTGGTGAATAAATTAGCTTGCAAGTGTACGCCCCCAGGATCTCCTGCAGTGGCCCGGAATGTGCCGGGGCACACCTCTGGAACTGCGCTGCGCTTGAAGCAGCAAAACTTTTTCTGTCACCTCTGCCAACTTCCCCCGCTCAGATTCGATGTCAATCGTCACAATTCAACTTGCCAGACAAAGGGTAGGAAAAGACACCCTCAAGTATCTGAACTCCAGCCTCACATTGGGAGGGTCTCAGGTGCCTGGACATTTTTTCAGCCCTCCCTGATGTGGCTGGAAAAGCCCCCTTCTTTTCCAAGCCGCCCCCCCTCCCCATAGCAGCTTTCTCAGATAGAACACCTGGTTTTACTACCGGCATCTACTTCACTGGCACGGCAGGGCTTATGTCTCCATTGCAAAGAGGGCACGGGAGAACGTTAATTTCAGCAATTATGTGATTAATATTTAACTGTTCAGTAATATTTGCGCGATTTATAATTTATCTGTTTACACTCATTAAAAATGGATGGCATAGACACTTCCTCTGCCCCGTGTCAAATTGTTTTATAATTGTGCATTTATGGAAAATAAGCCCTGAAAGGTGTCCTTTTGGATTTTTATTTCTTTGTGCGCCCCAAGCGCACGGCTCCTGCACTGTTCCACCGCTCCGCTTTCTCCCGTACATCGGCTGCTCTGCACTGTGCGCCCCCCCCCCACCACCACCACACTCCGGCTGTTTTATCCCAGACACCACAAGAAGGGCAAAGTGAAGTTGACAAGATCTCAGAGGCTTTCTCTGCGCTTGATATGGAGTCTGTCAATTGTGTTTTGCTCTTTGACTCAGATGTTGAGCTCAGGCAGCTGAGGTGGGAAACGGCAACTTCCAAGCTGGGCGGGGGAAAGGTCTCAGTGGAAGGTAGCACCGACGAGGCAAAAGAAACGCAAACACTCTTGTCACAGAGGTGGTTTGCAAGCCCACCCTGGGCCCATGCTCACAGCTAGGGATGAACCGAGCATCACTAAGGAGTCCAAAGGGGGGGAGGGACCACAAGGCACAACCTCCCCCATAATTCTGCCTTTACATTTCCTTCACAAATTAGGAACATAAGAAGAGCCCTGCTGGATCAGACCCAGGGTCCATCTAGTCCAGCATTCTGTCCAGACAGTGGCCAACCAGCTGCCCACGGGATCCCACAAGCAGGACAGGAGTGCAACAGCAACCTCCTGCCCATGTTCCCCAGCAACTGGCAAAAAAAGGTATGCTGCCTCTGATACTGGAGGTAGCATAAAGCCAATCAGGTCTAGTAGTCATTGATAGCCTTCTCCTCCCATGAATTTGTCCAATCCCCTTTTAAAGCCCTCCAAATTGGTGGCCGTCACTACATCTTGTGGAAGTGAATTCCATGGTTTGACTATGTGCTGTGCGAAGAAGTCCTTCCTTTGATCTGCCCTGAATTTCCCACCATTCAGCTGCAAGAGATGACCCCTTTGGGTTCTAGCATTATGAGGAGAAACAGGTCGCCCTGTCCACTTTCTTTCTCCACATCAGGAATCATTCTGAACACCTCTGTCATGTCTCCCCTTACTCGCCTTTCCTCGTAGGGGGGTTGCTCCAGCCCCTTGATCATTTTAGTTGCCTTCTTCTGTACTTTTTCCAACCCCACAGTATCCTTCTTCTAAAGTGCGGTGACCAGAACTTTATGCAGCATTCTAAGTTGAACAATAGATTGGACTTTGAAGAAGCCCGAGTGCAAGGTGAAAGGGAGAAACGTGCTAAGCGAAAAGCACGTCAAATGAATCCTTTACAGGACCATCTTCTATCTGGTAACCTGTGTCCTCACTGTGGGAAGCTGTGTGGATCTAGAATTGGCCTCCACAGTCACTTACGGACCCATCGCTAGAGTCTACACAATCTTCTTTAGAATTTCCTCCTTTTATCCCGGAAGACAATCTTACTCGGTCACGAGTGATCGCCTGATGATGACCTGTGATACTGGCAGTTTTTGCAGCCATACAACAAGCTATAGAGCACCGAAGTCAGAGGTGCAGAGCCTCAGGCCCAGGGGCAAATCCAGCCCTCTGGGGGTCCTCAGGTGGCCACGCCGCTTCCCCTGGCTCCACCCCCTTTCACCCACCACCAATTCATTTGGTGGTTTCCTGGCTTTTGTGTAATCTTTTCCATGTTTTAAAAGGCGGAAATGCCGAGTGACTGGCAGTAAGAGCTTTGAGCCCAAATAGGCTGGGGTATCTTGGCCCCGCGGCTGAAAGAGGTTCGACGCCCCTGACCTAAGCAATGCGGAGTTATGTCCCTCTCTTCTGGCGCAGCGCTGAGATTCCAGCACACAGTCGGAAATACCCCCTTGTTGCCTTCTACCTTCTTCCACTTCAATGAACTTTGCCACCTCTGAAAGCTCCCCACAAAACATCAACAGCATGGAGACTTTGGCAGCCCAGGAACGAGGCTGCAAAGCTAGATCAGGAGCACCGGACGGGTTCAAGAGATGTGCTCTTGGAATGCTTTACGATGCAGTGGTTTGGGGTGGCAAAATGGCCAAGCGTGCATCTTCCAACTATATATGTTCATGAGCCAACCTAATGCTTGCTGTTACTAGATTTCATAGATCATAGAGTTGGAAGGAGCCTGCAAGGCTATTGAGTCCAACCCCCTGCTCAATGCAGGAAAGTAGAGGAGGGGTCTCCCATCCGATTAACTACATGTAGAAGCAAAGGGAGTTCATGGGGACAAATTCTTCTCAACCCTCCCAACCCCCACTATAATGTCAAGGTGAAAATGCCCCTCCTAGAGCGACATGATCTTGGCTTCCAGCTCAAAATACCTGAGCTTTCTCTGGCCCACTTCCTGCACCCATCTGGTTTCAGGAAAAAGGAACTAAGTACCATTGGGCCTCCTTTCAGATTGTCTAGGGCAGGGTTTAGACCAGTGTTCTCCAACCTTGGGTCCCCAGATGTTTTTGGCCTACAACTCCCAGCATGCCCCAGCCAGTGTAGCTGGCAGGGGCATGCTGGGAGTTGTAGGCCAAAAACATCTGGGGACCCAAGGTTGGAGAACACTGGTTTAGACTATAATTCTCAGAATCCCTGACCATTGGTCATGCTGGCTGAGGCTTATGAGAGCTGGAGCCCAAGACATCTGGAGGGCGCCAGCACTCCTGCCCGTGGTCTAAGGAGAACGATTCCTATGCTCATCCCGGCTTGGCCCCACAGATTCCTCAAAATCCCCCTTCAAGCTCCATCTACCACAAAATGTAATACATAACTGCATACCTGCCCTATCCCGCACAGAATGGGCGTTTAACTTCTCCCAGCCCAAGGGCCAAATTCCATGTCAGAGAAGCTCTCAGAGGCCACATTCCAGCTGTGGGTGGGCCAAAGGAAATTGCACAAAAGCTGGGAAACCACCAAATGATCAGCAGTCGGGGAAAGTGGGAGGGGCCTTCTGGGGACCCCAGGCAGGGCCTGTTTGGCCTCTGGGCCTGAGATTCTGCACCCCCGCCCTATCGGGTAGCACCATCAGGTGACTTACACAGTCCCGCCTTGAACAATGATATCCCGTCCCACCATGGATATTCTCAGTAAATACGGTCTGAAAAGCCGTGCGCCGCACTTCCGCGTTGTGCTACGTTCAAACTCTCCGAACCGGTGAACTCGGCCCTCGTCGTGCAATGCTGGAGCAGGGAATGCAGAGGCGAGCAAATGGCAGCCCCCTACCCTCCCTCCGACTCTCGTTCAGATTTCTGAAACATCCAGTTGCTCAGGAAAAATGGGCCACAGCCTGATCAAGGGCAGTCGGGCCGCCTCGGGGAACCTGGGAAGGAAGCAGCGGCGGCTCTGTGCGTATCAGTATTCAACCCAATCCGCAGCCTACTCCGGGGCTTCCCGGCCTCCTTCCCCGAGGCCAAGACGACAAGGCGCTTGCTGCAGCGACTCGGCCAAAGCACGGTTTCTGAACCAGACGACGGCCTTCAGGTCAGAAGAGTTTACTGCAGCAGTATGGCCTATTGCAGCCTTCCCCAACATGGCGCCCTCCAGATGTGTTGAGGACTGCTGGCTGGGGGGCGACGGGACGGCACGATTCCATCAGATACCAGGACCGTGAGGGAATGAACACAATCGGCTTTTAGCACACCTACACCTGACAGGTCATGCACAACAACAGCCTGGATCCTGTGGGCCCACCCTTACTTATTTAGATCAGGGCTGGGCCACCTTTTTGGAATTGTGGGCCGCATTCCCTCAGGGGAAGGTAGTCATGGGCGGCACGTTGGCAGCGGGTGGGACCAAACCCCAAAATGTGCGGGGTCAAACTGAAAGTCGGCAGGGACCCCCCCCCTTTCCTTCCCCTTCATTCCTCCATCATCCCCTCTTCCATTCATTCTGTCTCTCTCTCACACACACACAATCCCACACATCCATTCTCGCGGACAGAGACGCACGAGTTCATCTGTCTTCTCAGGGAGAGAGAGCCACACACAGCCTCAAACAACCACTTTTCTGTCTCTCTCCTGGAGATTGTGAAGGCCTGGGGGAAAACCAGAAAACAATGGCAGCGGGGGTTTTGGGGGACGACGACGACACATGTATTTTCCCCAGGTTTTTTTCAACCTGGGGAAAAAATGAACCCCCCCCCCAAACTTTCACAGCCACCCCTTTCATACTCACACCCACCCTGAGCCATCCCCACATTTTGCTCCCATCCCAACTCTCCTCCCCATTCACACAATAACTTTCCATTCAACTTGCCTTCCATGCTAGGTGGGGAAAAAGATGCTTCCCTTTGGCCCAGTGACGGGGAGGTGGCAAACTTCGGCGTGTGTATGGCTCGGTCGCCCGTTGGGAGGACACCCTGAAGGCCTCCAAGGGCCGCGCGCAGCACATGAGCCGCGGGTTGCCCACATGTGATTTAGACGTACAGTAATACCTTGGATTGCAAGTCACTTGGTTTGAGAGCGTTTTGCAAGACAAGCAAATTTTAAATATTTATTTATTTATTTATTTACTAGATCTACAAGTGACGTCTTGCAATACAAGTACTGTAGTACGGCTTAAATTAAAAATCTCTGTACAAATTTTTTTTGGGGGGGATTTCGTTTTGATATAAGAGTGTTTTGGATTACAAGCACGTTTCCGGAACGAATTATGCTCTCGATCCAAGGCATGACTGTATGCTTTAAACCTTAACATGTCAAGTGATGCAGCTCACCTTTCTCCATGAGCAGGGGTCAGGATGGCGTGCCTGTCTAGAGCTGGGGGGGTGGGGTGGGGGGCTGGCACCACGGCAATGCAGTGGGCCTTTCGGGTGGCTTTTGATCCCATTTCTTCCTCTTAGGGTGGCCACATACGCATTGGCAAGAAAGAGGAGAAAAGAGGACACAGACGTGCATAAAATCTGCATACACAAATTTATATAGGGAGATGCAAATTTCGAAAGGTTGCTGTAGTATAAATAATAAAGCGATACATCTCACCATAGTAGGGAAGACTGTGACCAGGTGAGCTGCGTACCTGCGGCTCAATCTGCTGTCCAGGTGCTCAATATTGACGGGCTCCTGCCAGCTCTCTCTGCTTAAAATTCTTCATCTGTAAACTGGACAGCTCTTCAAATAGAGGGCTGGCCACTGTAAAAGAGGACACCTGGCCACCCTACTTCCTCTCTCCCTCTGAAAGTAATGAATGCAAAACTGAGCCTTCCTAACCCTAAAAGGCAAAGCAAAGTAGCCTTAAATCGGGTGAAGGGTTTCTTATTTCACCAGGAATTTTAGTCTTTTAGTCCGTTTAAATCTTAATGTATTAAATTATTGTAATGTGCGATGCTTATTCTGCTTTTACTCTATTTTATACTGTAGTTTTAATTTTTTATACGTATTTCATGTTGCATTCATGCTTAATTGTTGGACGCTGCACAGAGAGCTTCGGCTATTGAGTGCATAGAAATGTACTAAATTAAATTATAAAAAAATTGAACTGAGTGTAAAAGGAAACTTTATTAAAATTGAAGGACATCATGTGAACAACCAGTGTTCTAATATTTTCTGTCATGCCCCCCCTAGGAAGAGAAAAATTTCGCCCCCGCGCTGATGTTAAATCGATCATTGTTCTATAAAATACTGTTATAAGTTACACCTCGCTAACCTGTCTCCTATAAAGTATAAGAGCATAAACAAGAAATAAATGTGGATAATTTAAACAAAGACTAGCTTTATTAAACGTAGCAGAAAGATTTAACGGAGCACAGGAGTATTTAAGGAACACCAATATTAAAAAAAACTTTTAACTGAGTCAAAACGAGCCCCCTTACGAGCATCGCGCCCCCCGGGGGGCCTGCCCCATATTGAAAGCACGGAAATAAACATACAAACCGAAAAAGTTTGAATCATAACATTTCCTCTCCCTCCTCATCCTTGTTTCCTTTTGTGTCAGGTGTTTTTAGACCGTGAGGCTGTTGGGAAGGACCATCCCATTCTTTTACTGATCTGTAAGCCCCTCCGGGAGCCTTCCCAGCTGAAGAGCAATAATAAATAATAAAAAACGGATGTGTATGTCAGCTGAAATTCATGCAATTAATATCTTGTGGAGGGGAAATTTCTCTCCTAGTTTCAAGCCACAATCTTACTTCATCATCTGCGATCCTCAATTGTAGCGTTCAGTTAATGATAGGATATAAAGACCTCTCGATTCTTTTACTCCCTCATGTCACCATGCAGGGTTCAGGCTCTCCTGCTGGCCCTGGAGGCCAGGAATGGGCTTCGAGTTGCATTTCTGCGCTTTTAGGCCTTGAAAATTATCCCAGCCTTCTGCTTCCACTCTTGCGCTTATTGGGGTTTTCTGCCCCTGAATACATTACACGTCGCTTTCATTCGCCCTGCTGGCCTGTGCATCTTTTCCTCGTATGAATATTTTAGGCTGCGACTTTACGCACCCATACATAGGACAAGGCTGACTCCTGAGTCAGCATGCAAAGGACTGGGCTGTGAGTTGCCCTTTTCTCTACCCTCTGCAATGCTATCTTCTCCGAAGAATAGGAAGAGGGCTGGCCATAGTTGGAGGCAGGAGACAGGGCTATCATTAGTAGTGGACAGGGTCCCAGGGTTCCCCTTGAGGAACCCACCACGGCGATCAACTCTCCATCTTTCCTGCTATAGTGAACATATGGGTTGTTTGATCTCCCATCCAAAGCTAGCAGTAGGGATCTTTGGTGCAATCTACTGGCATTAATTTCGCACATAGCTGAAAGGCGAGGTGCCGCCTGGGAGTTAACAGCCTTTGCCCTGGAAGCCCATTCTCTAATCTCAGACATCTTGATGCTGGCTGTGCTTCAGGGACAGCAATTTGTCCATTCTCCAAAGATCTTGTCTTCTTTCTCTTTCCGCATGCCTAGGGACGAAGGGGAACACGAGGGCCCACCCACTGATATTTGCTTGCACAAGATTCACAAGCAGGGACGTACTCCATGTCTGAGCTGTGTCAAGTTTTGCAGGCAGTCAGTCATAAGTCCGTTCTGTCCAATTTCCACATCATTCGGCAAATCTTTTTTTTTTTTTTTAATTAAACTGCACAAAAATTGGTATTTCCTTTTGTACGCAACTTCCTCTCACACACACATTTTGTACACACCTTTCCCTAACATGCACCTTTCGTACGTATCTTTCCACGATACGTGCAGCTTTGTACACAGTCCTTGAGCCAATAACTGCATCACAAAATTCGGAGAAGTGCGTGACCTGAGGGTTGACCGAGTTTTGATCCACATATTAGTCCACGAAATGCACATTTGGTCCGTCTGCTTAAAAATGCCGACCGAACGGAATTCTCCGGGACCACTGCTCGCAGAGACATGGATTCAGCTTTGGCAGGCTACCGAATCGGACGGACGGATGCAGAACAACAGTGACTGTGTTCTAAGGTGCAATGCAATTCTGTCTGCTCCCGCAAGGTAAAAGGCTTCTCCATCTCTAATTTCTGTAATAACACTGTCTTCCTACCTTTTGACTTTGATGCTGGAGTGCCACAGGAGCTCCCTCCCCCCCCAATCCACCATATGCTACTTCTTCAATGCTTTTGAAGGATATTACATCCACTAACTATTAAGCACCCGGAGGAATGACTGGATCTATTACTACCACCTAGATTTAATACTTTTATATTTTTCTCTGCAGATGAGAATATCTATTTTTGCCTAGATCGGAGCTGGGGCATAAGCCATCAATACATATTTTTAAAAGTCAGTGTACCAAAGTGGCTGCTGAGACGATATATATATATATATATATATATTAAAAAAGTTCTGGATGGATACATATATCAAACTTCCAGTAACAACGGATGAGAGGATGAAAGAGAATTGGGAAGTACATGCAGTCCGCTTCTGAATTTGAATAATGAATCCAATTAGGGTTTTCTGTTATAGATACAAATGCTGATGAAACTCATACCGAACAGGAAAATCGGTCAAAACATTTGAGAGTTATCAAGTCAAGCGGAGCGGTATGTTACGCAATGGGAAACTCCAGCAGAATGGGGTGGCGGCCGCCCGACGGGAACTCTCAAAGATGAACTGGCCACTTTTGAGAAGATATTCTTTTGAAGGTAACACAGGCAGTGGATGAATGTTGGCATGATAGATGCTGTTGATTTCCACAATAAGAGGTGCCTTCACAGAAACTAGATCTCCTGAACACCCACTCACACGTCCATATCTGTAGGGCCTGACTGCAGCCGCCAAACAGTGAGTGGCATTCAGGAACACCCTTTATCAATACTTCATATATTCCTGGGGTGAGCCCCGGCATGGAAAACGACATCAGGAACCTGGCAAATGCTCTCTCAAATTAAACCCCGGTACGAGGGATTTGGGAGATGAAAAAATTTGGGATTTCTAAACATTTCAAAAGAAAGAAGGCCTTCATTTCTAAAGTGGTGTTTGGATGGGAAAGCCCTTTGAGAGTGTACCACCTCAATCAAGAATGGCGTGAGTAGCTCACCCACGCAAATGGAATCATCACTCTGCGATGCAGATGTTGGTTATCTCCAAAAAAAGCTCTAGAGTGTTGGACTGGGACTCGGGAGATTCGGGTTCTAGTCCCCGCTCGGCCATGAAACTCACTGCGTGACTTTGGGCCAGTCACTGACTCTCAGCCTCACCTACCTCACAGGGTTGTTGTGAGGATAAAATGGAGAGGAGGAGGAGGAGGATTATGTAAGCCGCCTTGGGTTCCTTGCAGGAAAAAAGGCGGGGTATAAATATAATAATAAATAATAAATATCTCTGTTCCCACAAATCTGTCATTCGAGGGGAAATGACCACTTATTATTCTTAAAGCAGGGGTAGGGGAATCTGGCATTGGCCCAGTTTCAGGTGGCTATCTCACACCTCAGCCTGGCTTCATGCAGTTGTGGGCCTAATTTCAAACCCTTCCCAGTTGCAAACTCCACCCACTTTGGGCTCTGGCTCCACCCACTGCTTGGTCTGACCACCACTCACCACTAGCATGCATGCCACCATCAACAGATTACCCTCAAGGCAATGTGGCCCTCAACAGAAAGCATCTTCCCTGCTTCTGGCTTGAAGGAAGGTGCTAAGTTCGATTAGCAACAGCGTGAGTGGCTGCAGCTCAGCGGGAGAGCATGTGCTTTCCCCGAAGGGCCAGGTAGCGCTTCTAGTAGCAGGGCTGGGAAAAGGACCCCTGCCTGAGACCCCGGGGAGCAGTTACCAGGAAATATTGGGGTAGACAGTCTACTGGGCTCATCTAACTCGGTGTATAAATATAATAAATAAATAAAATAAATAAAACAAAGAAATCCATTGCCCCAGTGGAGAATGCCTTCCCTCATAGCCACAGGAAAAACTAAGCACTCTTCAGCATACATACTGCAGGAAAATACATACTTTGTTTTTTTCTTAACTAAAAGACAACTTTTTTCTTTTTTCTTAACTAAAAGACAACTTTATTTTGATAAAGTAACTGGCAAAAGAGTTGAGTGGATGTTATAATGTATCTAGACCAGGGGAGTCAAACCTCTTTCTGCCCGAGGGCCGAATTCAACTTCGGAGACGTTCTCGGGGGCTGCATTCCAGTGGTGGGTGGGGCCAAAGCCAAAGAAGGCGGGGCTGAAGCCAAAAGGGTGTGGTCAAAATTACCAAGAATACCAGCCTATTTTAGCTTAAGAGCTTATTTGGCTCTTACTGCCTCTACCTAAGCCATAGGAAAGGCATTCAGCTTTTGCGAATGGGGGGAAATGTGCAAAAGTTGGGAAACCTCCAATCTGCTGTTGGGGGAAAGGGGGCGTGGCCACCTGGAGAATCCCCATCAACTGGATTGGGACCCCAGGCAGGCTGGATTTGGAGTGGACTCGTGGGTCAAATCTGGCCTACCTGGGGTCCCAATTGAGCCTGTGGGCCTGAGATTCAACACCCCTGACCTAGAACTTTGACCCAACAATACTCTTGTAAGACAGATCAAGACACACCAAACAGAGCAGGGCTGTCCAAGCCCAGAGCCCTCCATCAACCCCAACATAGGATCCAAAAACAGAGGCCAAGGACTCCTCTTGGATGCTCTCTTTCCTCCCAACAAGGTTTTGTGTGAGGCTGAGGCCTTTCCCTGCTCTAGTCTCATACGGCCAAGGCCTGAAAATCTTCCGTATCTCGTGGGAAATCACTTCTGCCTGCGACCATATTGCCTTTCGCTTGCGTCAAGAATTGCCAACTATTCACACTCTGTGTGTGTGTGTGTGTGTGTGTGTGTGTGTGTGTGTTTAATAGCCACTCCATTCCCTGGTATGCTACTGCTACTTGTGCAGGTCAGCTTGGCCATCACTGGTCTGCCAGGACCCACCTGTTTGACCCACATAACAGAGCAGAGGTTACACTTATTGCTCTGTCCGTCACTGCTCCCCCCTCCACCGCACAGGAGCTATGGAGCGACACATCTGTTGCAGTGGGGGGGATTCACTCAGTCCTATTTGAATATCTTACATGCAGGTAAAAGATTAAAAAAATAGAATCACATGTATAAAACATCCTGTTTCATAACCACTATTGTGGCGCAGCTCCAGCAGGGTCCCTGTGCGCTTTTATGTTTCAAGTGACACAAATTTGGGATGTAAAAATCAGCGTCTGAGCAAAAGCTCTTCCCATTAAACAAATCCCCCAACCAACATCGGCGTGTTTCTTGGCTTCCCTAAGGGCCCAGCTCTGCAGGGTGAAGAGCTCCGTTCACTTCCCAGCGCAGCGGGTCTTCTTGAAGGCACTCAGCACCTGGAAGGATTCTCGCCTGCTACTCAAGACATTTGAAAATCACAACTCAAACACGTCTCCGTCCTCTTTCTTCAGTCCCACTGCTATTTCTTTACTCCCCTCTTTCGGCACACCTAAACCGGTTCATTTCCCTTTATCTTCCTATGGTCTCGATGGCCGTATCCACACTACTTACACCTTTTTTTCTGCCTACACTTGTGCCCTTAAGCAATTACTGAGCTAGATGAATCCACTGGTCTGTCTGCTCTGGGGAAAGCCTTAACAATTAAACTAGGTCTAAACCCAGTATCATGTTTGTAAGGCAAATGCACTCTTGGAGATCAGTATGAATTCAACTGAAGTTCTTGCAGCTTCGAGTACCGTATTTTTCCGTCTATAAGACGCCCCCATGTATAAGACGCCCCCCCACTGGGCAGTTTTGCAACCGCGTGGTTCTCTCCTTGGCTTACTTCCGTGTATAAGACGACCCTCAATTTTTAGTCTAACAATTTTAGGAAAAAGTATAGTCTTATACATGGAAAAATACTGTACTTCTGCTCAGATGTGCTCCTAGCGTGGAGTGTTTCTACTGACAACACAAGACGCAGTCTCCTGACTGACCACTAGCATTGCCAGCTACCCCTGGTTATTTTAATAAGATGTTATTGTTTTATCACTGTTTTGTGGTATTTTTCAAGTTTTTATCTTGTGGACTGCTTTGGGATTTATTTTTTTTGAAAAAAAGAAAAGCAGTAGAGAAATCTTCTGAAATAAACAAATAAACACGACGGCTGCTATACAATTGCTATTAAAAGCAGATTCCCACAACTCCTCCTCTTTCTCTCTCCCATGTAACATTTAGCGACGTATGTATCTGCACTGGCTGCCAGTCTGTGTTTGGGCCCGATTCAAAGTGCTGGTACTAACATTCAAAGCCCTAAATGGCTTGGGGCCAGGTTACCTGAAGGATCGTCTCCTCCCATATATATACCTGCCCAGACCCCAAGATCGTCCTCAGTGGTCCTTCCCTGGGAGCTCCTGCCAAAGGAAGTGAGGTGGGTGGCCACTAAGAGGGCCTTTTCTGTGGTGGCACCCCAATTGTGGAATGAACTTCCCAGAGAGGCTCGCCTGGTAGGCCTACATTGTGCTCTTTCTGGCTCCAGGTGAAGACCTTCTTATTTCCCCAGGAATTTCACTCTTTTAATCTCTGTTGTTTTAAATCCTTTACTGTATTTTCAATCTTCGTACTGCTGTGAGGTTTTACTTTGGCTTTTATTTCTATTTTGTATTGTAGTTTTAAACTTTTATACTGTATTTTATGTTGTATAGAGGCTGGGGATGTGTGAGGAATCTGTTTGGGGGGTGGAAATCTGTTGGGATTGCCTCGGTTTGGCCCCCCGGATTCTGCTTTGCCACCCATGCACTGGTGCCGACCTTGCCGCAGCACAAGTCGAGCCAGCCAGTGGGGCTTCCGTCTGTAACATGGACCGCGATTTGTGTATTTTCTTCAAACTGCCAACAGAACTTTCGCAAACTGGCGCTGGTAAAGCACGTGGCTTTAATGGGGCTAGCCCGATTTGTGCAAATCATGCCAAACCACGTGTTCTTCGGGTGCGCCGTTTTGCGCAAAAAAAGGCTTTTTTTGTGTGCGCACAAAACAGCACCTGAAAAGGCAAAAAAGGCCTTTTTTTTGTGCAAAACAGCACACGAAAAACACACGGACTAGCACTGTTTGCACAAATCACGCTAGTCGCGTTGAAGCCACACACACACACGCTTTCCCGTCGCCAGTTTGTGGAAATTCTATTGGCGGTTTGGAAAAATAATATATACAGATTGTGGTTCGTCTCAGAGACAGCAATAAAACCTCGACTCAGCCCACTTCCCATCATCGGATCAGAAGCGGGCAGGAAATCGGGCGAACTCAAACGAGTTGGACTTCCCCGTTTCTGACATTTTTATTTATATTTATTTATTATATTTATACCCCGCCTTTTTTCTTGCAAGGAACCCAAGGCAGCTTACATAAACTTCCGCCTCCTCTCCATTTTATCCTCTCCATTTTATGTAGGTTAGGCTGAGAGTCAGTGACTGGCCCAAAGTCACCCAAGTGAGCTTCATGGCTGAGCGGGGACTAGAACATCCCTAACCCCTCTAGCAGAAAATACAAGAAAGGATGGCAGAGAGGCTAAAATGTCTCTGTGGCTCTTCTCGCCCTGCAGTTAAGAGCCCAGCAGGGCGCTGGATACCAGGAAACCTCCAATCTCAGAGGTTTCCATCTAGTGGCAGTCAATCCAGTGACCCAACCCCTAAAACAAGTGTTCTCCAACCTTGGGTCTCCAGATGTTTTGGGCCTACAACTCCCAGCATGCTCCAGCCAGCAGAGCTGGCTGGGGCATGCTGGGAGTTGTAGGCCCAAAACATCTGGAGACCCAAGGTTGGAGAACACTGCCCTAAAATGACCAAGGGGGTGGAGGCATATTTTCAACGAGGCCGGGCTAAAGCATAACAGGCTTCTTCAGGGGGGGGGGGACCTCACCAAAGGGAAACATGACAGCAGTATGTAAAGTTATGATTTGGTTTGCATATTAAGATAAACTTACTTAATTTTGCACTTCTGAACCAAAACACAACCCAGAACTCCGTTACCCTTTCAAATCAACACTTCTCCTAATTTTGCAGTGGAGGTCTTCAATCGCAAATTGTGTAAAAGAACGTGTCTATTAAGAGAAAGTGCACACAAAAATGCATGTATTCGTGAAAGTAATGTTTAAAATTGCATTAGATTAGCAAATTTGCTTACAAAACCCGTGCGTATTAGGAAAAATGCATAGAAAAAATGTATGGATTAGGAGAAATGCACACAAAAGTGCACACAGATTTTAATGCAAATTTTAAAAAATCTCAAAGTTCAGGACAAACCAAACTTAATACTGGAATAATGAGAAACCAAAATTGAGAGATTGTCCATCCCGACATCCAGTGAAGCTTTTTGCTAGTAGGTACGAAACAGATAAAAGGAAGTACTTCTGTTCTGCTCACAACACATGAGGGAGGGATGGAACTGCCTGTGCTAGGGATGTGCAAAGCAGCAAAACTCGAGCTTGCTGAAGTTCTCCGAATTCTATCTTGAAGCTTGTTCCAAGTTGAGTCTGTATCAGTTTGCGAGCTTTGCTTTATTTATTTATTATATTTCTACCCCGCCTTTTTTCCTGAGAGGAACCCAAGGCGGCTTACATAAACATCCTCCTCCTCTCCTGTTTATCCTCACAACAACCCTGTGAGGTGGGTTAGGCTGAGAGTCAGTGACTGGCCCAAAGTCACCCAGTGAGTTTCATGGCCGAGCGGGGACTAGAACCTGGATCTCCCGAGTCCCAGTCCAACACTCTCACCACTACGCCACACTGGCTCTTTCTTCTTTTCAGCACAAGAATCCATGTGCGTTGTTTTCGTGCATATTTCCCCAAATGTATGCATCAATTGTGTGCATTTTTTAAATGTATGCAGTCTTCTCCCATTAATTAAAGTGTATTTGTGTGCATTTTCCAAAAGTAAGCATCTTCTCATGTGCATTTTTCAAATGTATATATGCTGTCGAACGCAATTTTTGGGGGGGTCCAGGAATCACACTGCAAGTTCGGAAATGTACGGACTTCGACCGCAGCTTGTGCCTTGCGTCCAAGTCTGTGTCCGGTCCGGAAGGTGCGAACTGGGTAAAATCCTGACCGAGATCAAACTGAAATGAATTTCTCACACATCTCTCCCGGTGGCAAGATGTTGCGAAGGCTACGGGCTTTTTAAAAGGAAACTGGCGTTGGCAGAGGATAGAGCGACGAATGGCTGTTTTCGCTACATCAGCTTTCCCCTAACCTGGTGCCATCCAGAGGTGCCATTAACTATGCTGGCCGAGAGTGATGAGTGTTGCGATGCAACGCATCTGGAAGGCTCCAGGTTGGAGAATGTGAGCTAAACAAATAGAACCTCTTGTTCTGAGGCAGTCTATCTCTGAAGTGGAGGACTGCTGCATTCCTTCCCCATCTGTGTGTTTCCCAGAGGCATGTGCCTGGCCTCTGCTGTGGCCCGATCAAGCAGGGCCTTCCTTAGGTTCTCTCATCTCAACAGCCCAGAAATTACGTCCCATAAACATGACAGGAGTCTGCATTGTATTCCCTTTAATAGCCCCCCCACCCCTCCACATTGTACGCTGGGAAGGGATCTGTGCATATCAAAACCTGACCTGCGGAGACGTCTCATTCAAAGCCCAACTATCAAGAGGCGGCGCCGTGACTCCTGCATTTTTACAGTGACCTCGGGACATGATTTCCTCATCTTCATCTCTCCGTACCTCGTCTGGGAGCAACGGCGGATGCACAGGATTCAAACAGAAAATCAATAAAGGAGAAGCCCTTTTTCTTTTTGAGCAGAAACTGATTGTTGTAAGGGAACATGCCGACACAGACAGAGTACTTCCAGCTGAGTTCAGCTACAGCAGCCGTCCCCAGCCTGGTTGCTCTCCAGATGTGTTTACCGCAACACCCATCGTTCTCAGCCAGCACAGCTATGCTGGCAGGGAATGATGGCTGTTGCAGTCCAACACATCTGGAAGGCCCCAGGCTGGGCGGCATGGAAACGGAGGTGCTGCCACCAGCAGCGCCAGCTCCGGGCGTGGTTTCCTGGGGGGGTGCGGGGGGGGTGCAAGATGCCCTCAGCGTGAGCCCACCTCCTCGCCAGTCGCACCACGGACCTGCCCTCTGGGCCCAATCCACACCGCTGCCCAGAAGGAGAGAGCCAGGCGCTTGTGCCTCTTTTCACTTCTTGTTTCATAGATTTCATAGATCATAGAGTTGGAAGGAGCCTACAAGGCTATGGAGTCCAACCCCCTGCTCAATGCAGGAAACTAGAGGAGGGGTCTCCCATCCAAGTAACAACCAGGCCTGACCCTGCTTAGCTTTCCACACTCAAGACAAGCTGAACAGGCGCATCAGCGAGGAGGAGGAAGGGCCCCCCCTCTAGGGGTTAGCAGTGCCCCCCCCCCGATTGGGTGTGGGCCTCGGCAGGTGCCCAACAAAGCATTAAAGAAAGTGGCCATGCTCACACAGCACGTTATGCCAGAATTTGAAAGAACCGCTAAGGAATTCTGGCGCCTTGTGAACGAGGGAGTGCGCCAATACACATGGCTCGGCTGCTCCCACTTAGTCTGCCAGACTAATCTGATCTCATTTCCTGACTGTCAGAGCAATAAGACAATGGAATCAACTACCTAGGGAGGTCGTGGGCTCTCCCACTCTGGAGGCATTCAAGGTGCAGCTGGACAGACATCTTTCAGGGATGCTTTGACCTGGATTCCTGCATTGAGCAGGGGGTTGGACTCCATGGCCTGGCAGGCCCCTTCTTCTAACTACTTTTCTATGATTCACTTGGCTCCAAGGTTCCCCAGATGGCTATGCCCTTTCCCCCCGTCCCCGTCCTCCGACAGCCAAACATTCAGTGTTTTCCCAGCTTTTGTGCAGTCCCCCTCCCCATTCAAAAAACTTGAAATGGTCCTCCTAAGGCTTACTTACTTACTTAATTACTAAGCCGCCTATGGCTTACATTTTACCTTTAAGATAAAATGTGGCAGTACTTTTGGCCACACCCCTTTTGCCTTCGGCCCCGCCCACCGCTGGAATGTGGCCCCCCTGCGAGCTCCTCTGACACGAAATTCAGCCCTTGGGCTGAAAGTGGCTCAACAGTCCTGGGCTAAACCAACCACGGCTTCCCTCCG
Source organism: Shinisaurus crocodilurus (assembly GCA_021292165.1). Taxonomy (NCBI): domain Eukaryota; kingdom Metazoa; phylum Chordata; class Lepidosauria; order Squamata; family Shinisauridae; genus Shinisaurus; species Shinisaurus crocodilurus. The sequence continues at coordinate 2,388,899 of CM037887.1, forward strand.
TGGCTTGCTTATTGTGATGTGTGAACCAGAACTCTGGCTTGTCTCTCCCCAGGCAAGCCAGAGTCGTAAGCCATGGTTTCTTCTTGGCTCATGACTCTGGCTTGCCTGGGGAGAGACAATAAGCAAACCATGGGCAGAAAGTCTGCGCTTTGTTTAGCCACTCCCTCTTGTAACATAGTGATCATTCTGGCTTACTGCGCCAGGCAAATGCAGCCAGGCAAGAGCTTCCTGTGGCATCGTGTGGGTGTCAAACATTGGCAGCTGCCTTTTTTAGGGCTACCTGTGCTGGGACACCATCTTGGGCAAGAAGATGAAAGGGGACGCCTGGAAGGACGTCCAAGGTCCCAATGCATGCCAAGGTCCCAAGAACAAGGGCTGGAAAACTACAGGAGCAAAGGAACCAGCGCAGATGTGGCTGCCGGGAGCTCTGCATTCTTGCAGAGGTTTTCAATGAATGGACGCTCACACACACTGATACAGAATGAGTGACGGGCTCGTCACCGTGGCGAGGCGGACCCAAGCGGAAGGAGGGCCTGAAAAGCCGGCTTGCAGGATCAATGTTGGTGGTGGTTGTTGTTTTTACTAGAACCCCCAAATCCGCCAACTGGAGCTTGGTGCAAAAGACCTACTTTTAGGATGAAAGCATGGGGCCCGGAAGAACTGAACAGAGCTCACAGTCCTTCCATAGGAAAATCCATTCACAGGATCATAAGAGTTGGAAGGGGCCTACAAGGCCATCGAGCCCGACCCCCTGCTCAATGCAGGCAACTAGAGGAGGGGTCTCCCATCCAAGTAATAACCAGGCCTGGCCCTGCTTAGCTTTCCACGCTCAGACAAGCTGAGCCAGCCTGAGCCACAGGCCTTATGCTACTCCAAGCTCTCTCCTTCTTAGCAGTATAATTTCGGGTGGGCTGCAAGTGGAGACATTTTGCTGCTGCTGCTGCTGCTTAGCAATTGGGAGTCAGAAATCCCTACTGGCCTACTGAAGTTCACACGGTTCATCTAGCAAGCTTCTGACCACCCCTGCTGCAACTTGCAGGGAATTTGGGTCTTCCCCAAGTTTGTCCAACCTCCAGATGTGTTGTACCGCAACTCCCACTGACTGCTGGACAGTGTAAGCAACAAGGCTGTGGAGTCGGAGTCGGAGGAAATTTTGGGTACCTGGAGTCGGAGTCAGCAAACAATGCACCGATTCCGACTCCGACTGAATTTAGATTGGAATTTTAAAAAAAGCAAGTTTAAATGTCCCAATTCACAAACAGTTATAATGAATGACTTCTGTTTTATAATAAATGCCCCTCCTGGATCCTCCCACTGCCCTATCTTCAGCAGCAGATCAGCACACAAAAAGGAGGAGGCAGCAGCTTCTGCCCAACTACCTCGCATATTAATTAATTAATTAGCATATTAATACAGAGGAGTCGGAGTCGGGGAGTCGGAGGTACAAAAAACTGAGGAGTCGGAGTCGGAACATTTATCTACCGACTCCACAGCCCTGGTAAGCAATACTGAGCTAGATCACCCAAGGGTCTGACTCAGCCTAAGGCAGCTTCCGATGATCCTACCAGATGCGGCCTGTGGCTAGACGCCTGTTTAACAGGCACGATATAGGTAAAGCCGCTGGATCAGTGTTCTCCAACCTTGGGTCCCCAGGTGTTTTTGGCCTACAACTCCCAGCATGCCCCAGCCAGCTACGCTGGCTGGGGCATGCTGGGAGTTGTAGGCCAAAAACATCTGGGGACCCAAGGTTGGAGAACGACTGCGCTAGATCAAACAACATTCTACCATGTTAAAACCTAAACATTCAAAATATTAATAAAATGAAGATGATTTGTCCAAACTTTCAGACACGTGGCACAGAGTGTCCATGCACTAATTGCCATGTGCGGGCCAAATGTCAGACAGATCCATTGAGAAATGGCCAGGAGGCAACAGCTTAAAAGGATGAAAGGAATTCCCTTCTTGGACAAAGGTTTGCTGTTTACTACCATTTTTTGTCCCCTTACATGCATGCCTTCTTTTTTTTTTTCTTGCCTCTTTAAATGCATTCAAAATATGATTCAATTGCAGGGGGCTTTGCCCTTTCTAGATCTGTGAAAATCCACAGTGTCTTCATGAAGTTATTAGCTTTTTAAAGTCCCACTTCTTTTAAACAGGAAGGGTAAATCTTGCACGCTGTGCTCAGCTCCTGCCTCGTCTTTTCCCATGGGAAATCTATTCCCACCACAAAGAAGGGCATTATTAGAGTAAGGATGCTTGTAGCTGCAATAACGTGAGACTTGCTTCTGAGTAAACCATGCATGGGATTAGTCCCAGACTAATGCATAAAGTGAGACTTGCTTCTGAATTAGCAGTTTGCAATTCTGTTCTGTCCTGTATAAAATAAAATAAAAAATAACAGGCCAGGAACTTCCAAGACTGCCTTAGAATCAGAGAAAGGTGGCCTGGAATTAACTGGAGATTTGCAATACCAAAAACTGGGTCCACAACGAACAGCGAGAGCTTCACGGTTTGGGGACCTACCCGCAACAGAATATAAACCTGAAATGAAGCAATTTATTTTTGACCTTTGGTCAATACACGGTGATATGCCTTGGTGTGTCCCCCCTCCCCCCCCAAGCCTGTTTAAACAAACAAGAACAGAAAAATATATATGCGAGTCTGCTATGATGGCTGAACCAGTCTCATCTCGCTTGTGTGGAGGCCTTCATGCTGCAGCAGCTGGGCTGGGGTGGACATGTTGGCCCCGAGAGCATGAACTGCTCAGTTCTGTATTGCCTCACTTCTCTAATCTTATGCTTCTCTAATCTTATGCTTCTCTAATCTTATGCTTTTTAACTCTGCACGTAACGGTGGTTTTTGTCATTTGTCTTCATATTTCTGATGTTTTCAGATACTAATTACATGAGTGTATACTGCAGTTCAAGGACTTAAAAAAAAAAAGAAGTGGGGACTTTCCATTCTTTTCGTGCTCTTCCACCGTAGGCCTCGGCCCTCCAGGAAATTCCCTTCATAGCTGCCCTTCAAACAAGAACATTGAGCTGGAGGGGAGCGTCCAAAAGCCTTCCCCAACTTCAGTTGAGTTCTTCCAGTGGTGGAGCAGAGCAAAGGCTGGGAGGGACGCAACACCAGCACTTTCTCATTAGCAGATATGCCGATGTCCTCTGCCACTGCCGCCGCTGCCTCCCTCAGACTTCCCTGTTCCTTCTGCACTTATTATTATTATTATTAATATTTATTTATCGCCCATCTGGCCGGCAACCGGCCACCCTGGGCGATGTACACAGAATAAAAGCAATAAAATACATTTAAACAATATAAAAATTTTAAAATCTTAACCCACCCCATATTCCCGCCTGAACAACCAGGTTTTTAATGAGTGACGGAAGCTCATCAGAGAGGGGGCATGGCGGAGGTCACTCGGGAGAGAGTTCCACAGTACGGGGGCCGCCACAGAAAAGGCCCTCTTCCTCGTCCCCACCAGTCTAGCTGCTCTGGCTGAAGGGACAAGGAGAAGGCCATCCGTGGCAGATCTTGTTGAGCGGCCCACTTGGTGTTGCTGGAGACGCTCCTTGAGATAACTACTATCCTGACAGTGGCGGGGTGAGAATAAGTTTCCCCCAGCAACAATATATTGATCCCTGTCGCATTGCAAAATATTTTGGGGTGGCTTGGTCCTGAGTGGGCAGATAAGACCCATCCGCTTTACGAAAGCCCTGCTCCTGATGAAGATGAAAACCGCTAGCGCCGGTTTGCTGATCTGGATCAACGCAGCTGCCTGCAATGTTTGGACTCTCCTCGGGGTCGTGGCGATGGGAATGGGGGCGGCCTCCGCTTCCAACATTTACCACGACACCACCGAGGCCTTCACAGCTTTCTCCTTCAAAAAGAGGATGCTGGTTTCTCAAGAAACACACATTCTGGCGAAACGGAGAGGGGGATATGACGCATCCCAGTTTTAAAAATGAAAAAAAACAACCTCCACTCGCTAATGTGCAGCACAACCAAGACTATAGATCAGTGTTTTCTCCAACCTTGGGTCCCCAGATGTTGTAGGCCAAAAACATCTGGGGACCCAAGGTTGGAGAACACTGCTATAGAGGAACTAACTGTTTCTAAATGGCTCCTGCCCCTTTCGTAGGCTACCCGCATTAGGAACATGCAATATTAAAACGAGCAACAGAAACACAAGATTATGGCTGTCATTATTTAGCCTCTGCCATCAGTGAATAATCTATCTAGATAAATTATGATACTTGCAAGTGCGTTTGTGCTGTGTGTAGGGTTGGTTTTTTTTTACTGTCACCTTTGATGTTGCAAGAGCCTTCACAGTTTTTCCTTCCAAAGCAATCACAATCTGTCATGTAAATCTCCACCCAGGTGCCAATGTGCAATGTGGCCTCTTTCGTGTCAGCAAGGGTGAAAACATGCGCAAGAAATCCCGAGGAGACGGCTCTGAAACACTGACACGCTGACGGGCTGCCTTCCCAAACTTTGCCGCGTCAGAACTACGCATACTTGGATCCTGCTTCTTTTTTTAATGCGTTGCTTAAAGTATCTGTTTCCAGACGGGAGCTTTTACTATGCAACAGACATGCTTTGCTCAGTGAGTTTCATGGTGGATTTGAAGCGGAGTCTCCCCAATCCTAGGCCAGCGCTCTAACCACTACACCACATTGCCTCACAGTGATGAGCAGGGAGTGGGAGGGAAAGAGAGAGGAAATGGGGTGGGCTCAGCGGCTTCTTTCTTGCCCCAACTCTGCGGGTGGAGCTCCCAAGAAGATCTGAAATGATGGCTGAGACGAGGCTGGGCCTGCCGCCTTTGGCCAAGCACAGGTGCCAGCGGTGCCTCCGGGGCTTCCCACCACAACCCTATTTTTTGCCTCCTGGCACTCTCGTCGCCCGTCCCCCCCGCCACATCGATTCCCTTGGCTCAGAGTTAAACTTCTATTTCTCTTTAAATCAATTGTCTTATTTGTGCCTGTATATTTTTTTTAAAATCCACAATTCTCAGCTACGCGATTCTGCTGAAGTCAAATTGTACAAATTTTTTTTAATGGGGAACGCAAAGGAATTAAGGGTGGGGGTGGGGGAGAGGCCGTTGCTTTCACAATGTTGGGAGAAGGCAGAGACTAGGAAACCAAGTCAGAACATAAGCCAGTGTTCCTCAACCTTGGGTCCCCAGATGTTTTTGGCCGACAACTCCCAGCATGCCCCAGCCAGCTATGCTGGCTGGGGCATGCTGGGAGTTGTAGGCCAAAAACATCTGGGGACCCAAGGTTGAGGAACACTGACATAAGCTGTTCAAGAGCCTGCTGCTTCTTCAAGGTGCACAAAAGGGATTTCTGGCCGTTTGGGTTTATTATTGGCCACAGGGTCATGCCAGAGCTCTTGGGAGGGGGGGCAAAGCAGAACGAGGGGGTGGGCGAGAGGACACAGGGAGCTTGGGGAGTTTCGCCAGCAGCCCCCCCCCCCCCCGGTATGATGGCCACGGATTTCCAGCTGGGAGTTGTAGGCCAAAAATCAGACGGGTGGGAGGAGTGGAGGAAATTTAATTTATGTATAATTATATATACAACGCCCATTGCGGTCACCCTGGGATGTACATTAAAGCGTGAACACAATAAAATTATTATTCTAAACACCCACCCCAATTCAGCCTGAACAGCCATGTTTTAATGCACGAGGAAGCTCAGCAGGAGGGGCATGGCGAAGGTCATCTACAAGAGAAAAGAAGCGATGGCAACACCCCTGCGGTGTAAACCGGGGCGGGCAACAAGCAGCCTGCAGGCCACGTTTCCCCTGTGCCCTTCGGGCGCCTCCGGTGCGCCCAGCACTGAACTGTGCCACAGCAACACACCCAGCCGTTTTGCTGTGCAACAAGGTGTCCAGGGAGCAGGCGGCTTGCTCGGAAGCTCAACCACACTCCCAGGAGCCTCCCACGAGCACGCGCACGCCCTGCCCGTGGCGCAGTGCAGCCGGGGCTTGCTGGGATGCCGCGCCAGCACCTTCTTTTTTTTTTTAAACGAGGACGATGATATCATCAGCCCCCCCCCCCCCGGCCACATCAGAATTCCTTGTTCTTGTTGCAATGTAAAGCAGGGCTCCCCAACTCCTGGGCCACGGACCGGGACCGGTTCGTGGCCTATTCAGAACTGGGCCGTGTGGCGCCCGGCTGCCGCGCCGCCCGGTTTTACGGAAATACTCGTCGGGAGGCGAGCAGAGGGACGAGCGGTGGGGGGGGGTGCTCGCCGGAGCTCACGAGCACCCCAGCTGGCTCTCGGGGTGCTCGCGAACTCCGGCGAGCACCCCGCCGCTCGTCCCTCTGCTCACTTCCCCGATGAGTATTTTCGTAAATCCGGAAGTGACGTGACAGGAGACCCATCACGTCACTTCCTGGTTCTCCGGTGCTGCTCTTTTAATGTAAACAACATGGAAAGTACCTTAAAACGGCTGCGATTTGCTATTCCCGGCCGTTTTAAGGTACTTTACCATGTTATTTACGTTAAAAGGGCAGCACCGGAGAACCAGGAAGTGACGCGCCGGGCCGCACAGCAGGCGGTGGTGAGCGGTGGGTGACCCCCCCCTCTGGTCCGTGGAAAAATTTATTCCGCGGAACCCGGTCCCTGGTCCCAAAAAGGTTGGGGACCGCTGATGTGAAGTATTTTGGGGTGGCTCGTTCTTGAATACCCAACACAAACCTACTCGGACGCCGCGCTCAACATCTGAGGCATTCCTCCGAGGGAGGCTCGGAGGGGGGCAACGAGGGGGAGGGCCTTCTCAGTGACGCCCCCCATTACGAAATGATCTCCCCACCGAGGCCCTCCCGGCGCCAACTCTTTTATCCTTTCAGCACCAGGTGAAGACTGCACTCCATGCCGAGGCATTTCATGGCTTTTGATGGCATATGGGGGGCTTATTTCAGCATTTTTTCTCCTCAAAGTTCTAGTTTATTGAGCATGTCTTAATTTCCGTCCTAAATTATGTATTATATTATATATTCTATTTATACCCCGCCTTTTTTCCTGCAAGGAACCAAGGGTAGCTTACATAATCCTCCTCCTCCTCCTCTCCATTTTATCCTCACAACAACCCTGTGAGGTAGGTTAGGCTGAGAGGCAGTGACTGGCCCAAAGTCACCCAGTGAGTTTCATGGCAGAGCGGGGACTAGAACCCGGATCTCCCGAGTCCCAGTCCAACACTCTCACCACTACGCAATTTTTATGCTGCTCTTATTGCATTTTGTATGGTATTTTATTGTTTTGAATCAACTGCTGTTCATCATCATCAAGGATGCTTTTAAGATGTTTTAAAGATGTTTTTAGGATGTTTTAATAGTATGTATTGTGTTGTTTTAGTTTATGTATTTTATATTTTCTGTTGTTCCCCGCCTCGATCTAGATGGAGAGGCGGGTAATAAATAAATTATTATTATTATTATTATTATTATTATTATTATCATCATCATCATCATCATCATCATCGGGCGCTATAAAAATGAGATGATGATGATGATGATGATGATGATGATGATGATGATGGGTCATTCAGACCCATGAGCTGTACAAAAAGACCTGCTCCTGGAGGAAGTGAAAACTGCTAGAACTGGCTTGCTGGTATGGATCCAGACAGCTGCCTGCATTTTCAGCCTCTCCTTGGGGGTGTGGCTGTGGGGTTTGTCATGATGAGTGTCTGCAAATTTACTACTCCTCTCTGAACACCTCAGTTCACAGCAAAATCACTGGGTTCTTGCTGTAGCCAAGGTGCCAAATTTTGCTGGCAAATTTGGCGATGCAGGCAGCAGGGGAGCGGCCCCCAGTGGGTCCCGGGGTATGTGTGTGAAGTTGTCCCCGGACTCCAGCAGGTTGCCCAAGCCTGAACATAGATGCTAGCTTGCAATTCAATTCTGGATCTAGCAGAAAACAGAAACGTGACCAATGGATAGCGCCAAGAGCCATCCATCTGGAAGCACCTGAGAGTATGCATAGAACGGATGAAGTTTGCCATTAAGGAATTAATGAGTCTCCTCTTTCTGTTCATATTTATTTATTTATTATATTTATACCCTGCCTTTTTTTCCTGAAAGGAACCCAAGGCGGCTTACATAATCCTCCTCCTCCTCTCCATTTTATCCTCACAATCTTCTCCGACTGGGTCACTCTGCATTCCTTGGCTACTGATTAAGCTCAGTCCTCACTGGGTTGTTGTTAAGGGTTTGTTTTGTTTTCTTTTTTTGTACTTCTCAAACTTCACCCAGCCATGCTGGTAGGTCCATCTTTTTTTCTCACTGGCCCTGTTTGGGCTATCCTTTCTGTCAGCACACTACACCACCTGAATTAGCTATTGGAGGGTGTGACTACCATCATTTGTTGCTATAACGTCCTCAGTGTGCATGGGCTTTACACAGTAGTACAGGATAGGCTCCTGCCCCTAGGGGCTTACAGTCCAAACTTTGACACAGCGAAACAACAGAGGAAGGGGAGAAACGCAGACCGGGTTGGGGACGACGACAGGGGAAGCATGTGTGATTATTTCCCTCACACATCTTTTTTTATTTAATTCATTTAAAATACTTCTAGGCTGCCTTTAAGGGCAAAAACCTTCCCATACTTAAGTGGGTTTTAAAAAAAAAAATAAAAATACTGGCTATCATAGGATGCCTTTGACACCAGAAGTGATCCATCTCACCCAATAACACTTGGTTAAATCCAAAATACCAAGATTTACTCTGGACTTTATTGGCAAAAAAATTGGAAAGGTAACTAACAACTTGGCCCTGTGCAGGTTTATTTGTTTACTGAATTCAATGGGATTTACTCCTGGGAAAGTGTTAATAGGGTTATGGCTTTAGACCAGTGTTCTCCAACCTTGGGTCCCCAGATGTTTTTGGCCTACAACTCCCAGCATGCCCCAGCCAGCTATGCTGGCTGGGGCATGCTGGGAGTTGTAGGCCAAAAACATCTGGGGACCCAAGGTTGGAGAACACTGCTTTAGATAATGCATTCTTACTGGGGGAGGATTCCACTGAACTCAATGGGGCTTACCCACAAGTACACAGGCTCAGGCTATCTGTTTTTAATTGTGCAAACAGGCAAACTAATACGTGGGTTATAGTGTGTGTGTGTGTGTGTGTGTGTGTGTGTGACAGGCGGGAACAGAGAAGTATTCTGGATCTGGACCAAGCCTCGCATGAAGGAAGCCTCAGTGTGCTCCCTTTATTTCCCACAGGGGTTTTTCCTTATGGCTCCAATTAAGTGCGCTTGCGTAATAACGTGAAGAGTGTGGGGAATTCCCCACCCACCGCTATGTGCTGTCTTCTTTTGTTTAAAACCCACCCCTGCACTGAGCGCTGACAAACCATCGACACCTTTGTTTCATTCCTTCCTCACATTATACGAAGCCTGATATTCTTGGCAAAGATCTCAGCGCGAGAGGGCCGCCATCTTGGCCGTGGAGGGCACCGCCGCTTGTCTGGAGCGCTGCCCTTCTGCCGCTCAAAACACTTTTCTCTTCCTCTCGCCACAGGCCATCTCTCGGCCCTGAACACTGCATTCTCATGATAAGATCATGCAGCAATGAAAGGAAAAGAGTAGGGTTTTGTGGATTCGTGTTTTGAGACAACCCCAAGGAAACCAACATCACCACAAATATCCAAACTGTTCCTAGTGAGAGACGTTCGGCAGTGGAGAGCAGACTGCCTCGGGTGGCAGTGAGTTCTCCTTCGCTGGAGGTATTTAAGCAGAGGCCGGATGACCATCTGATAGGGATGCGGTAGCCACACCCTGCAGCACAGAGCCTGCATTGAGCAAGGGGGGGGGGTTGGACTAGATGCTCTATGAGATCCCTTCCAATTCTATGATTCTAGTGAAGCCAGATCTTGAGTACTGCGTCCAGTTCTGGGCACCACACTTTCAGAAAGACGTAGACAAACTGGAGAGGGTTCAGAGGAGGGCCACAAGAGTGATAAAGGGACTGGAAACAAGGCCCTATGAGGAGAGACTGAAAGAACTGGGCATGTTTAGCCTTCAGAAGAGGAGACTGAGGGGAGATATGATCGCACTCTTCCAGGACTTGAAGGGTTGTCACACAGAGGAGGGCCAGGATCTCTTCTCGATCATCCCAGTTTGCAGGAACACGGAATCATGGGCTCAAGTTACAGGAACCCAGATTCCACCTGAAACATCAGGAAAAATTCCCTGACTGTCAAAGCAGTAAGACAATGGAACCAACTACCTAGGGAGGTGGTGGGCTCTCCCACTCTGGAGGCATTCAAGGTGCAGCTGGACGGCCATCTGCCAGGGATGCTTTGACCTGGATTCCTGCATTGAGCAGGGGGTTGGACTCAATGGCCTTGTAGGCCCCTTCCAACTCTACTTTTCTATGATTCTAGGTCCTATTGTTAGCCTCAATGGGAAGGAGGCTGATTAGGGTAAGGAGTTTATTTAAAAATATTGAATAAATATTAATTAATAAATACATATTATTATTTATTAACAATAATCACTACTAAACATAATACTGTGCGGGTTCCCTATCCATCCTTGGTTAAACTATTTTAAAAACTTTCGAGCAGCTACAGCGATGCTCTGATGATAAATGGTTTTTAATGTAGGTGCTTCCTATCCATGGGTGGCAACAACGAGCTCCTTCTGAAAAGAGGCACACCCCTGCTTCTTTCCCACACATCTCCGACATCTGTGTGCAGCATCAGAAAGCAAAGTATGTGTTTTGCTTCAGAATTATTCTTTTGACTCATATGCAAATTTATACAAATTGAACCGGTTAATGGATTGATTAAATTTATATGACCAAGGTTTCTTTAATTAGGTGGGAACCCTAATCATGCAAATTCATATTTACATAACTTATGCTCAGATATGTTTCGCAAGGTTTCACCCAATGCAACTGTGGAAAGGACACGATGAAGGCATCGGCGTCCCCTGCCTCACAATACACACAATTCCCCCCCCCCCCAATTTCCACTGAACTGCTGCAGTTACTTCTCAAGCAACTCACAGGTGACTCGAACAAACAGTACTTCCCTCTTGGAACAGCAACCCAGAAGTAAAACGTCAGAGACCTGCTGTAGTTGCGATGCCACTGAATTTTGTAATTAGTTGGCTCACTGGTCGAACTTTGTCTGCTCATAATGCTCACCCTTTTAAGGAGCCTGGACTGGCATTTTACAAATTTCGCTATTTAGGTTGGAATTGATTGCAAGCTTCTGAACATGCGCAGTCTGTATCTAAATAATGCTATTTTAACGCATGCGCTGAGTTGGTTGGATTAACCATTTTCTTGTTACGGTAAACTGTGATGATGTCACATCTCTCTCTTATTCTCATCGGATCGGATTTGGGTCATTGTTCTTCATACAGTACCTTTATTTTGTTTGGTAAGTAAGCATGTACTTTACTCACTGCTGGTGGTGGCTGGAGTGTTTCTGCGAGAGGCGATACGAAAACAACGAATCAGGAATGGGTACGGAACGTTTGGACGCATGACAAGCATTATGCACAAGATGCACTCTGACACTGCACATGTGCACAAGCTCTTAGGGATGTAACCGTGAGTCTCGGGGGGGCTGAAAGCAGGCCGAAATCGGCCCGCTCGCCCCCCCCCCGAGACTTGCGTGCGTTACCTTGCCGCCGCTTGATCCATTGTTCCATGCTGCGCCAGCAGCCCAGGGTCCCATCGTGTCATTTCCGGCTGCCAGGAAGTGACGCGATGGTACCCCGCGCTGCGTTTTTTGTGTAAAAACCAGGGCAACCCAGCTTGAAACAGCTGCGATTTGCTATTTACGGCCGTTTTAAGCTGGGTTGCCCTGGTTTTTACGCTAAAAATGCGGCGCCAGGCAACTGGATGTGACGCAATGGGTCACTTCTGGTTTTTGGGCATGGCGACCAGCAAGAGTGGGCGGGGTAAGCTCCCCGCTCAATTAACACTCCTAGTATGTGGAACTAGAGTTTGTCTTAAGGGAGAACGCTTGTTTGGGCTTACATGGGTGAGTTCGTGATTGTCCAGAGAAATCGCCAAATCACCCAGGTCAAGTTCCACCATCACCAGTTACGCAGCGCAGCGATTAAGAGAATGAGCGGCGGGATGGGATAACTGAGAAGATGTACATGGCATGTCCTGAACACCCAGCAAAATCCTAAGCGAGGACCAAGGGAGCAATCCTATGGCCCCCTAGGCAGCGTCTGAGGGACCGTAGGATATTTCAGATTCCCAAATCCATGGTCGGAAACCGCGCTCTGACCTCAGAGCCGGGAATCAGGGGCCCTCCCTCCCTGCTCTCGCTCACAGCCGGTGCGGAAAGGCCTCAGCTGCTCTCCAAGGTCAGGAAAGCGGCCTCGGAGAGGGGGGAAAGGGGGCGCTCCGGTGGGCAGGGAGCGGAGGCGACTGGGGAGGCCAGGGTATGAGCTATCCTGACGCCTCTCCAGCCTCCTTCCCTTCTCCTTCGAAATGCTCCAGCTGGACGGGCAAAACCCCCGTCGAACGAAATATGCAGGGTGGGGGGATGGGGAGGCGAAGAGTGCCCCTGCCGCGCCTCCTGCCCTGCACAGGGTGACCGCGTGAGCGAGCCTCCACGTTTGGGGGCTTATAGGTATCGTGATAGGACTGCACCCGAAGTGGTATCATACAGGGCCAGAATCATGCTTCCCCGTTCAGTTCCTATTTAACAAAAGCAAGTAAGGGGAAGGCAACGCAGGACCACTCGGCGACATATTTTGCTCATGTATGTTAACATTAAGAAAGATGAACAAACTTCTATTGTTCGAGGGGAGTACAGGAAAGGCAGCAGAATATAGTAATGTCACATTCCCTTAGTAAGTTTGCTGATTAGCAGTAAGGCAGAGGAGATTCGGTGGATGGAGGCGACTTTCTGTGCCCAGTGATTCTTTCCTCCACCCGTCCCGCTATGCCTCCCCCTCCACCCCAGAGTGGGCTTATTTCCTATCTTGGAGCCAAGTGAAAACTAGGGAGGGAAGAATCCACAGCAGTGTTCTCCAACCTTGGGTCCCCAGATGTTTTTGGCCTACAACTCCCAGCATGCCCCAGCTAGCGACTCAAGTGGGCCTGGGCCTGTGACACTCCTTCTGCCATGATGGATTCTGCCTCGCAGATGTCCTTCCCTCGGCAGGCGTGTTCAAAGCAGCGGTGCAGTACAAGCGGGGCTCACGGGGTTAAAGGGCTGGGACTTCTTGATGAGCAGGACAATGATGTCATCTGCTGCTCTCCCTGCTCCGGCCCCCCTGTCCCCTCTGAGCTTAGCTGCAACCCTCAAGAGTATGTGGTGGGAAATGGATTTCCCCAGCAACAAGGGATGTGGCAAAATTCGCTGGCGGGTTCAAATGGGCCCAAACTCGCCCCGTTCGACCTGCCCGAGCCGCGACGAACATACCTCTCCCCGGTTCGCCACATCTCCCCAGAGAGGAGCCGGGGAGAGGTTCTTCCGGGTCCCTGGCACTGCTCTTTTGCATGTCAGTTCCATAGAAACCCAGCTTAAAACAGCTTAAAATAGCGAACTGCTATTCGTGGCTGTTTTAAGCTGGGTTTCTATGGAACTTACGTGAAAAACGCAGCACAGGGGGTTCCGGCGTGTCACTCCAAACGATCAGGAACGTGGTAGGTGGTTTGCTTATTTCCCCCTGCCCCTGCCCTGCCGACAATACATCGTCGTGAGGAATCCCTGTTGTCATGCAAAGCATTCTGGGGTGGCTTGGGTCTTGAATGGGCAATTAAGGGCCATTTGCTTTACGAAAGACCTACAAAAGACGTATCACACACACACACACACACACACACACACACACACACACGTATCAACACAGTTGCCTGCATTTTCGGTGTCTCGTTGGGGCTGTGGCTATGGGGACTATCATGACAAGTGCCTGTACGTCAAAATTTGCCACTACACCACCGGTGAAGAGACCCCCGTGTTTGCCTGACAGCATGCGATCTCATCCTCCGCTTAGCCCCATGTAAAACATTCTTCCCATTAAGTGAATGTTTGGCTTTGCTCCCTCACTCTCTTCATGGGATTTGGATTTAGGATTAACCACTCCTAAATGAAACTTAGGAATTCATTTTTTCTGAAGTCTTAAGTTTTCCATGTTTCATACTTGCTATTTCTCTTAAATAACTCCAGTACGAAGAATACTTTAAATGTTGCCAGTTGTGATTTTCTTTCTTTCCCTTCTGCTTTAATCATGAAACAGATGTTGGAAATGGCAGCCTTGTTCTCTGTATTCCCATGTATATCAGTGGTTCGAAACGATGGCCTTTGGGAAATTCTTTCCGCACTGACTTTTCAGCCAACGGACAGAGACTGCGTGTTGCAAAAGATGCTGGGAACCTGTGGGAAGCTGCCTTATATCGAGTCAGACTACGGCCCCATCTACACCAGCCTTCCTCAACCTGGTGACCTTCAGATGTGTTCGACAACGTATCCCATAATGTGTGGGAGCTGTAGTCCAACACATCTGGAGGGCGCCAGGATGGGGGAGGCTGGTCTACACTTGCTGGCAACAGCTCTCCAAGGTACAAGACAGAAGTCAATCCCAGCCCTACCTGGAGAAGATGCCAGGGACTGGACTGAAGACCTTCTGCGGGCAGAGCAAGTGCACTACCACTTCTGTAGTGTTGCGGGGCACTCATACTATTCATGCAGTTAGGCCTCACTACCACCCCACGTAAATCAAGCACGTGCCTTACAACACACCCGGCCGTCCCTTGTAGCTGCACACTGCAGGGAAGACCGGCCATAGCGGACGCTGGCCAAGCTACCTTTCAGAGAGACGTGTCTGACACTACAAATCTTCTCATCAGAAAGACTGTCCAAAGTACCCCAGTTTGAAAATGTTATATCATGAGCCCCATGCTTGCTTTGCTGGATTAAGAACTTTTATGTGCCAATGAACCAATGTCCTTGCAATAAACTCAAAATCAGGAGTGCATGCAGCTCCCACCGCCCCCTGGTACGGCCTCCACCATGTTGCCTAAAGAAATTTGTTTTGGCAATCTCAGTGCTACAGAGCACGAAAAGGTTCAACTTAGCTTGCTCTGAAGCTAAAATTGACTCGCAACACGAAAAGGGTCAAATTTAGCTTGAGAAGCTTCCAATAGGCACTATCATGAAAAATGAAATTGGGAGGGGATTAATTCATCATCTTTACAGTGTAAATGAATATTTCAAGCCATGATTCTTTCCTACAGGTCCTTAAAGTACTTTATCTCTCCCTAGAATGAAATCACACTCATACGCACTATGAGGGCCAATGGCTTTTAGGGGGTCTCCACCCGGAGTTTACAGGCTTGTCAATGCAGAAGTCCCAACTTCTTCAAAATCAAAAATATTTGCACAAAAATATAGAAGCTTGAGGGGGGGAAATCTCCATATTGTAGAAGTAAAGTTGTTTACTGTGTTTGTTTCATTTGTGTCTTGTCCTTCCTCAAAGGGGAGCTCAGAGATACACTCACACTTCACTACAATCCTATGAGGAAGGCTAGGATGAGAGACAGAGGCTTGTCTAAGTCCCTAGAATAAGCTAAGGCAGCAATCCTATATCCACTTACCTGGGAGTAAGCTCCATTGAATGCAATGGGACTTACTTCTGAGTAGACATACATAGGATTGCACAGTTAATAGCTAAATACAGCTTCACACTTTGCAATTTCTGCTGGAAACATCAGTATTCTATGCAACAGACATGTAACTTATGAGCATTGCTCGTACGTCTTTATATACCTATGTACACATGTCTGCATACCCTGGCCCAATCAATTTTCCCAGACACATATACACAGGTGTTCAATGATGCACGCACCTGCATATATGACATCCACGCGTTACATGTCTGTTGTGGAAACAGCAGCCTAACACCAGTGTTTCCTACAGCAAGTGTGATCTTCCAAGTGTGGACTGAAACCTGGGTTTCATTTTGCCGGCTAACACTATCTGCATTGCACTAGAGTAGTTTATGCTAGTGCAACGCAATTTACATTAGCAGTTGTGCCATGTTGGGTACTGCGATAGGTTTGTCACCAAGTGTACACTCGACAGGGAATGTCAGCCAATCCTGGCTCTCTGAGCAGTGCACCTATATCAGTGTTCTCCAACCTTGGGTCCCCAGAGATGGCTGGGGCATGCTGGGAGTTGTAGGCCAAAAACATCTGGGGACCCAAGGTTGGAGAACACTAACCTATACGATCAATGTGTCTGCAATCATACATCTGCCTTTTCACACATTATGTTTTTTAGATGTACATTCCAAAAAGGCATAAAACCCTTCACGTGTGAAGTATGGCCTTTGACAACTGATGACAAATGTGATGTCAGGTCAGCAGACCTGGGAAGAAATCCACTGGGAAGTTCTCTCAAACACAAACCATTAAAATAAATGGGATTTGCTCAACAGCATAGAAACCCATTCATTTCACAGAGAGATCTCCCCAGGCGACTCAGCCCCAGGTCTGCTCACCTGGTACCAAGCTTAAGACCTACAGCAGCTGGGAGATGCTGAGAGCTGTAGTCCCAACACATCTGGAGTGTACCAGGTTGGGAAAGGCTGGCCTGCAAGCTCTTCTTTTAGCCAGAGCGTTCTCTCATTCAACTATGAGTTCTTAAACCATTATGAGATATAAACCAAATCTTGTTATTGACCATACATTACAACAGGACCAGTTAACTGTATCTTCTTTCCCCTCAACTACTTATTACCGACATGTTCTGATGTGCCTAGCAATTAAATCCCATCACGGAGAAAACAAAACAACACCTACCCTCCAGCAGTATCCAACAGGGCACAACTGCTAACGTAAATCGTGTTGCACCAGCATAAACTACTCTAGTGCAACGCCAGTAGCGTTAGCTGGCAAGCCGGGTTTTCCAGGGGAAACTCAGCATGCCAGCCAACAGTACTGGCATTGTGCTAGAGTAGTTTATGCCAGCACAACATAATTCACATTAGTGGTTGTGCCCCACTGGATACTACCCTTAGAATTTAATCTAAGCCCCTCCCTGGGAGAACCTCTTCCAGAGGAATTCAGCATCTTAACAGCATGAAGAGCCAAAATGACTGCCTACTAGATAGATTTGTCTTTAACTTCCACTAGCCAGAGTGGTACACAAGTCGACATGTGCAATAAAAAATTACTGTTCAATGTTTAAGTAGATGTCAGTACTGAAAGGCACCAGCAAACACCACAGCGCCAAACATTTGTTTGACCCTTCCTTCCACAGAAAGCGCTCAGGAGCAAATACATAGTCGCAATACAACTTCACTGTTATCGGTGGGACTTGCTTCCAAATAAACTGGATGAGCCAATACCGGTCAGAACAGCGGAGACGCCTGTCGACAAATGAATGACTTCCATGTCAATCCCATGTACATTCATTCATATATGAATGAAGTATTTTTCAGCAGCACTTACTTCTGCCTAACTAGGTTTAGGATTACTGCAGAGGAAACCAACCTGGAAGTTACGTAGTAGTTACACTGAAATAAATGAGATCTCAAAAGAAATGTGACTGGAGAAAAAGTCACATTCCCACTGATGACAATTTTGCTAAAAACGGCAACTGCATGCCCTAGGAGAGTTCTCTTGGGTGTGTACACACCCCAGTTAAAATTCACCTTTAAATGGGCATATTTCTTTAGCTTAAACAGAGGTAGTGATGATGACCAAAAGCAACATCTTCAACAGGTGCTCAAAACAGCATCATAAGACAGAAGAAAGGGGGTGGGGGAATCAAGAGAGTCGATCTGGAAATAACACATACACCTTACAGTTCCCATTTCTGCAAATCTTAAAGCTGAATTGTTACTACCAAACCGGGCAAGCTCCATGCAGTGAAAAGACACTGGACGTTGGGTGGAGAAGATGTGGTGATCTTACCTGGAATCTGGGTACTTTGTCAAGGTTGCCAGGCTGCTGGTGTACATGTGTCCTCCCACGTCAATGTGCACAGGGGCGTTCGATTTGGTGAGCTGCGCCGGGAGAGGAATTCCTTGAGCAGCCAGTGGAGAAACTGGAGACCGTGTTAGAGACAGCCGGGACATCGCTCTTGCTTCCTCCTAGCAGCCACAGACAGGAAAGAACAGTTTTCTCTTAAATGCAGCTGTGCATTACCTTGATTCCAGCGTGATCACAGATCTAATAAGATCATTTTTGCATCTGCCTGATCACATATTCAGCTAACAAATTATTGCCACCTCCGTAATTAAGTGTATTTGCATCACACTCTTCAAAGGACCAGCGGCAAAGAGAAAGATGCTTATTAGCAATAAGAAATCAAGAAAAAAAAAATCTTTTTCAAGGTGTCAGCCTCAAGGGGCATAAAACAAACTGCAAAATTCTAATTAAAGGTCGCGGGCTTATGTGTTAGATGTGAAATATCCCCTGACAAACGAATAACCAATTTGTGAATTGGGATTCAGGGGTTTTTGCAAGTTTGTCTCAGTAACGAGACACCTCTAAATTAGTGACTTCCTCAGTACCTAAGGCATTTCATTTAGACATGTAGTAAAATTCACATTAAACTTAGAACTATTTTCGTTGCTTTTTAAATAACTACCTACACAGCAAAACTGGTACCTAATTGTTATCTATAGGATAAGCTTTCTAACTGCAGTATGGAAGGTTGGACAAAAATAAATGTTTAAAAAGTGACCACTGCTTCTCGAACGCCCTACCCCATTTCCAATTATCCTGCGATCTCACTTCAAGTCATGTACAAACATATACACAAAAAAACTATTCAATACTTTTTAAAAAGCAGGTTTAAACTAAAATACTTTTTTTAAAGTTTAGAAATGTATCCACCAAAAATTTCAATTTTTATTAAAATATTATGGAACGTTGACAAATGCAAAGATAAAAGCACTTTAGCATACCCACAGGCTTTAAGAGAACAATGATGATCAATTTTTAATCTCTGACAAATAGTAGTCCTTCAATTTGCTTTAATCTGCATGGCAATACTGTAGCACATACAGGTAACCAACAGGAAACCTTACAAGGTCTTGCATGTGACATAGCATGCCTACCTCCTTGTGTGTTAAAGCAAAATGTACCAAATAGTCTAACTATGAAATGTTTCTGAGCATAATTTAGTTTTCTTGGGATTTTGGTATGCAGTCACAACACATAGCATCTATATTCTGCTAACATTTGACAGGCACCTTCCCATGTGATATTTCACAGCAAAATTCCATTTCTTATAGACTAATTTGACCATGCTTTTCACAAGCCCCAAACTCTCCTTTTTAACAACCTAACTAGCAGCCTGGGCAAAACCGTTCCAACATGCAACGGACAAAATTTCCATGGAAAACACCTTTTCTGAAAGCTTTCTGAATGGACTGAAAAGCTCACTAATTTTTGGACCTTGTTATAGAAGGATTATAGCAACTTGTTTGATGAGCTATTTTGCCACTCTGTCTTTGGAAATACATCACCCCATTATGGATCCACATCCTTTTCTTTCTTGACATGCAGAACGGACCTCTGCCCCATGCAGGTCCCAAAGATCAACACTCCAAAGATCGACACCATCCCAGAACTTCGACCAGTTGACAGGAATTTGTCCTTATCATTGACGTTTTGACAAAGGCACCTCCTCCAAGGCGAAGGGCTCAAGGTCCCGAAAGACTGTGCTCTCTCTTCCCACAGTGGCTCTTGCCACGAACCATCTTAAGCAAAGGTTACTCATCACAAACCAAAGAACTTCCTTTCTTACAAAATCATTATACATGCAAACCCCACGGTCTGCTGGCATTTATTCTTCTGTCTGTGGATGCACCATGTCTACTACAGTCGCACACACAAAGTATTATCCCAGCACCAGAGAACACCCTAAGCTCTTATTCATGCTGGATTCTTGGGCTTAAATCAGAGACTCCAGCTAGCAGCTTGATGTCACCTCTGCCTTTGTTCTGACCCCAGCTAGTCCATTCTTTCTAATAACAGTGTTACAGGAATTGCCTAGGAAGTCCCTATAATTGAAGACAGAAATTCCTCTCGTGAAGAACCTTTACGCCTTCCTGCTTTTTTTTTTTGAACGAAAAGAACGCTTGAAACAATCCTTAGATTGTAATGGTGTTTTATCTTGAAATACAGACTCCTGGCAAGAAATCACTGCAGCTAGATAAAGAGCAAAGGTGCAGGACTCCCATGGATTTTAATTGAGCCAGAGCACAGCCCAGATTTTCTGGATAACACTTCTATACCAGCAAAATCCTCGTTCTGCAAATCGTCTTATGGTCCCTCTTCCTTGAAAGCATTCCCACTCTATGGGACTTACTTCCTGGTACGTGTGACTAGGACTGCAGCTCCACAACCCAATCATAAGCATGTTTCCTTGGAAGGAAGTCCATCTGGGTCCAATGGGGCTTACGCTCAAGTAATTTTGCATAGGACTACTGCATTAAATTCTCACTTGGGTTGTAACTAACTGTACAGTCTAGTAATTTATACCATTCCCTTGGAGTACTTTTTGAAGCACCTCTGTGAATTTGTTGAGATCTTTCACTTATAAGATGCAGGGGGAAAAAATGATAATTCAAAAAATCTACAGCTCCCAAAATTGAGCAGATGTGAATTTAAATCTAAGGGGAATTAAGACCTAAATTAAAAGAGATGGGTGCAGAGACTACAAAAACACCACTCCCAGGTTCATCGTTTGGTCACAGAAGGTGGATATTATGAACTGAACAGTAAGCATGCAACCCAACCTTTTCTTGGCATTCACTTAAAATGGCATTTCCCTCAAACATTACATACACCATAAGAGAATATTCTGACAATTCTCACAAATACATATTTTTGCTATTCATTTAAGGGATGCACTTAAAGCATATACTTTAAACTCTGTTTCAGTATACGGCTTCTGAAACTAAACTGTTTTAAATGTTCTGAGGCATTCTCCAGCGAACGTCTTGATAGAAGAATTAAGGGGGGTGAGGGGAGAAGCGAGCAACACTTCCAGCACGCAATTTTGTCTGAATTATACCCTGCATAGTTTGCCTGTGTAAGAGCACACTATGTGAATTTGCTGAAGGCAGAAGGCACGATCCCCTGGGAAGTTCTCCTGCACTTGCC
The DNA here is from genome assembly GCA_021292165.1 of Shinisaurus crocodilurus. Lineage (NCBI taxonomy): Eukaryota > Metazoa > Chordata > Lepidosauria > Squamata > Shinisauridae > Shinisaurus > Shinisaurus crocodilurus. Next base: position 2,410,004 of record CM037887.1, read on the forward strand.
CCATTGAAAGCAACGGGCAATTCTCCACTGCTCCCATTCATTTCAACAGGGCTGGTGCAGGAAAACTTCCCAGTGGATTGTGCCACAGGTTTAAAGAGCCGATGGCTCCATCTTGGTGTGTACAGTTGTTCTCTAGCATCCCTCACCAGGATTTTGCAAAAAGGCAGAGCTCCTTTCTCCCGCCTTCCTAAGCTAACTGCCTAAGTGCTGCTTGTAAAAACTATTTGCCCATGGAAAGTGAAATAACCGCCATCCCATGCTCATTTACACACAAAATGATTTTGTGTCCCATGGAGCTCACAGTTGTTCAGCTCTCTAGGGGTGATTAAGCTGGCTAGGCTGCTACAGCTTGAGACGAGTTCACGGAATCGTTTCTCCATGAAGTTGCTTCTTTGCTAAGCTGTTATTTTAACCATAAAAGGTAAACAGAAGGCGGTTGTAAGAGCTCCATTCAACTCCATGCCTGGGGCGATCACCCTAGGGCAGAGAATGCTGAAAGACTGCAGAAATTTCCAGGGTGTTGCCTCTCTCTCTCAAGCCTACAGGAATATTCTTCATTTAATGCACACTGTAGAAGATACAAATTGAAAACCTACTGAAAAAAGAAAAGACTTCAAAAGTGCAAAAGAAGTTTGTGGTGGATGAAGCTTTCCTTCCTCTCCACACAGCTTGCAGGCAGGGTAACCAATATTGCTGATGAGGGGTGTGTGTGTGTGTGTGTGTGTGTGTGGTGGTAGGGGAGAAATACAGCTGAAATCAACCTTAGACACCAAAAGTCAAGGCAGGTAAGGGCCAAGGGAGGGAGGTGAACGTTTGCAGAAAAGAAAGAAACAAACAAAAGTATGCAGGGATTAAAAACACACACAGAGAGAAACAAAAACAAAAAAGGGAGGAGAGATAAAGCAGGAAAAGAAAGCAGCTCTAAAGGAGGGACAAAGTTTAAATCAAGGCACACAGACACTTAAAAAAAACCCACAGATGGGAAGCACAACTAATTAAGGATGTAAAAACGCTTTTGTTTCAAAAGTTTATTGTTGCCAGGATTTAAGGGAGAGAAAAATTAATTGAAACTAATGCTGTTATTCACCCATGCAGTTTAATTCCTTCATGCCCATTTAAGACATGAAATGAACACTCCGGGTTTTTAAGGCATGCTTTGAAACAGTGCAAATATTCTGTCTCTGTGTGGGTGTAGCAGAAGAAGCATCTTTCACCCAGTCATCAGCCTTCTCTCTCTCTCTCTCTCTTTCTCTCTCTCTTCTCTATATATATCAAAGGCCCTGCAAGTCCACTCAACTGCACTGGCTGGAGGCACATCCCAGCAGGAAATTCTCCCCAAACTAAGGAATGGGAGCACAGCTCTTCTCCCTTTCAGTGGGACTTGTGCAGGAGAACTTCCTGCTGGATTGTGCCTAATCAGCCTTGGATGAGAGCAAGTCCAAGGTCTGGTCCCTCCCCAAGTCTTCAGCAGCAGTAGAAGTAAAAGAAGTCTCACCCCTCCTCACACCACTTCCTCCTTCACTGCCCCCATAACCCTTGTCCTCGGATAACAAACCCCCCCCCCCACCGTCCAAGACTTTTAACTTTGCTCTCTCCCCAGACAGTTAAGAAATTTAGAAAGTCTGATTCATCACCTTTGTCAGCGCAAAGGGTGTTTGACTCTTCACAGTCAAGAGCACTTTAAAAACCCATTAATGTGGGGGCCCAAACAATCCCATAATCAATTAGCAGAGAGCCAAGGAGCAATCTGGCCACATGGAGCATACATATCAGGGGTGCAACATCAAGTCCTTCTATCAACATATGCCTGGTTGGGTTTTGCTTCTGCTGGGGAGAAAAAAAAGACTTCAGCCACAGCTATTGCTAAGGGGTAGTGTCCCTCAAAACTTCCCAGCTCACTATGCAGAGATGACGAAATGTGCTTTTGTCTCTCCACATCTATTTTGTGTGTGCGTGACCCCCCCCCCCACCGCATCACGTTTCCCAGAAATAAGTTGCAATGCTCTTTAATGGGATCTCCACTCCTAGATTAACAGTGCAACCCTGCCCCTGTTTACTTGGAAGTAAGTCCTACTGTGTTCAGTGGGGCTTGCTCCCAGTATGCCTAAGACTGCAGCCCTACACACACGCACACGCAAGTGTTCCACACTGCACACACCCCATGGCCTTTGAGGGCTGGCCACGGCCATCACCAATAAGCACAGTGTACATGGAGGGAAGGGCCACACCAAACTTCTGGTTTTCTTTTTTTGGGGGGGGGGGCAAAACAAGAACCGCACAGCACCAACCCTAATGGAAAAGAATAAAATGAAATTAAAAGAGCAACACGGGTCTCTTTACTCATCCTCCCTTCCCCGCAGAACAAGCACGGAGGAGAGATGACGGGGGGGGGAGCGGGGCTGGGCGGGGGGAGAGGTTCTCCCCGGAAAAGAGGCAGCCAATGGGGGAGAGCATCAGGCCGGGCGGGCCGAGAGAGCATTACATTCGGGAGCCGCGTGTGCCACACGGCATGTGCCAACAGAGGAGACCAACTGGCCGCCTGCGGCGCTCTGAACTCGCCCCGCAGCGAGAGCCTCCTCGGCTCGCCGCCTTCCCCTGCCTGGCGCCAGACTTTCATTCACAGGCCTTGGGGGGGGGGCTTCTTCCCCTGTGCCCCCCCAAGGGGGCCCTCCTCTTCCCTTCCCTGGTCATCCTCCTCCTCCTCCTCTCTCTGCCCTTTCGCGCGTGCGAAACGAGCCTGGAGGGGGTTCCCAAAACTCCTTCCTTTCCCCCCCCCGAAAGAGAGGGAAGCCTCCCCCCCAGCCCAACGAGACCCACACAGCACCTGCTCGCGCCCCCAACCCCCGTCTACGCGCCATCCCCCTCGCCAACCACGCGCCCGGTGCCCCAACCTCAACCGGCTCCCCCCCCCCCCCCACCAATGCCGCGACGGCCGTCACGGCGCGCTCTCCCGGAGGCGCCATTCACCGGCTGCGGGGCCCCCACGAGCGCCGCTCGCTTCCCTCCGCGCCGGCCGCCGCTCTTGGGGGGGCCCCCCGGAGCCCTTTCCCCCTCCCCCAGGGCTGGGCTTGCCGCTAGGGCGGCAGCAGGAGCCGGGGACCCTCGGGCGGCGGCGGCGGCAGGGGGGGGGTCCAGCCAAGCTGCCCATCGCGCTGCCGCTCTCTGGCCCCTCGCAAGAGGCGAAGGCGCACACGCGGGCGCGCGCGCACACGCAACCCAAACACACACAGACACCCCGGCGGACGCGCGCGCGCGCCAGGAAGGGTTTGGCTGGAAGAGCCGCTGTCGCTTTAAAAACGCCGCCCGCTCCACACACACACACACACGCAGCCGAGACCCGAGTTAGTTTCAAGAAGCACTTTCCCCCCTCCAGACACGACCGCCGCCCCCAACGCCCGCCCGCAGCGCCGGGCCAGGCCGCGCCAGGAGAGGCGAGGCGAGCGAGGCGCGGGAGCGGCGGCGGGAGCAGGCAACCTCCGGCCGCCCGGCTTACCTTGAGCGCCGAGGGAGAAGCGGCCGCAGAGGCGAGATGGGCAGAGCCGGGCGCCCCCCCGCCCCGCGCCCGGCCGGCCTTCGCTCCGGGCCCTGCACGGCACTGGCGGCGCGCTGCTCAGTCGCCTTGGCGGGCGGGCGGCTCGCCTGGCCTTTGTAGCGCTGCCCGGCTGGCTGGCTCCGATCCGGCGGCGGCGGGCGAGGCAATATTGGAGATATTTGGTCATGCTCCCCCTCTTCTCTCGCCCCCCTTCCTCCTCCTCCTCCTGCCCCCCCCCGCTGACTCCGCTGTCTCTCGCCGCGATCTCCCGATCTTCCCTTCCCCCCCCCCCTTTTGCGCTCCTTCTTTCTGTTTGTTTTTGTCTTGTCTGTCTGGGGAGGGGAGGCGAGGGGTGCGTGGGGGGGGGGGGAGAGAGAGGGAGAGCTTTAAAACGAAGCCGCCTCGGCTGTTAGGAGAAGAAAGGCAATAATCTCCTCTCTAAATAACACGGGGAGGGAGCGGAGGAAAGGGAGGGAAAAGCGAGAGAAAGGAAGCCACGACAGAGACCAAAGCTCGCCCCCGGGCGCTGCAAACGCCTCCCGGGCGCCGCATTAGGGCGACCATGAACTCGGCTCTCCGGCTCCCGCCCGCGCTGATTTGGCCGGGGAAACGGGGACTTGCCCCTCTCCTTCGGCAGAAGGTGCTCCAAGATTTCCTGCGGGGGCGGGTTTTGCCTGTTTCTTTTTTTTTAAACTCTTTCTGTGTCTTGGTTTATCCTTTCCTTTAAAAAAAAAAAAAAAATTCCTGTTGCAAATCCTGCCTCCTCCTCGCCTACCGACTTTTCCTTCTCTGCGAAAATTAGCCCGCGCCTCCCCCCCCCCCAGCACCAGCTTTTGGTTCTGTGCGGAAATCCCTCCCTCTCCCCGCTAACGGTTCTGCCTCCTCCTGCTTTCTTGGCTGGGGGGATAACGGCTGGCCTGATGCCGTCGGAGTCTCTCAGGGACACCCAGTCACGTCCTTCCCAGAGACGGGGGGATGGGGGGAGAGGAAAGAAAAGCGGGGGGGGGGAGAGGGAAGCTGATTTTAATCACTGTCATTTGGTCTGATGTAATATTTCCCCGGGCATTTTCCAACTAGGCATAAATTTCCGGGGGGGGGGCTCCAATAAGTCAGGCAGGGCACGTTTCGCACATCGCGCGCCTCCTCCCTCCCCTTGTCACCGTGAGGGGGGGAGCTGCACTTGTTGATGAAACTAGAGCAAGTTTTTTTTTGGGTGGTCGCTTTGTGCCTTTGGGGGGGGGGGGAATCCGTTTTCTATTTGAAAAAGAAGAAGAGGGCGAAGAGGCTGGCCACGCAAGCGGGGCTCGAACCGGCGACGGGGAGGGAGGGCAGCCGGCAAGTGGCGAGAGGCGTGCTCCCCCTTGGCGGAGGATTACTCTCTCTCTCTCTCGGTTTGGACGCGATCTGGTCCCCGTCCTCTCCTCCCCCGCCGGCTCCCCGCCTTCCCCGAGCCCCCTTTGCGGACGTCTCGCGTGGCCAACGCCACAGATGCCCTGCGGGCCACTGAAAGCAAATGACGTCCGTGGACGTGCGTTGTACGAGGGGGGGGGGAAGCGCCCCGGCAGGCCGCCGCCGGCCAAGTGCGCCATTTCAATGGAGGGCGCGCGGCGAGATGGAGATGTCTGCCGCCGCCGCCGAGGCTTTTCCCGGGCAAAGCGGCGGCGCTCCCCCCGACGGCGCGGCCGGAACAGCAGCAGCCGCCGGCCCGGCCTTCCCTTCCCCCGCCCCCCCCCCCCCGCAACCTTTCCCCACCCCCTCCTCCTCCTCCCTTCCCTTCGCCTCCAGCCGTTTCCATAAACTTTGAACAAAAGCAGCTCAGATTCGGAGCCGAGCGTTTTTGCGCAGCGCGCGCCCTCCGGGGGAAGCCGCCGGCCCTTCGCTCCCGCAGCAAGGAGCGCCGCCTCGTCCCACGGCTGGCTGGCTGGCATCAGCTTGGAGCGCCTCGCCTTCTTTCTCTCGCAACGTTTCAGAGCGCGATCCTAAGCACTTCCTTCCGAGGAAGTCAAAGCCAACCCAAGCCATTGCGCGCAGGGGGGCTGCCGTCGGGACCAGCGCGCGTTCCGGTTTTGCGCCGTCCAGCCGAGGCAAAGAAGGGAGGGGTGGTGGAGTCGCAGCCCATGTTAGTCCTACTTAAGAGTAAACCCGTTGAAATAAATGGGGCGGAGGGGAGGCTCGCGTTGGATACGACCCAGCGCGACATCACCGCGCTTGGCAGCCGCTTTCCCCACCCAAATAATAATTTTTAAAAGTATCACGCGCTGCAGGTGAGGCTTGCGTTGGACTGGGAATGTTTTTTGGGGGGGGGGCAACTGATGGCAAGCCTGCCGGACTGGCCCGTGCCGGCAGAGCCCCATCAACTGTGTAAACGTTTTATTTTTGCTCCCTTATATATAAGCGAATAGTCTTATCACTGCCGCCCGATCACCAAAAGAGAGTCTTAAATTACAGCCGTCCCGGCCACAAGAATTAACCACGCCTCGCCTTCACTTCTCCGTGCAGCTGAACGGGAAATAAACTTTAATTAGACCAAGCTGATCTGTTTGGGGAGACTTGCATTTTCCCTTTATAATTGTGAGCGGCGTGTCTCCATTTTATTAGTCATGCTATTTTGATGTTGTTGCTGGGATCAACTTTGTTTTTAGCTTTCCGTTGTAAAAGCAACACTTGGCGTGCGTTTAAAAGGTGCATCTGGGATGCATGCAGCATTGATTGCACATGGATCCTGCGCTTGTTATTGGTAACATTCTAATTTGGAAGTTGGTAACAATACTATTCCCCTACTTATATTAATTAAAATCTGGGTGGGGTCAGGGAGACATTTTTTTTTTAACCAAACACACATCCTTTTAAGACATAAATAATGTATACGGTATACCTTGACAACATTTCATCCACCCACCTGGCTTATGGAAGCACACCTGGCACCTTCCCCACACATGTATATGAAGCCTCTCTCTGATTCCAATTTGCCCGACTCTCTCTGATTCCAATACATCCTTTTGTTTAAAAGTTCTGTGGCAGATCTTCCATGGGATATTGGTCCTGAGAAATTTCTTCTCTGAAGCTTTGGCATCATGGCATTCCCTCCCCGCCCCAATTGCCAATATACTCTTCTTACTTCCCAATTCTTTTACCTGTGCCCATGTGTGTGCGCGTAAGAGAATCCCGCTTGGGTGGGAGTGAAACTGAAGTTTACATCTTTACTAGCGCCTGCTAGCCACAAAGGGGAGCAACTGCAAAAATGTTATGTAATCCCCCCCCCCACCCAGCGGCCGCGGCCACCCCTTGTCTTTGCTGCAAAAAGGTCTGTTCCCGTCCCCGGAAGAAGGGAAATGGGCAGTCTTCTTTTCCCATATCAGTACATGTTTCTAACAAAAGAGAAGACCTCTTAATTCTGGATGACCTGCTCTTGATCATCTTGACACTTCCTCCCTTTACTGAGGAATACAAGGAAAAGAGGCAAAAGCCTCTTGAAAAGTGAGAGGGGTCCCCCCCCCCTCAATTAAAAAAAGTTATCTTCTGTAATGGGATAAACAAACTTTTTTTTTTCCTAAGGGGACTTTATTTATTTATTTATTTCCCAAGTACAAACTACAGGAGAAGAGGGAAATTTTCTCATTAAAGTTACATCCCTGCAGTTAGTTCAATTACTTGATATATGCAGAAGATGTTGTAAATTTAAAGATTTAAATAGCTTACAAAGATGCCGGAGGCTCCATCAGTTAATTTCCTTAATTTATGGATTTTTTTTTTTTTTTTTAGCTCAGCTTCTGAAATGGGGGGAGAAAAAAGAAGAAAAGAAAAAGAGAACTAGGTCAGTGGATAGATTTGCATCCAGCGCAAGATTCCCAGTTTGGCTTTACCTTGTCCATCCTATTGGCTCAAGGAGGCTGCAGAGAATTAGCTGACCACTGACCTGGGAGGGAGCTCCTTGGCATTCATGGTCCCACAAAGGCAGCACTCGAAGGGAGGTCTGGATCTGAAGCACAAATGTTCTGAACAGGATCTTCTTTGCAAACAGGCTTTTTTCCCCCCTGTTGGGCTGGGACAAGGCTTTGGCTTTGGCTGTTTGCCTCCTTTCCTTCAGCCATTTGAGATGGACAGAGGAGCACATGCCTACTGCTGAGTACGGACGGTCCCTTGTTCTGCCCCCAGCTTCTGTAACCCACGCTGGGGGAAACTCGTGTCTGACACTCCGGAGAGAGTACCCGGTCAGGGCAGACAATATCGAGTTAGCTCAGTCAACCCCCAACCCGATCCTTTCCAGATGTGTTGGACCACAACTCCCAGCATCCCCCAGCCAGCACAGCGGGCACTTGTGGTCCAACACATCTGGAGGGCACCAGGTTGGGGCAGGCTGAGCTAGATGGGCCCCACGGTCTGACTCTGTAGGAGGCAGCTGCTGCCTCGGTTCCTAGGAAGGATTGCTACAACTTGGCCTCTTGGCTTTCATTTTGCTGGTCAGGCTACCACCTCCGCTGCCAAACAGTTAAGACTGGGCTTGCACGATCATGGAGGGGGGATCACGTCATGGTGGCCTATTCCGGCCCCCGTGCATGTACCAGTTGCATGCCAGGGCGGTTTGCATAATTACCTTCGGCAGTGCGGCTTGTCATGTTGCGCAAACCCAGCTAGGGTGGCTCGTTGCTCTGGGTAACAAGCCACTCTGGCCAGGTCCACATGACACGACCAGCCATGCTGCCCAGAGTATTTATGCAAATCGCCCTGACATGTGACCGGCATGCGAGGGGGGGGAGGGGAAGCCACAGCGGCTTATTTCCCCTCCATGCTCCTGGCGAACCCAACCTAATGCTACCAGTCAGCCTGAAACGCAAACTTTGCACATGAGCAACAAGGTACACAAAGGGAGGAGCGATTGAAAATAGACACACACCTATGTCTCTGGTCACACGTTTTTTTCCTGCCTATTGATTACTTGCAAAAATTCAATTTCCCTCTATAATACTGTACATCTACTACTAATAAAGCATGATTTTAACCCTCTGCTTAGCCACGCTTAGAATCAAGTGGACTTAGGATTAATTGTTTCTTTTTGACACAATAACAACCAATTGGGGATAGGATATACTATGCAAACTTGTTCAGGTACGGTATCTGTTATGCCCAACTCAAACAACCAGATGCATGCTGAAAGAGTTAAAAGAAGAAGATGTCCACAGAAAATGCCTGTTTTCTGTAATGCAGACCTATATTGCACTCGACTCTTCTCTCTTCTCACTCCTGTGCCTTTTTGGTGGCATGCATTTCAGTATGTGCGAATATATACATATGAATTAATACTTAAAAGACCGTAATACAAACTGAACTGTATCAGGAAGCAACATTGCAGTGTGATTAAGTGTTGGTGTTTTCAGTCTAACATTTCTTTTCCCACTAGATGAAGTTTCTAAGATTTGCAAGGTACATGTCAAGGACGGGTATATAAATGGATTTTTATTTATTCACAACTCGAAGACTAATTGCTTCTCTTTGCCTCAAGGCCAAGAGATTGGTTTTAATATGACACTTCAAAAGTATTCATAGAACTACAGAGATACTAAAGTGTCATTGTTTTAAGAAAGAAATCTCACGGTGGTACTTGTGACCCTGAAAAATAAAATCTTTCACCAGTGCTGAAGGTTCCCCCACCCTCTCTCCCAGAGTTTCATTTAAAGCTCAACTATTTAAAAACTGTACAAAGGAAAATATTAAATATTGTGTCGCAACCAAGAAAAAAGAAACCATTTTGAAAGGAAGTGTTGCTTATTTTCTGAGCGGAACTGCTGTGCCCTTTATAAAATTCATCCAAATTCATGACATAAAACTTGTGATCTTAGAAACAGAATATCATTAAATATGTTAGGATAGGACACAATTCAGTCTAGGTGTGTTTTGATTTTAATTTTTTTTTTTTAGTTCTTGGCTAAGTGAAAAACATGTTTATGAAAAATATATTTTTTTAAAGGACTCTGATATTTTGCCCTTTCCCAATCATTTCTTGAAGATGTAGCACTGAAGATGTTTAATTTGAAACAGACCTGTGTTCTGTGCGTTTTACATTTTGTCCTGTTGCTGCTGCATCGGATTACTTTGAGGACGAAATATTAGTTGCCAATCAAAATCTTCATGCATTTGTCTTTCATCTGTTTTCCATGGAATCCTATGTGAAGAAGCCATGATTCAAAGAAACCCATTTGAATTAGGAAAGGGGATAAAGGATGTGACCGAACAAGAACTTATTAAGCTCAAGGACCATTGAAATGAATGGAAGTTGCAACAAGTTGGGGGAAAGTATAGTGCTCCAGACGGATGGTGCTCAAAGGCGGCAAATTTCTATGTGCATATATTCCAAGTGGGACTGTCATAAGGAAGTGGCTTCAGTGCAACCTGAGCATTGGTTTTGACTTCAAGAACTGGATCAGCTCATTAGGACATGCAGCTGGTGCAGATGATGGATAATGTTAGACCAGAGTTGTAGGCCAAAAACATCTGGGCACCCAAGGTTGGAGAACACTGCCTTAAAGGGATTATGAAGAAAGTATTCACGTTGATCACATAAAAACCATAACTAGGCAGTAGATTGTAGAGCCATGGAGACCTGCTCAAAATACCTGCTCAGTCATAATGCTTCCTGGTTGCTGGGGGAGTCACATTTCTTTGCTTAATCTACCTCACAGGACAAAGTGGGGCATGCACTATGGCCAATGCTGCCCCCCCCTTCTGAATACCCAGCCTATTCTCAGCCTCTCTCCTTCCGCGACGATAGTATTTCATAATTGTAACAATTATGTAACATTGTGCAAGAACTGGTACCTGAATTTGCTTACTTTTCCTCTTCCCTTCCCATCTCTGGGGCATGCTGGGAGTTGTAGGCCAAAAACATCTGGGGACCCAAGGTTGGAGAACACTGTGTTAGACTCTGGACTTAATAGTCCATCTTACGCATCCCCCCCCCTCTTTCAATGGCAACGTTATGTATTATTTATTTCACATACTTCAAAATGCAGTACGCCAGCCCTGCTGTGTCTGTGGGGCTCTCCTGCTCATTCTGCCAAGTGGGGTGTTGGAGATCTGCCCCAAAGTCCTACCCTGACGGTACCACTGGGCCCAAGAATGGTCGGTCAGCCAGATGCCCCCTTCGCCTCTCATAAGGTGACAGGCATCTGTTGCTATCTGTTCCCAGCATCCGGTCATCAGAGGTCTACAGCATCCAACAAGGGAGGTCCCACTGAGCTGTCCGTGAATCTGTCTAATCCTTTTTCAAAGCCATCTCAGCTCATTGGGCCATCATCTGTAAATCAACCTTCCCCCAGCTGGTGTCCTCCAGATGTGTTGGCTGTCCTAAATCCGTCCAGTTCAAAGAAAAGCCATAGTGGTCATCACAGTCCAAGGGTCGAAGCCAAAATATATATGTCCGAAAATCAGCAAACGCAAACCAGTTCAGGAGCAGGCAAAGGCATTGTCAAGGTCGTTCCGAGGTTCAAAGGCACAAGTCTGAGTTCGGGGGTGTCACTCAGGAGCATCTGGCTGAAGCTGCATACGCAAACAATTGTTTCCAGCGTCTGATGTGCATTTGGGACCTGCCTTTTGAGCGGGGCGCTGATTGGTAAGGCAGCCCAGTGGGGTCAGCCTCACCCCAAACACACTCTGGCATGGCTGGTCTCCGTCTGACCTAACGGAGGCACAACATTGGCCATGCTGGCTAGGGGTGAGGGAAGCTGGAGTCCAACACATATGGTGGGACCTGGGTTGGGGAGGGTTGTTATAATAAGCCAATGCTAGCCCCATTCAGGAATCCTTCTTCAGCCCACTGTGGCTCTGCCTGCATCAGTCCTGGCACCTCCATCCGTGACCTTCCTGTGTTGAACAGAGAGGTCTGAAGCGGGGTTGAATGTGCACTCAACGGAGGAATGGGGTGAGTCTTCCAGTTCCATGTCTTCTTCTGCCAGCGGGGTTCCCAGTGATGGAGAGGACTGTAAGCGCATTCAGACCTTCTTGCTCAATGCAGGCAGTGCAGGGCAGAGGGGCGGGGCTGGTACACCTGGCCTTGCACTCCTAGAGTCACTTCAGGAGCACCTGAATTAGGCCATGTGTTCTAGGTACATCCTTTTGTCTGTCCGGAACTTAGCCCCAAATCAACTTCATAGGGTGACCCCAAGAACTAGAATTATGGAAGAAAAATGTCTATCTAATCCACACTTTGTATCCCTATCATGTCCCTTTGGTCATTTAAAAAAAATAAATCAATGAACAAGAGAGCCAGTGTGGCGTAGTGGTGAGAGTGTTGGACTGGGACTTGGGAGATGCAGGTTCTAGTCCCCGCTTGGCCATGAAACTCACTGGGTGACTTTGGGCCAGTCGCTGACTCTCAGCCTAACTTACCTCACAGGGTTGTTGTGAGGATAAAATGGAGAGGAGGAGGAGGGTTATGTAAGCCACCTTGGGTTCCTTGCAGGAAAAAAGGTGGGGTATAAATATAACAAATAAATAAATAAATAGAAAGCTCCAGATGCTTTAGCCTTTTCTTGCAGGGAAGGTGGTCTGAACTTTTACCATTTTGCATTCTGTTCTAGCACTGTGGTAGTCCTTTTTGAGATGGGACAAGCAGCACTGTACACAGTATTCCAAATGGATCATGCTGTAAATTTCGATCTCTATATATTCTAAAATTGGCCGTTCTTCAATATAGCTTCATTCAAACCCTTTTTCTTAAAACAAAGCATGCTCTGAAAATTGCAAAGAAACAAAACAAAAACAAAACATGATTGATCGTAAATTGTGGACGCAATTCAGAAAATGTTACGGATGCCCAAAGTTTCATTGGAATCTATGGGACTTGAACATTTAACTTTGAACTCAAGTCCTATTGGTTTCAATAGGATGTAGGTTGCAAACCTATACACACTTAGCTGGGAGCATTTCTGAGTAGACACGATTGGTAATAATAGAATCATAGAACAGTAGAGTTGGAAGGGGCCTATAAGGCCATCGAGTCCAACCCCCTGCTCAGTGCAGGAGAACAGATGTGGGCAGCCCAGGCAGTCACCCATCCAAGCACTGACCCAGCTCATACCTGCTCAGCTTCAGCATGTGGCCTGCATTAGGTGCTCTCATCTCGACGCCACCTGTGGTAGTCATAAGTAATAGTGAATAAAATACAAAAGATCTCAGGTTTAAACATGAATTGTGGCATGACCACTGAGAAGCCCTCCACTGTACTTCAGATGGTGAGGGCAATCACAAGAGAGCCTCCTTAGATGATTCAGGAGGTCGGGATCTATGAATATGTGGAAGGATATATTCCTTCAGATGGGCATGTCTGCCATTATTTGAATGATGGTAATAATAAGAGAAGCATCACACAGTAAAAATCAAAATCAAGAAATGCCTCCTCTTATATATGCCTCCCAATCCCCCCCCCCAACCAGGTGATGAGCACCTGTTTTCCACAAGTGGTGGTAGAAACCCCTTCCTACCCAATGCCATCTTAATCCCTACATTTGAGCGCTGCTGGGTCTGTGCTTGCATCTCTCTACATTCTTGATGAGGGAAGAGCCAATTGCATGAGACAAGATCCTCCTGGCATCATCACCCCTTCTTTGCCTTGTGGAGACCTGGGAACCTGTGCGGGATATAGAATCTGACCATTCATCTGCTGGGCTGAACAGTAAAAGCATGCAACATCTGGCTGGTAACCAGGGTCAGGAGCCGGAAATACCACTAAACGTGACAGCCTGCCCACTGCCCAGGGAACATGCTGTCTGTCTGTTTGCTTTGCTTTACACCTTAGCGATCACCTGACTTGTTCTGCTTCCGGCCCCTCAGGGGCACCAGTAATTGTGAACTCAGAGGTTGACCACCATAGGTGGCTAGGAGCTCTGCACATCTCTGTGTGCAGCACTTCCTTTGTCGTTTGGCCATGCAGGTTTCCCAAGAGATCTACAACCCTGGAGGAAAGGGGGAGGCATCAGAGGCTCAGCAAGGGGAGACCAGAAGAAGGAAGCCAAGTCATACTGTCGGCCCTTCCTGTCCAATATGGCCTATTTTTGCCTATATGCCACTCTTTAATTCACCATTTCCAGAGGGTAGCCACGTCAGTCTATTGTAGCAAAACCAATTAAGGGTCTTGTGGCACCTTAAAGACTAACCAATTCATTCCGGCTTAAGCTTTTGTGGACGATAGTCCACTTCCTCAAATGCATGGAGTATTATAGAGAGTTTCAGGTTAATATACAGTATTTATTTATTTGTTTATTTAAAATGTTTCTAGGTCTAGGCTGCCTTTCAGGGCCAAGTGCCCTCCATATGGTGTGGGAAGAATTGTAAACAGTGAGGTCTGAAGAAAATTAAATGTGGAAAGTACTGGAAGTGACAATCACGTTATGAACAATGGTCATTCACAGTGTAGTTGTTGCTGATAACACAAACACCCTGGCACTTGGTAAGCCAAATAACACAAGTAGTGTGGTAAAAATCCTTTATCCCAATTCAAGCTTCTAGTGATAGTGATAGAATCAAACCCATTGGTAGAATTAACTCAGCAGTCTCTCACCCTCCCCTAAGGGGGGTTGGCCTATGGGCTGACTGGTGAGTAGCCCCACGACGTATCTCTGCTATGCCGAGTATCAGGCGGTGGTAAATGACCCGGCCCCTGCGAAAGCAAAGAGCTTCGGGCAGAAGCGCTTGACCAGGAGGCTTGTGGGGCCTGGAGGAATTAAATGATCTCTGAATTCCACATGACCTTGGGCAGCAGCAGTGTCCGTACCAATCGGAGACCAAAGCAAAGGATGCTGATGGGGCTTTGGTGTGGAAAACTGCGGGCGAGGTGGTGGCCCTCGTAACCGGCTGTAGCACTGCGATGTGGAAGGCAATGGAAAACCACCACATTATATTTTCCAAGTATACTCATCATGGCTAGACAGACAGTCTAGCCGTGATGATGTCCAACCTCTGGTAGATGCAGAAGAAGAAGAAGAAGAAGAAGAAGAAGAAGAAGAAGTCGTTTCTCACTAATGTCTCCTTAATGTTCCTTTGCTTTACAATAGCCATTTTAAGGTCAGTGACACAGAGTGTCCTGGGAGGTTTTTTTTTTTTTAAAAAATACTGCCATTTCTGATGTCAGATTTGTGTCAGTTTATTCTTTTCCATAGTGGCTGGCCTGTTTGCCTGATGTAGTGCTGTATAAACAAGTGTTTACGCCAAGTGGCAAGGCCTCTAGTAGAGCACTTTCTTTCCTAGGTGTGCAACCTGGGTGATCCTTTAACTTGAGATGCTAGGCTCTGAACACAGGACTTTCTGCTTTGGGTGCTGGCATACCCATATGTACCTAAACAAAGCGCCCATCAGCTTGACAGACCATATTTAAGTTTCTGGGTAGATCAAGCCATTCACCTGGTGAACTCCTTCAATAGGTGAGCGATTAGGCAAGAGCCTGACAATTTGTAAGACTAATTTCTGCTGCTTTTTTCACCTTCCTATTCTGCTGGGAATTGTACTGGAGTGCCCATGATCTAGGCTGTTTATGGCCTTATACATTTCTGATCTGCAATTATTCCTCCAGTTCAAAAAAATACTCTTCCCATGATCAGTCGGCATTGCATTTACTGGAAACTTTGCCTGAGCACCACTTTAATCAAATTAGAGTTGCGATAATTAAAATAATCTATGTTTATATACAGAGACAGATATACAGATACACATATGTACACAACAGACACAGATATTCACCATCAAACAGCGGCAAATACGCAGGGTGTGATGATCTGCTCACTGCTCTGCTATAGACACTCTGGTCCTCCAGGGATTCTCACAAATCTACATGGTTTTCTTGGGAGCTGGAGTCTGCATTTGGTTTGCTGACTTCCCTGAATGATGTGTGAAATCCCATGTAGCCAGATGCTGGGTCCCTGATGAATTCGCAATCACATCTGAAGAGGGTTGTACGCTTTGCTTCTTGTTGCAAAGGTCTGAAGTAAGACGTAGCAGAAGAGGAAGAAGCAACAGCAGAAGAAAGACTTGTGTTCCTGTCAGGAGCTTCAGTGAAAGTGGGTTTTGCCTCCATGTTGAATGAAACCATCATCACCAGGGTCACCAGGTTATAGCAACAGGCAAATTGATCAATTTCGTTTTCTCCATAGTCAGGTTTTTTTTTTTAATCTCAATTATTTTTTTCTGCCCTGTTTAAGAAGAAATTTGTGAATTTTGGTCAGTTCTTATAACAAATCCCAACCAAACTAGATTCTCACCAATCCTGACAAGGATGCCAGTGAAGAGTGTTTTAGATATTACTGCAAGGGGCCAAGAGGGGCTTTGGGATTTTATTTGTCCATTTAAAACATTTCCCAGACACTTTTCTGTAAAAAAAAAATAAAATAGTCAAAGTGATTTACAAGAGATGAAACAGTAGCAAAATAAGATCAAACAGCAGGCAGATAAAAATGGGCATAGACTTATATGAATAAAACTACTTTAAAAACCTTTAAGAGTGGAGAACAGCAAAAGCAATATAAGCATCAATCAATACAAAACACTAAAAGCACAAAAAGGCAGTGACAAAAATGTTAAAATGTTGGGCACTCCTCTCACCTTTCCGGGGAGGCATTCCACAGGCGAGGTGCCATCCCTGAGAAGGCCTTGTAATTGTTTAAGGGCGCAATCTTACTGGACTGATGCTCGTTCGATGGAGGCCTCAGTCTGCCCATCCTAAGCCCTGCTGGGAAGAGCCTTGCAGGGTGGGAGCAGTGGCAGAGGCTTTTGGGGCCTCCTCTTTGTCCCCCCATTGGTGCTGTTTTTGCTAGACAGCCCTCCGACCGCATCTAGCTCACCCGCCTTGCTGTGGGTGGGGGTGGCAGCTGATGGGCTTGTGGATCTGGTGGATCCGTGGTCTCTCCCCTCCCTGCCTACTTGCCCACCCCCAACATGCCCATTTCCTCCCCTCTTAAAGTCACAACACTGACCTTGGGAGAGGAAGCGGTCGTGGAGTTTTCATAGATTTCATAGATCACAGAGTTGGAAGGAGCCTACAAGGCCCTCGAGTCCAACCCCCTGCTCAATGCAGGAAACTAGAGGAGGGGTCTCCCATCCAAGTAACAACCAGGCTTGACCCTGCTTAGCTTTCCACACTCATAGATTTCATAGATCATAGAGTTGGAAGGACGCCATCGAGTCCAACCCCCTGCTGAATGCAGGAAACTAGAGGAGGGGTCTCCCATCCAAGTAATGACCAGGCTTGATCCTGCTTAGCTTTCCACTCCCAGAAAAGCTGAGCCAGCGTGAGCCACAGGCCTTTTCCGCAATGGCTGGAGGGTGGGGTGAGTGTGGGGTAACTCTGTGCTCAGATTTCCCCCTACGAGCTTTCAGCATTGCCTATGGCCTTGTGGGGGAATTCTCCAACATCACATGGCCCCTCAGATGCCGTCTATGGGCCTGTAGGACTGTTCCCTTGTTTGATTCTTTGTTTATTTACATAAGTGACACACAACAATGTGAGACAGACACAAATTCGTAAAGATAGATTTCCTTCAACGAGAGGTGCAAACTGTTTGGCCCCAAGGGTCCCACCTGGTGTCAGCTGGAAGTCCATGGACTGCTGGGGATCCGTGGGCCACATGTGCACGCACACACGCACGCACGCACACTCATTTCATTTTTCTATTTGATTTGTATTCTACCTCTCCACCAAGAAAATGGTGCTCAAGGCAGATAACAATCATACGAACCAACATTTTTAAATAAAAGCCAGGTTAAAAGCAAGCAATAATAAAACAGATACATTAAAGCACAGTAAAAAACAACAACACGCAGAACAATAACAGAAGAAAAACAGTACCTAGCCCAACAGATCAGCTTACCTGCCAAAGGCCTGCTTGAACAAAAACACCTTTGCCCGCCAGCAGAAGAACAGCAGAGGGGGTGGAGGCTAACCGAGCCTCCTTCAGCGGGAATTCCGGAGCCTGGGAGCCTCCACCTAGGAGACCCTCTCTCGCATTGCCGCGAAATGCACCTCTGAAGGCAACAGTACCAAGAGAAAGGCCTCCTCAGAGGATCTTAAAACCCAGGCAGGCTTATATGGGATAATATGGTCTTTCAGATAGTCCAGGCTCAAGCTGTATAAGGCTTTATCGGTCATAATCAGCATTTCGAATGGAGCCTGGAAACAGACCAGTTGCCAGAAAAGCAGTTGTAACAAGGGAGTCGCGCGTTCCCTGTAACTGGACCCAGTCTGGCCAGCTGAAGTTTCCGAGCAGTTTTCAAAGGTAATTCCAAGTCGATCGCACTACAGTAGTCTAAATAGTGTATAACTAATGCATGCGTGACTGTGGCCAGATCTGACGCAGACATGCGCAAGGGCTGGGCTGCTTTGGGGTTGCCAGGGCAGAGTGGAGGCTGAAAACTTCCCTGTCCCAGCGACCCTGGTTGGGATCGATGCTTTCCTGCCACCATTGATGGCAGGAAAGCAGCAATCCCAGCTGCTAAAGCTGGACCCAGGTGGGGCAAACCGATATCTCAGGGGGTGGGGCTAGATGCAAAATAGTGGCTCAGGTTTAGATACCATTTCCCACGGCACCCAAGGAGCCTCATGCTGGGGATGACCTTTATCTGAGTTACTGCAGATCAAGAATGTAAGAGCCTAACCAGGGGAGGGGTGTGTGTGCTAGGATGCCCAGCCCTCAGGCCTTGCAATGTGCAGCAGATGATTCCGATGAGGACAAGGAACAGAATGCCTCCTCGGGGGCAGGACAGTCAGTACCATATTCAGGGTCCTCCCAGCCAGAGGACACAGCCTGCCATTGTCCTCTGGCTCAGAGGAAGAGTCCCCGGCAGAACCTCCATCTGCCCCAGCCTTGCAGAAGTCTTAGGCTGCAACGTCAGGTGAGGAACGCTTAGCAGTCTAGTCAGCTCCTCAAAGAGGGGCAGAGCATCACCATACTACAGGTTTTGTCAGCCTATTTAAGGCTTCAGTTGGCTTTACCTCCCTGATGAGACAACATCTTCCTATCGTCCTCGTAGTTCTGGCCAGCAGGATCCACTTGGAGCTATCCAAGGTCCTACTTTCTTCCTGCCTTGATTTTGCTGCCAGCTTCTTCTATAAGCCTCAAGGACCAGAGAATGGCTGGGTTCAGACAACACGATAACCCACACTCAAGGGTTGAGCATGGGATGAGTGAGGGTTGTCATTGAACTGAGGGTTGTTGTTGAAACAGTGACTTATTGTGTTGTCTGAACCTAGCTGCACTAACAAGCCATGGTTTGTTAACCACCAACAACCCATGAAGAGAACCCATGGTTTGTTGTTGGGTTATGAACTGTGGGTTGTTCACTATGGTTTGTTATCTCAGCTGGGTTCAGACAACACGATAACTCATGTTTCAACAACAACCCATGGTTCAACAACAACCCACACTCAACCCTTGAGTGTGGGTTATCGTGTTGTCTGAACCCAGTCAATGGGGCAGAGGGGCTTTTTATTTTTTGCTATTATGAAATGATTAAGAGTTGAAGACCACTACAGATCTACTGCAATTCACCCAGAGATCTACTAACCTATCTGTAAGCCCCTGTCACATATGGACATAAAAAAGAACAATCCTCCTCCTGAGAAGGGGAGAGTCTGTAACTGTGTACTTTGTCAGGGCCAGATCCAGGGTTGTTGAAACTCTAGCTGTTTTACAGATTCCCCCCTCCCCCAATTTGGAACTCAAACTTATTCCATATCTGCCTATTATTTATCTACAAATTTTGATGGATGATTCAGTCATCAGATTTGCTTGTCTCTGTGTTAACCAAAATGAGGTTGGGGTCTGGCTTGATTAGGTCAGGATACCATGGACATATCCCCCCCCTCCGAAACTGGATTATTTTGGGTTATTATTACTTTATGATAGGGAAAGTTACTTTTGCAAGTCTTGTCATTGGTTGTTCTATAATTAAACGTTGTATTTGCAGATAGTTTGGGTGTTCCCCTTTCATAGTTTATACTAATGCCACTGACAGTAATTGTGTGATATTCTTGAGGGTTTCTTTTTTTAAAAAAAAGTCTGCTTCATATTGTAATTATTGAAATGCCTTATAACCTACCTCACAGGGTTGTTGTGAGGATAAAATGGAGAGGAGGAGGAGGATTATGTAAGCCGCCTTGGGTTCATTGCAGGAAAAAAGGCGGGGTAGAAATGTAATAAATAGTATGATATTTTTTATATCAAAAAGCGAAGTATAATTCAGCTGTCCCTCTCATGGTTTGCTTCGTTACTATTGATAGCAATCATGCAAGTGATATTCTTGAGTTTTGTTTTTATGTTTCAGTTTCACCATTGTACAAATGGATGTAATATATATTTTACATTATAGATATATTGTATCGTGCCCCTAAAGAAGATCTTAATTTGAAACACGCTGGGCCTAACAGACTATGCAGCTGTGCTCCTAGAGGTTTGTGTTCTTGTCCTTTTCCTTTCCTGGATTATTTTGATGCTTTTCTGAAACGGTGGGCTCAAAAACAGCTACAGATGTGCACTGACCACAAGATTTGGCTTGGCCCCCCATTCAATGATTCAGAAAACAGCCCAATTCAACTTGTACCAATTCAGAGGCCTCCCAATTTGGCTTGGAAACTGAATCTGGATCTCCCACTGACTAGCATTGGTAATCAACAAACTATTGTATGTTTTTTGCTGCTTGACAAAACTGGAGGAAATTTGCAAGTATAGTAGCTTCTTGTTAGGGGATAAAATCTGTTAAATGTCAGACAATTATGTGCAGGGGGTGGGGTTGTGCTTGGCACCTTTTGTGTGTGTGTGTGTGTGTGTGTACGCAAGTGTTGTTTTTTTTAAAAAAAATTGTTAGTTTTTAAAAATGTGAAATACACCAAAACAAAAAGACTTCTTTTTTAAATTATTATTATAAAGGAATTGCCAATAAACTTTTTATTTCTTGGCAGAATTGAATGCAATTTACAGGCATAGTGGCCCCTTTATTTATTTATTTATTATATTTATACCCCGCCTTTCTTCCTGCAAGGAACCCAAGGCGGCTTACATAATCCTCCTCCACCTCTCCATTTTATCCTCACAACAACCCTGTGAGGTAGGTTAGGCTGAGAGGCAGTGACTGGCCCAAAGTCACCCAGTGTGTTTCATGGCTAAGCGGGGACTCAAACCCGGATCTCCCGGGTCCCAGTCCAACACTCTCACCACTACGCCACACACTCCAAGGGAATCAAGTCCTCCAAGTTTCAGATGAATAAGTGCAGGGATCTTTGTGCAAGAGCAGCATTTACAGTTTGCGGGTTATAAAACAAAGGATGTACTTATCCCATATGTTCTTTGTGGGCAATTGTTATGAAAATGACTTACATCACAGAGGTGGCAAAATTTCAGAAGGATAGGTTTGGTGGAAGGGGAGTTTTCAATGGGGTGAGGAGTGATTCGTCACTCACGGGTTTTGGCGTTGTGTGTGTGTGTGTGTGTGTGTGTTTGTGGCAATTTGTATAAAAATGGCATACATCACAGAGGCAAGTAACCTGCAAAATTTCAGAAGGATAGGTGCAAGGGCTAGGCAGTGCTTCTCAATTATTTTCTGTCATGCCCCCCCTAGGAAGAAGAAAACATTTCGCGCCCCCCGCGTGACTGTAAATAGTATCATTTGTCTATAAAATTGTTATAAGTACACCTCTGCATAACACTGTATCCTTATTAACGTATAAGAGAATAAAAAAAGAAAGAAATGTGGATCAATTTACAACAAAGAATAGCTTTATTAACTGTAGCAGAAAAGATTTAAAGGAGCACAGGATTTAAAGGAACACAATATTTAAAAAAACTTTTAACTGAGGTCAAACGAGCCCCCCTTTACGGAGCCTCGCGCCCCCCCTGGGGGGCCCGCCCCACTATTTGAGAAGCACTGGGCTAGAGAGTTATGATGAATGAAAAGCAGAATTTTTTTCTGCTCAGTTGACACCAAAGTCACAGAAACTGCCATAGGACAGGGGTGGGTGATGGATGTGGAGGCAGAAGGACTTGAACAGCCATCATTTTCCAAGTAAGCTCCCAATGCGACACCTTCCCAGGTCCTGCAGACACCACCAAACCTCATTTTATGTTCCTGCTCCTATCATAGAATCATAGAAAAGTATAGTTGGAAGGGGCCTACCAGGCCATCGAGTCCAACCCCCCGCTCAATGCAGGAATCCAGGTCAAAACATCCCCGACAGATGGCTGTCCACAGTCGCACCTTGAATGCCTCCCTCCTGGGAGAGAGAACTAGCAAAGAGCGCCACTGAACTCCAGAACCGTCCACTGTGATGAGGAAGCAGAGCTCCCATTCCCAAAGCTACGCTCCTCTTTTGATTCTGTGGATTCCGGCAGTATCTGCTGTTAAGACATTGTATCCTCAAAATGCAAGGCCAGATGCTTTAGTAGGCTTGGAAACACCACATATACGGCAGTTTTTGCAAACTACGGAAACATGGTCTCGAGTGCACGGGCCCCTGCATGTTCGTATACAAGATGAGATAGATCCCACCTTAAGTGAGCTCCGACTTGAGCGGGCATTTTGAATTAAACACTCAGTCACATGAACACACATGGAAATATATTCCCCTGATGATTAAACAGACATCTTTCAATTGACGTTTACAACGTATCCAGAATAAAATTATATCGAAGGCTTACTGGACTCCTGATAGGTTACAGTGAGCAGGAATTACGAGTCATAATGGCTGTTGAAGATGTTCACATTAGCACACATGTTGTTAATATTCTGGTCCTGTCCTGTAATTGAACCCTTTGGGACTGAAATATTTCAGGATTAATTACACATGTGACTTTACAGTAGGGGTGGGCAACTTTGGTGGGTCTGGGGGCCAATTCCCGCCCTGGGCCCCATTGGGAGCCACACCTCTTCCCTCTGCTGCTGAAATTGCTCCCATCATGTCGCCAGTTTTGCTGCCGGAATACACCAACAGTGGCAAAAAAGCGCCACAATTTTCCTTTAAAGCAGGGGTGCGCAACTTCAGGAGGACTGGCGGCCATTTTTCCCCCACCCCTGGACATCCCCCCTGTGGGCAGCATCACCCCCATGGGTGCCCAAAATGGGGGGGGGGGAGAGGGCAATATAAAATATAAAATAATAAAAACAAGATGGAGCCCATAGCTGCTACGGAATGCTAACTGGGTGCAAGCAAGGTAATTTTGACCCTTTCCACGGTCCATAGCAGCCACAAATGTTTAAAACACATTTTTTTGTGCTCCCCGCAGCAGAAAAACGCATGCCTTGTTTTAAAGCAAACTCCTGGAACCTTTCAGAAGTGTGGTTTTGCTTGAAAACAAGGTGGACGCTGCCCCACGTGCCTTGTTTTAGAACGAAACAGTGCCTTTTTTGCTGCTGCTCTTCCTCCCAATTCCAGCAGCCAATCGTTGCTTCCCCCCCCCCCTGCAACCGAATGCACCATCAGTGGGGGCTGCAAAAAAAGCCAGGGGGGGCACACGGCACATCCTGTGGGCCATGTGTCACTCACCCCCGCTTTACAGCATTGCACTTATTAGTGGTGTGCTTACCTTTTTGGAGGGGGGGGGTAATGAAAAATATGACCACTTGCAATCTGAAATGATGCAATCCAAAATCCTACCACTTCACTGAGGAAGGGAAATGAGTCCGTCTCCGCGGCCTGCTTTTCCTCTGCATCTCTCTCTCTCTCTCTCTCTCTCTCTCTCTCCTCGCACACACACACACACACACACACACACCACACAACACACTTCTCCCTTCTCCTCACTGTAAGCACATGAAAAATAACACTCACTCTTTTCCCCCTCCAAAATCCCCCTAAACCCACATGCATCCATTCAGACATGCATGCGCACAACCCTCCCCAACCTCCTGCCAAACGTTGCTCCCAGCTGGCTTCCTGGTACTCTCCTTCCCTAACCCCACTGGTTAGCAAGGGCAAGGGACCTTGTGATCTCTTGCCATACTGTGGCCGTTCCGCCACACTTCCTTCCTCATTCTTCAGGGTGCTACCCCAAGAGAGATACTGTGTGGCGCAGTGGTGAGGGTGTTGGACTGGGACCCGGGAGATCTGGGTGACTCCCTGGGTGACTTTGGGCCAGTCACTGACTCTCAGCCTGACCTACCTCACAGGGTTGTTGTGAGGATAAAATGGAGAGGAGGAGGAGGAGGAGGAGGATTATGTAAGCTGCCTTGAGTTCCTTGCAGGAAAAAAGGCTTGGTATAAATATAATAAATAAATAAATAACTAAATCAATTGTGTGTGTGTGTGTGTGTGTGTGTGACTTTTCCAGCTGGGGTGGGAAATGATGCGCTGGGCATGTTAGTTCTGGATCTCTGTTCTAGAGCAAAACAGAGCTTCCAAGCATTAGAGTGGGGGTAGGCCATGTGGTGCCCAGTGGGTCTGAGCTGGTGCCTGGCCAGGTGCCCCGTCTCTCCCACTTTTTTTATTTTTAATTTTTAAAGTAACTCTTCTTTTCTCTTTTACCAACAGCTGGGGTCACATCAAAGCAAAACGAAGGCCTGCAGTCACGCAGCCACCTTCATTTCCCCTGAATGCACCTGGGCCCACGTGTGTGAGGCTCAAAGACTTTCTTGGAAAGTGAAGGTCGCAAGCAGCTGCAGGCCAGTGCTTTCCTCTACGGCATGGCAAGAGAGGAGGGGGAAAGAAAAAAGGGACCCCTGTCACTTCTGTCTGGAAAGCTGGGGGGGGGGAGGCTAAAGAGAACGGCAGGAGGCTGGGGAGACCATGGGGTGCGGGTTCAAATGGCAGCTGTGTAAGCCAGTGGGGTTAGGGAAGGAGAGGACCAGGAAGCTGGGTGTGTGTGTGTGTGTCTTCACTTCAGGAGCCAGCTGGGAGCAACGTTTGGCAGGAGGTTGGGGAGGGTTGTGCGCATGCATGTCTGAATGGATGCATGTGGGTTTAGGGGGATTTTGGAGGGGGAAAAGAGTGAGTGTTATTTTTCATGTGCTTACAGCAGTGTTTCTCAACCTTGGGTCCCCAGATGTTTTTGGTGCCCCACAGCTATGCTGGCTGGGGCATGCTGGGAGTTGTAGGCCAAAAACATCTGGGGACCCAAGGTTGAGAAACACTGGCTTACAGTGAGGAGAAGGGAGAAGTGTGTGTGTGTGTGTGTGTGTGTGTGTGCGAGAGAGAGAGAGAGAGAGAGAGAGAATTTATATTTGGATGGTGAGCCAGGGTGCGTGAGAGTTTGTGTGCATGGGTGAGTTGGCTGCTTGGGGAGGATAGGGGGAGAGAAGAGAGAGTCTGCCTTCTATGAAATAGGTGTCTGTAGTTGCTGAAAACTGTGGGTCCAAATGAGTTGTCTAGCGAGTCGTGGGTCAGACCCCACCTCTGCCCCTTGACTGCACTTTGTCTCTTGGGCAGGTCACTTGTCCTTTGGAACTAGCCACGCCTCCCACGACAGACAGCCATTTTGTGGCGGCACCCAAGACAGTTTCTCAAATTGATGGACGTGCCCAAGGACCCCAGAAGGTTGTGCACCTCTGAATCAGAGTCTGTCCATGTTTTCTCCAGTAAACCTGTTTGAAAATGCAAGTGCCAGAGGATTTGTTCTTTGCACATCAAACAGAGCTGTCGGTTGTTTCCTAATGGGTATTTAAGGAAGGGTATAGTGGAAGACCGACAACCTGGTCTTCTGCGCGGGTTCAATGCTAAGGGGGTAGCAAGTCCTGGGGCGGGCCTTCTCCGAGGTCCCCAGCACCTCACCCTTAGCCCAGAACAAAGGGATAACTTATAGCCACAAAAGTATCTTTTAGAAAACAAGTTTATTTACAAAATTACCTTCGCAAACTCAGACCCACGCCAGCAATACAGCTTATCAGTACGGTACAAAGTAGCAAGCAAAAGCCTCATAGACAACGTGATTTCAGGGCTCTCAGCTAGTGAGTTCAGCTCGGGCCCCGGCAGAGGCCCGGTCAACCGCACGCTGCTAGCTGGGTTCCCGGCGGAGGCCCGGTCTACCCAAGCGGCTAGCTGGGTTCCCGGCGGGGGCCCGGTCTACCCAAGCGACTAGCTGGGTTCCCGGCGGAAGCCCGGTCTACCCAAGCAGCTAGCTGGGTTCCCGGCGGGCCCGGTCTACTCAAGCGGCTAGCTGGGTTACCGGCGGAGGCCCGGTTCTACCCAAGCGGCTAGCTGGTTCCCGGCGGGGCCCGGTCTACCCAAGCGGCTACCTGGGTTCCCGGAGGGGCCCGGTCTACCCAAGCGGCTAGCTGGGTTCCCGGCGGGGCCCGGTCTACCCAAGCGGCTTGTGAGTGATTTCAGCTTGGTTTCCCGGGGGTCCGGTCAACCCAAGCGGCCAGTGATTTCAGCTTGGTTTCCCGGGGGTCCGGTCAACCCAAGCGGCCAGTGATTTCAGTTTGGTTTCCCGGGGTTGCTGATCCTTCGTTCCCTTACCCCAGGCATGGGCAAGATTGCTGATCAGGTCCAGAGAAAAGTTCCCTTGCACAGGGTGTTTTATACCTTGGTGTTTCAGGTAGCCCCTCCCTCCGTGATCAGGTGGGTTGACACCCTCCCTGAGGGGCGACCTTTTGGGTCAGGTGGGGTGATGCCTTCCCCCCCCCCCCCCGTGGGATGGGGTCCCTTTGAAGCCACTTGCTTAATGGTTCCATCCTATGGTGTTGAGTGGCCATTTCTTAGGGGTGCCGAAGCATCTGCCCTGGAGAGGTATTCAAGTCTTATGTAGATGGGGCTGATATGCAAGAGCATTGACAAACCTGGTGATGCTTCCTGCCTTCCCCCCTGGGGTGATTCTATGTAGATGTTGTTTGTCGCCTTTGGCATCTGTGGAGACTGGTTGTCTTCCCCCCCCCCCTGGGTCTCCTTCCCCCCTCCTTGGTGAGTGTGTGTGTGTCAGGCAGGGGGCTTAGGTTGGCTTTCTCCACAGGTATCCTCTAGATCTCTTTATTTTCCCTTACCTGCAGGTAAGCATAAATAGATGCCTGGCATTCTAATCTTGCTCCATGTACTTGGTTTTGTTTTGCATTCTTGGGAACCAAGAGAGAGAAAAAAACATAAAGGTCACCATGTTTTGCAGATGAGTCATCTCTTCCCCCCCACTCTTTCCAGCCCTTTACATTTATATCTCACTCTAAAGTCACTGTTTGGGCATTCTTGTCAATCAAAACCATCCACCTGGAAGGCTGTTCACACAAAAGCATTTTAATATTCTGCATTAACTCAGTAATCAATGTTTGGATTGTGGGGCTCAGTAATAGTCTATAAACAGAGCCGGTAAATTTAGTTTGAAATAAAAATGATTTGGTGCTCCTGAGCTCAGTACAAGGCACTTGTTAAGGAGAGTTTATGGTAACAATTACACACTAATGCTTCTGTCCATCCTAGCAAATCATACAAGTTCTCTCCTTCATGGTGGGGGTGAAATTGAATATGCAGCGAACTATTACTCAGTTTAACTTCCTGCTGTTTCAACTTATTCCTGGATAGGAATGGGAATTGATTTTCTGACACAAAGAGCTTCCTTTATGTATAAGGTGCATTTAAAATGACCAAGTATCACATTAGAATGTTGTCTGTTTTCCATCAATAATCCTTAATTTTCTCCACATTTATGCACTCCTGCATATCTTTGGCCCACAAAGAAAAAAAAAAGTGGGGAGAATGGGAAAACACTGCCTTGAAACAGGCAGCGAGGTATTTCAAAATGGCACAGGTGAGTGACGGTCCCGGAATGGATGTCCCTTGCAGGGTGCACGGCAGAGTGAGTGATAGAGCACATGCTTAGTGACTTCGATGCCTGACATCTGCAAGGATCTTTGGTAGCAGGAAAGTTTGAGAAGTTGCTGCCAGGTATGGCAGACAGCGCGGGGCTAAATGGCCCAAAGATCTGACTTCCATCTAGTCATAGATGTCGCAAGGAAGAAAACCAGGTGCTAGGGGGACTAGCGGCTAGGGGGAGGGCTGTCTCCAGTAGCCCCCGAGTGAGGACTTCCCTGGGGGATCTGGCTGGCCACCACGGGAAGTGGCAAGCTGGACTTCCTTGGTCTGATCTAACCAAGCTGTTACAAGGACCAGTGCCTGTGTCTTTGTGTACACATACATGCAAACTCGTGTTTGTACTAGTGATGCTGCCACATTTCATAATTAGTTGGCTCATTGGTCAAAACTTGTGCATCTGAAATGCTCACCTTTGTAGTGATCTTGGATCTCTGTCTTACGAATTTGATGTTAATTTTGGAATATGTTGCGTACTTCAGAGCATGTGTAGACTGCATCTGAACTATGGCATTTCTGCACATGTGCTGTGTTGGTTAGTTTACCCCTTTTCTTTCAGGAGGAAATGTGGTAATTTCACTTTGTGATCATTTCACTTTCACTCTCCTCCGTATACCGACCTGCGACTGCGACTGCGACAGTGAGTAAACATTACGTAGGAAGGCCGCACGGAGACAGCCAATCGGGAAGGGGTACATAACATGATGATACATGGTGTCATGATGCATTACATGATTCCAAACTGCAGCTCCCAAGATGCAGTTTGATATTGTGCATGTGCAAACATCATATACACAGAATGAGACGTTGAACTAAAGAAGAACTCTCATCCAGGATTACATGGATGAATTTGTTACTTTCTGAGGAAACAACACATTCATTTGAGGTAAGTTCATCCATGACTAGTCTGTACATGTGCACGTGAAGGACACCAAACGACTAGGATATTTTGCAGAACCATGGTGAGCACATGGTACATTACAGGGATGGGGACTCGGACTCGAGGACTCGACTCGTGAGTCGGACTGAGTCCCCCCTCTGACTCGAGTCAGACTCGAGTCCCAATATTTTTGATGGGACTCGAGACTCGACTCAGGACTCGAGACTAAGGACTCCGCCACCGCGCCCGCGGCGTGCGGTGTGAGGCAGCGGCAGAGGTGAGGTGAGCGGCGGCGGCGGGCAGTGGTGGGGCAGTGGTGGCAACTCGAGCGGCGCGGAGAACGCTCCGCGCCGCTCAGAAGAGTGAGATCGGGCCACTCCGCCACGGAGAACTACGAACCCAGGGAAGGCTCGTAATACATCCCTGGGGCGGCAGCAGCGGCGGCAGGAGCAGGGACGAGGGAAGGACCCGCCGACGGTAAGTGGCGGCGGCGGAGGCCTATGGAGGGAGCGGGAGGAAGGGCAGCTCTTCTTCATTCACGAGACCCTCCCGCTCCCTCCATGGGCTGCCGCTTGGGAGTGACTTGGGACTCGAGTCACCATTTTGGACCTCGGACTCGAGACTCAGGTCCAAAGACTCGTGACTCGACTCGTGACTCGAGACCAAGGACTCTTCAACATCCCTGGTACATTATGCACTATGCTAGACTAACATGGGGAAATTAGCTCCCTGACAAGGATTAAGAGTGAACAATGACAGTTATTATTTTTTTTTATTACAGGAATTAAGAAGAATGACTGACTAGTATACCAGTCCTTAACACTGGACTGGAAGACTGTTCCTAATAGCAAGAGAAGACAGAGGCAAGGAGTTATGTTTCAGCAAATGAGAAGTGGGGAGGGCTCTAGGAGATGGCAGGGTGGTCTTTGGGGCCTAGGCTCAATTGCTATTGCAGGTAACACACTTTTCAGTGGCATAGCATGAGCCAGCATAGCAAGGGGCAGAATTGATAGATTTAGACCAAGACTGTTGAACCTCAGGCCTGTGGGCCACACATCCAGCCCTCCTGGGGACCCAATCTAAATTTTAGAGAGCTATGAGGAGAAAGAGGAGGAGATGAAATCAGAGCAGTAAGTTTGCCTGTTTCATGTAAGTCCTGGTTGCTCACACAACTCTTACTTGGAAACTCAGTGTGGGCTACAGATGTCGGAGAAATCTGCTGCAACAGGTTCACATGAGTTTGGACTTCTATGAATCCGACCTGCGGATTCTGCATCAGACTAGTTTATTCTGAGTCACATGGATTCCGCAGACGTGTGGACGGCTTCTTACTTTGGGCGGGGGATTTGCGCAAATGTGCACTAGTGCAAATGCGCCCTTGCGCAAGTGGAACGAAATTCTCACGCATCCCTAAAAAAAAAAATCCAATTTCATCAATGAGCGGATGATGGAGTGAAAGATGCCTGATAATCCACAAGACGCAGGCAGATTGGATTTTTTTTAAAATCCATACATCCCTGTTTTGGGCACAGGCTACCCTGGCTTCCACCTGCAGATCCACCTGGATCACACAGTTTCAGCCCTTGGTCTGAATGGAATAATCCGCCCTGACCACAAAAAGTTCTGCTTTTCAGTCCCATAGAGACCAAGGCTGATACAGGCAACAATAGGGGGGCAACGGCAGGCAGAGCCATTGTAGGGACCAGTGGGGGGGGCTTGCGGTGTGGAGTGCAGGTCAAAAATAGAACTCAGCATGGAGGGCCGTAAAGGAAAGTCTCTCCTGGGTCCCTGATTGACCTGGAGGAAAGTAACCAACACAGTAAGAGGCAAGGAAACCGTGAAGTGGTGGTAAACAGGCTAGGTCTTGGATAGTACCTGGCCCTGGAAACCCTCAGCACCATGCCCCGGGTTCTCAGCTGGTCCACGTGAGGACTGAACTATTGAGTTTAGCGTCCACAGCCCTTAGCAGCCACCCTGGCTTCTCCCGCAATCTGGGGGACCGCTCCTCGGAGGATGAACTGGAGTCCCCTGGGCCGAACATCACGGAGGAGTTGGCCGTGCTGAGGGAGCTTGAGGCAGAGCAAGGGGGAGATGGTCCTTGTCCCTTCCCCTCAAGACACACTTAGTCCCCTCCCGGACTTGGAGGCAGACGACCCCAGTGGCCACTTAGCCCACGGGAGCACAGGCGTTTAAAGGTTCAGGCCGGGGCAGGCTGCTGGCTCCAGTGTCAAGTCGGGGCTGTGTATCTGCTCCGGATTTTACTCTGAACTTTTCAGGAGCTACCCATGATGCTGAACCCTACCCGCAAAATAGGTTTGGCACTATGGATTGCTCTTTAAAAAGACACCCACGGATGGCTGATGGCCAAAGCCGGCATGTGCCTCCTTTCTGCTCTCCAGTCCCAGGGCAAGTGGAGCGCTTGCCCTTGGCGACCGCAGGCCTCAGAATACAAATTTGTCCTTCTTGAAGGGGTTGTGTGGGGGAGGGAAGCCACTGGACCTCGTGGCTCTCCCAGTGATGTCACTGGGAACACAACTGGTTTTCAGAACTGGGCTCAGAAATATTCTGTGGGGTGAAGGGAGGGAAAGAGCTTGGTCTGCTGAGTCCAACTCCAGATCGGAGGGGAGCTGCCCCCCGCGCTCTCTCTGACAGTAGTCCCGCTCCAAAAGAAATGCCCCGCTGCTGTCTTGGAGAGCCGGGTGTGTGAAGCAATGATCTATTTCCATGTGCTTTGGGGCAAACCCTGGCATGAAAAGCAGGGGTTATGTCCTGGCGAGCCCTCACGGACTGAAATTAAACCCCGAGTCCACCGTTGGAGGATTCAGAAAAGCCGCGGCGTTGCATTATGGAGGACAAGAGTCTCTTGTAACTGAAAGGCTCTGCGGCCGCGGACAGAGGCAGCGTGGGGAGCCAGAGTCTGGGGGTCACTTGTAGGTCAAACTGCTTTCCTTAGATTAAAATCTCTGCTTCAGGAGGTATACGGTACCTGGCGGTGGGAGTACTTGTGCCGAGATGGCACACACACGGAGGTTCCGCGCTCCGGCTGCGAATGCGAGTCCCCTGCTGCTTCGTCCCTCTCCAAGATCTACCTTCTGATCAAGGCACCGGCCTCCAGGGGGTGAGAAGGAAGCTTTCTCTTTTGTTATTTTTAATTGATAAGCGTAGTTGTTCTGCAGCAGAATGGGTCATCTGCCTACGACCTCTCATTAAAATATATACAGCCACAGCTCGATTTTGGGGTTTAATTAATTAGAAAGCACTCCAGGAAGGGGGAGCGGGAGGGAGGGAGGGAGGGAGGGAGGGAGAGGGCAACACGAGCCCTGCCTTCTAGCCAGAGATGTCTGCACCATAGACGCAGCGGAGCTGCCGCCTCTGCAAGCGCACACCTAGTCATGCGGAGGCCGCAGAGAAGCCTCTCCAGCAGTATCGCTGCCAAGCCCCTTCACACCTGCCACGCAGAACTGTTTGGTCTGGAGTCTTTGTGGAGCCCGCTCCCCTCAGCGGGGGCGGCGCCTTTCTCTCGCAGTGCCTGCGCAGTGGGCTGTTGCTGCCGTGGCAGTAATGAAGGCCTGTGCACATGGGACGGTGGGTCCGACTGTTTACTGAAAGCCTCAGGGCTCCATGGGATGCCCCCTGCCCTGGACCCGCTGGATCCTGGCACGTATATAAAGCAGGGGTGTTGAACCTCTTCCAGGCGGAACCTCAAACTGAGGGCTGAATTCCACTGTGGAGAAGCTCTCGGGGGCCACATTCCAGTGGTGGGCAAGCGCAAGGGCAAAAGGGTGGGGCTGAACATACCAGCATGTTGCAGCTTAAAGCTCTTGCTAACTAAGCTCTTATAGTAACTAAGCCTGAGGATTTCCACCTTTTTGATCAGCCAAAACAAAACAAAACAAAACAAAAACAGGGAAAAGCCAGGAAACTCCAAAGGATTGGTGGTCAGGGGAAAGGAGGCAGGGCCAGGGGAAAGGGGTGTGGCAATCTGGGGAAAACTGCAGGGCCAGTTTGGGACCCCAGGAGGGCTGGATTTGGCCCATGGGACTGAGGTTCTGCATCCCTGATACAGAGAACTGTGACCACAACAATCTGGCATGGATTCCAGTAGCAAGGCAAAAGGTTCAGTCCACTGAACCTTTTCCAGAGTGGAACCAGGTGGGTCTGGGTATTTCCTCCCATCTCTGTGTGCTCATTCTGATTTTCCTTCTCTGAAACTGGTACGGATGTAAAGCTAAAGCATCCACGAATTACTTACACACTTGGCGTGTTTCCAAGTTGTGGGGGGTAGTTCTTCATCTCTAGAATTTGGGGGCTCTCTACATAGATCATAGAGTTGGGAGGGGCCTACAAGGCCATCGAGTCCAACCCCCTGCTCAATGCAGGAAACTAGAGGAGGGGTCTCCCATCCAAGTAATAACCAGGCCTGACCCTGCTGAGCCAAGCGTGAGACACAGGCCTGTATGCCCTGGATGACTTTCTCTGACAGCAGTGGACAAAAGCTTTTGAGGACCCAAAATCCAGTGTCTAGCTCCAGAAGTGCTTGAGACAGAGCTCTGGGGACCACGCAGCCCTCACAGGATGACCCAAGCAAGAAATGCCCCAACCTGAGAGGCATGCCTCCATGGGCACAGTGGCACTGTGCTGGAAGCGGTGACCACCATCATATACTTCCAGCTGGGGACTGATGAATCTCTAGTTTTGGTTTCTCTTAGTTTCCCACTATTCCATTTTCAAGTTTGGTTCATCCCAAACTTTTGAGAATTAAAAAAAAAATGTTTGTATGAAAATTCATAAGCATTTTTGTGCCCATTTCTGCTAATACATGCATTTTTTGTATGCATATGTGAACATTATCTTCTCTAATACATGCATTTTTGTAAACATTTTTTTTTGACTGGAGAATTTGAAAAATTGCGAATTTTAAAGGATAACTGAGTTTTGGTTTGCCTAGTGCAGTGTTCTCCAACCTTGGGTCCCCAGATGTTTTTGGCCTACAACTCCCAGCGTAGCTGGCTGGGGCATGCTGGGAGTTGTAGGCCAAAAACATCTGGGGACCCAAGGTTGGAGAACACTGGCCTAGTGGTTCAAAATGCAAACTCAGGTAAACTCTCATTGAAATATGAATTGGCTTATTTCTCCTCCATCCTTATTTCCAGTATGGCCACCATACATGGGACTGTAAACATTTACAGGGGACTGTTTTGCCTGTTTTTTGAAAACACCCTCAGAAGGAACTCTATGATCTATGAAATCTATGAGTCACAGAATTCCAAATACATGGGGATCTCAGATTTTCCTGCACAACAGCATTGCGTGACATTCCACTGGGAAATGATCACTCCCAACACATGTGCAAAGTTACCACCGGTTAGTTGGTATTTAAGATCATCCTTTTTAAGCAGTCTGCCTTTGTACAGGGTGAGAAAGGGCTTTTAGTGGGTACAATTACCGTACCTGCTATTTATTTATTTATTTATTTTTTTAAAAAAAATATTGGCCGCCTTTCAGGGAAGAAGCCCTCCCAAGGTGCCATACAGCAATAAAACACATAACACTTGCCTGATATTAAGAGTGATAAAAACACGGTAAAAACAACAAGAACACAATAAAACCAGCAATAAAAACAACAATAAAATAGCAATAAAACCAGCAACAACACCAGCAATAAAAGCAGCAACAAAGCCATGCAGAAAGGATCGTTCATTAAAGCCTTTTGTTGCCATTTTAGAAACTCTGCTTTGAGATTAATCGAAAACTCTCTTTCCCCCTCTGAACGGCTTAGAGAGGGAAAAGAAGAGACTTAACAGCACCATCCAGTGTATGTTTATTCAGAAGGAAGTCCCATTAGGGTCACTGGGAGTTTCCCACAGATATGCGGTGTTATAGGATTGTAGCCTTAAGAACCTGAATGCAGCAAGGCTGAAAATATCCAGCCCCCTCCACGGCTGCAGCAGCAAGTTCCAGCATTTCACGCTGCATTGCGAAGTGTAGCCAGCCTCTTTCAACTGTTGAATTTCTCGGGAGTGCCGCTTGAGCTGTGCTGACACTTGCCTTCCCAGAAATAGATGCTCTCCTCCCCAGCTCCCGCAATCATGAATTCAAGGTTTGCTTGCTAATGTTTTTGTCCATTCGTCTGCATTTCAACCTTTTAGAACTGGGAAACAACCTGCACAAACGCCAGGAAACCACCAAATGACTGGAGGCCGGGGGCCGGGGGGGGGGCGGGCAGGGGTTTCCGCGGGCGGCCAAAGTTGGCCTGCAGGCCTGAGGTTCAGCCCCTCTGGTTTGGATGCTCAAGGCGTGGGGCTGACGAAAGGATCAAACTGTAGTCTCTCTGGAGTAGTCTCTGGCAGAGCAGTTAAAAAAAGAAAAGAAAACAACAGCAACAGCAACGTCCTCATAAAGAAATAAACCATAAGTGAATAATCCCTTAATTGGAGACCCTTGGTGCTCAAAATGCAGCATCTGAGCTTTCGTGTTGGACAGAACTCTTCTGCAGTTCAAGAGTACCTACATGATAATTGCTCACCGCCATTCATGCAGAACAGACATTAACTGGGTTCACACAACACGCTAAGGCAGTGTTCTCCAACCTTGGGTCCCCAGATGTTTTTTGGCCTACAACTCCCAGCATGCCCCAGCCAGCGTAGCTGCTTTTAGGCTGGGAGGAATATTTGTGTGTATTGTGGGTGAACGCTTTTCATACTGTGTTGTTTTTGACCCCCAAGATATTCTTTGAGATTGAATTTGGCCCTTGGGCTGAAGTAGTTTGACACCCCAGGCTTAGCATTCCTGTTTTGTGGTTTTGCTGGTATTTTGGGTATCTTGTTCCCACCCCTTTTGCCTTTGGCCCTGTCCACCAAGGGGATGCTCCCCCAGGAGCTTCTCTGAAATTGAATTTGGCCCTTGTGCTGAAAGCAGTTCCACACCCCTGACATAAAAACTGGAAGCAGCTTACAATAAATACTGTAAATAAGGGATTTCTGAGGTGAACATATGTCTTGATTTCTTCTTTCTGTGACAACATCATTTGTTTTTGTTTGTTTTCGTTCCTCCAGAGATTCTGGTGACAGCCTTGCCGGCATCCATGGGACATCATGTGGTTTATCGGGAACTGCAAAGGCCATGTGGAATTCCATCAGTATTATTGATAGTTCCAGGACAATGGCAGAAGATGGATGAACTGTATCCCAGCTCAAATGCTTCCCCAAATGGCCAATGCCCTGTAGACAACAGCCCTCAGGGCACTGCTCTTTGAAGATGGAATTCTAGCCATTGGCTGAGAGGCTGGAAAGAATCAGGACAGCTGTTGAGGCCTCTGCCAATAGTTCAGATGTAATGGACCACCGCGACAAAATGACGACTCAGTGGCACAGCACATGTAGAAGGTCCCAGGATTTGTTGGTGCACATACAGCTACTGAGATCAAGCTCACTCCTCTCTTCTTCTTGCTGTAGACTAGATGTGTGTTGGAGTATGCGACAAGAAGTTGTCAACTCTGCAGGGAGTTTTTTTTTAAAAAAAGTTGACTGCCTATTAAGGGGTTAAGAGAGATTGTTATAGTGTAGTTAAAGGGCAAAGTCAGAAACCAAGCTTCTCCGAGAAGTCAGGGCAGGGTTCAGTGGAGCAAACCACTTGATTGAATCAGGGGAAGAAATGCTGGACATTGCCTAGCAACAAGTTAGAAATTCCATTCTCCCACTCTCTGACAGACTAGCCCTCCAGTTAATAGACTTAACTGATGCTTACTTGGTTTTAAGCAAAGGAGACATATTCTGTTGTTTTCCTTTCCTTACAGAATAAGTAACATTTAAGAAACTGAACTTACTAGAAATCTGTAACCATCAAGCTTATAGTACAGAAGTAATCTTATGTTACTGTTATTTATTTTAAAAGCATCTGCTTTAGAAACAAGCCTGTGTGTGTGTTGGGAGAACTCTGCTGCTGCTGCTGCTGTGCTCTGCCATCAATGTGCTGGTTCAGCCTTCCCCAACCTGGCTCCGTCCAGATGTTTTTGATTGCAACTTTCATCAGCTCCAGCCAGCATGGCCAGTGGTCAAGTGATGAGGGAAGCTGTAGTCTGAAACATCTGGAGGGTACCAGGTTGGGGAAGGCAGCAGCGCCATGATCTGGCCTTGATTTGCAATGCTGGTTTGTAGGCAGCTTTCAGGCATTGTGAGAAACTGTCATCTGAGAAACCAGAAATGTCTCCTCTGCAGCTAAGCCTGCAAGAAGAATCGAGGTGGTGAGTGGGTCATAGAAATAAGTGTCAAATTAATGGGACTCTCTTCCAAGTGAACATGTATAGTGAGTCAGATTGGTTTGTCCTGAACTTTGAGAATTTTCCCAGTCTTACATTTGGTTCGTTCCTGTGGAGCTTTTGGGGGAATCAGGTTTATTGTTTTGCAGCTTTACTGTGTACTAACGTGTCTCTCTCTTTATTTGTGTGCTTCTCTCATTTCCCTAATCTTGCTGTAAAATGCTACCAGAATAAACCTTGTCCTGGTTTTACCTCACATGGTGTTTGTGGATTGCTCTGTGGCTTCAGTAACTAAATCCAGGTTACAGAAATTAAAGGCGAGTCCCTCAACAGAGATCCAAGCAGGATTGCAGACAGCTGAGGCTGGCAATCTGGTACTTTGAGATCTCTGGGGGTCTTGGTTCCTTTGGAGTAGGAAAGGGTGGGGGTGTGGTGGGTCAGCCAGCCCCCCCTTCCTCCACAGTTCCAAAGTTTGAGATTTTTTTTTGAAGTTTGCAGGAAATTTGTGCGCATTTATCCTAATACATGCATTGTTGTATGCGATTTCCCTAATATAATGCATTCTGGATTTCTCTCCCCACCCCCACACACTAATATGTGCATTTTTGTGTGCATTTCCCCCTAATATACACTTTTTTTTTTAAACTGGAGAACTCCATTGCGAAGTCTGAAGAAGTGTGAATTTCAGGTAATTGAATTTCAGCCCATTTACTGGTTCAAAAGGGCAACATTAGCTAAGGTTGTATTAGAATGCAAACCAAATGAATTTCTCCCCCTTCCCTAGAATGACACACCTGCATATTTTGAAATGTGCCAGTAGCTGTCCTTATACAATAAGGAGATCTTGATTTGCTTTGTTATCCAGAACACCGCAATGAATTCAACACAAGGTCGTGCCAGTCAGTGGCTTGGCATCGTATTTATAAAGTTGAAACTTACAGATATATCAAAGCCTTCAGTATGAAAAACAAAGTTATGTTTTGAAGCAGATAGTGAGAAAATTGCCTTGTTGGAGTCAGAACTCTCAGCGCCTCGGGCACATTGGCTTGGGTGGCAACTGACAAGGTAGAGAAAGGCAAACTCTTCATTGGCGTAAATAGCCAAATCCTGCTCTGTACGTTAGGATGTTCTAGAATTCATTTTTACAGACCAGATATTTATTCTGTAGAATACGGGAAAATAGTTGCTGTATAAAATACTGTATATTTAGGGCAGCTGAAAATGGAATGTTATTCTGTGTGTGCGTGTGCGTGTGTGTGTGCGGGCGTGCGCATGCGTGTGACAGAGAGATGTATCTGATGACATTTCACACACACGGTGACCCGCTCAGCTTGCAAGAAGTGGAGGATGGAGCTGGGGAAATTGTCTTATGCTAGGAAAAATGCTCATCTCTTTCTCCTTGTGTACCTTCTTCAGGCTGTCAGTTTGGAAAAGCTCATCTTTTTTTTTCTTTTTTTTTTAATGTGCAGCCTTCACCCGAGATACACGGCAGGGACCAGTCGATGTTCATTTGAAATGATTTTCATTTCCTGCATCCTGGAATGGACAGGAAAGCAGGTCTCAGAGGCAACTTCCATATACCAGTTTGTCGTACATATTTATTTGTGACAGACTTGAATCTTCAGGATGGTATTCTATCAAGTGACATTCCCAGTCCTGGTGATGTGTGTCTAAAAATAGGTCATTGTCAAATAACCAGGAAGGGAAGCATGTGAAGTTAAATGAGGAGGCAACCAGCAGCATTTTCATATCTCTCATCTTAATATCAGCCAATAAATCTCAGGAGACATCCTTAGAAGACTTTCTTGTTGCAGTCCACACTTGGGCAATTTGATGGTGTTGCATTTTGATGGCTGCTTTATCTGCTGCCACTAATTTTAATATTCTATTGTTGTTTTGCTCTTTTAATAATGTTTAATTTTAATAGATCATGATTTGTCACTGATTATGTTGTAAGCTGTCTTCTGAGGGTAGATACCTTGAAAGGCAGGTTAAAAATCTGTAAGATAAAATAAAATGATAAATCAGGGCTCTGGTTCAGCAAAAGTTAAGGATGATTAAGGCTGTAATATATACACTTCCCTGGGAATAAGCACCATTGAATATAGTGGCACTCACTTCTGAGTGTGAGTAAATATGCATAGACTCACACTCTGGGCTACAGTCCTAAACACACGTACTAGGAATTAAATCTCATTGAGCAAGATGGCACTTACTTTTGAGAAAACATGCATATACTACGCATGTGCTATGCATCTTGTTGAAAGTGACGAGACCAGTGATGTGCATTGAGGGAAAACGCACATATGCTGATGGGGTCTGAGTAAGCGGGCGGATTTTGGGGTCACGATGGGTAGCTCGATCAAAATGGCAGCCCAGCGTGTGGCCACTGTGGAAATGGTAAATTCCCTGTTGGAGATCATTGGGAAAGGAATAGAAAATAAAAACTGCCGATATTGTTATGCCATTATACAAATTTATGGGGTCACCAGCCTTGATATCCTGCGTACCGTTCTAGTTGTTACATCTTTAAAAGGATACAGTATTATAAAGCTGGAAAAGGTGGGGGAAAGGGCAACCAAAATGATCAGGGGGCCGGAGCAACTCCCCGATGAAGAAAGGCTTTGAAGTGTGGGGCTTTTTAGTCTAGAGTGCAGATGAATAAAAGGGGCTTTATAAAGGTGTATAAAATTATGTGTGATGTGGAAAACATGCCGAGTGATATGTTTTTCTCCCTCTCTTATAATGCTAGAACCTAATGCAGAGTTTTGGGGCAGACAAAAGGAAGTGCTATAGAAATCTCTACCAGAGGATGGAGTGATGAGCACCACCTGATTTAAAAGGGGATTAGGCACATTCATGGAGGAAAAGTGTATCAATGGCTACTGGTCCTGAAGGCTCTATGCAACCACCAAGATCAGAAGCATAGAATCATAGAAAAGTAGAGTTGCAAGGGGCCTACAAGGCCATCGAGTCCAACCCCCTGCTCAATGCAGGAATCCAGGTCAAAGCATCCCCAACAGATGTCTGTCCAGCCGCACCTTGAATGCCTCCAGAGTGGGAGAGCCCACGACCTCCCTAGGTAGTTGGTTCCATTGTCTTATTGCTCTGACAGTCAGGAATTTTTTCCTGATGTTTAGGTGGAATCTAGGTTCCTGTAACTTGAGCCCATTATTCCGTGCCCTGCAAACTGGGATGACCGAGAAGAGATCCTGGCCCTCCTCTGTGTGACAACCCTTCAAGTACTGGAAGAGTGCGATCATATCTCCCTTCGGTCTCCTCTTCTGAAGGCTAAACATGCCCAGTTCTTTCAGTCTCTCCTCATAGGGCCTTGTTTCCAGTCCCTTTATCATCCTTGTTGCCCTCCTCTGAACCCTCTCCAGTTTGTCTATGTCCTTCTCAAAGTGTGGTGCCCAGAACTGGACGCAGTACTCAAGACGTACTCAGCAGCATGTGAATAGCCAAGAGGAAGGACTGCTGCCCTCATGTCCCACGTGTGGGTGTTTCAGGGGCATCTGGGTGGCCAGCTGTGGGCAAACAGGATGCTGGACTCGAGGGGACTTTGGTCTGATTCACCTTCAGGGCTCTTCTTATGTTCTTACATTCTTAAGGAAGTCATGGCTAACTTATTCCAATGTTTGCTGGATTGGAGCCTATGTGTTTAGCCACATTCCCACATATTCTCATCCTGATTTTACTAGGCCAGAAACAGAGGGCAGGAGCAAATGTCTGGAAAGAAGTCCTCCTGGTATCAGGAAGGTATCAGAATAAAATATCGAAATA
This sequence comes from Shinisaurus crocodilurus, assembly GCA_021292165.1. Classification (NCBI taxonomy): domain Eukaryota; kingdom Metazoa; phylum Chordata; class Lepidosauria; order Squamata; family Shinisauridae; genus Shinisaurus; species Shinisaurus crocodilurus. Next base: position 2,450,214 of record CM037887.1, read on the forward strand.
TCCTGCTTTGTAATACTGCACTGTCTTCCGTCTCTGTTCCTTGGATGAAATTATGCAATTCCTCCTGCTTAATACCCCAATATTTTTCTGCATTAATGATTCCCCCCCCCGCCCCCGGCCAGGACATCTTCAGCACACTTCTCTCAGGCAATAATAAAAATATTAATAGGACGGATTCCAAGGATGGACCAGAGAGAAGCTTCTCCACTTGCTTTTCTCTAACTTGCCATTTTGCACAAGGCTTTGCTTTCTTCCCTGAGCTAGAAAACATGCCTTAAGTAATCCATGATTTTGGAGGGCTATGAGATGTGCCAGAGAAATATCCTTGTGATAAGGAGATGCATCACCTCATGCAGTGTTCTTATGGGATGTCAGCGTGCAAGGAAGGATGGAACATAACAATGATTAATGTTTAAGCACTGCCCAGTGCAAAAGAAGATTCGGTCAAGCCAGCTGGATTGTGACTTTCCTTTTTTGGTGGTGGTGGTGGTGGTGTGTGTGTGTGTGTGTGTGTGTGCGCGCGCGCACGTGTGTGGATGTGATCCAAAAGCAAAGGCAAACCTATGGTGGTAAGAATGATGGTAAAGGGAAGTGCGACACCTGGTGGAGAGAGAGGCATGGTGGGAAACAGTTCAGCACATGTGCAAAACTATTTCCTTGCAAACTTGGATGACTTTTCCATTTTGGCACATTATCTTCTGGCTCATTTGCATTTGCTTGTATACCCTTGAATATAATGAGCATAATTAGATGTCCATCAAAACTTTCCCAGTTTATAACTTGTGTTGTTGACCGTAAGAAAATTCCAAAATCCATACAGTTTATTACCTTTATTAGGCCAACTCAAAGATCACACACAAAAAAAGAGTCAAGAGAAGCCCGGTTAGGCAGTTTTACCTAGCAGAAGGAGGGAATGAACCCTGACTTAGCTCAGCATCTCAATGTCTCTCCAGCTTTGTTAATAGAAAGACTGCCAGTGCCTAGTATTTCTTTACTTCTGTTTCCCTCCAACTAAGGAACCTGTCTGGCTCACCCTGGATTAAGACAGTTTTGAGTTAACACAGCTCGGATTCCCACCCCCCAAGGTCAGAGCGCTGCCTCCGACCTCAGATCTGGGAATCTGAAATATCCTATGGCCCCCAGGCACTGTCCAGGGGCCATAGGATTGCTCCCCCCCGTCATATTACAGTAGTGCTGCTGCTGTAGGATCAACATTGGCTGCCATTTCTGGGCCAATTCAACGTGCTAGTATTAACCTACAAAGCCTTAAATGGCTTGAGGCCAGATTTTTTATAGGGATGTACAAGAATTTGCTTCAGTTCGCAAATCACTCAAAAATGCCTTGTCCGCAACCCTGAACATGCAGAGGAGCACATGTTCTCTGAAAACGTTGGCAAATTCCTGGACTTGCTTTTACAAAATGTGCACTTTTTAAAAAAGAAAGCTTTAAAAATGCATCTATTAAGAAATGCACACTTCTAAAATCTTGCATTTTCACATTATAGACAGTGGGGTGTAAAGTGAGCACTTTTGAAAAATGTCTGCTTTCCACATTCAAACTGGGCACTTTCCACCTCTGAACGAACTGAAAAAACAAGTCACAAAAGTGAATGAGGGTGAGCTGAACTGAGCTTTGAAGTGAGCTTGAGCATCCCTGGTTCTCCCATCTCTAGCCCAGGTTCACGGAAGGATCCTCTCCTCTCATATATACTTGCCTGGAATCTAAGAACATCCTCTGAGGCCCTTCTCCAGCTGCCCCTGCCAAATGGGGTGAGAAGGGTAGCTACTAAGGAGAGGCCCCTTTCAGCGGTGGTGCCCTGGTTGTGGAATAGTGTTCCCAGAGAAGCTTTTACAGGAAAGCCAGTGGAATGAAGAGAACCAGTGAGATACTATCATCTCTGGATATATACTCTATAGAAAGGACCAGGAAGGGCATACTGGTGCATAGTGTAGAGCAGACTAGAAAAAGGGGCAGACTCTTCCACAGAAGCACTGTGGGTGACAATTCCTGGCTCCAGGACCGGTGCAAGGCAGTTTGGTGCCCTAGGCAAGATCAGATATTTAGTGCCCCCCTTCCCACTTGAGAGCACTGTATTTTTTTTCCAAGGCGTTTCTGGCGCCCCCTTTAGCCCTGCGCCCTAGGCAGCTGCCTAGTTGGCCTAATGGTAGCACCGGCCCTGCCTGGCTCCAAAACTAATTTAGTACTAGGAACATGCTCTCTTCTGCCAGACCAGAAAGCACAGGGTGATCTTGAGATGGAAAATGAAATCAGGGAGGCCTCCAAATGAGGAAGTGCCGTAATAATGGGTGACTTCAATTACCCCCACATTGACTGGATGAACGTATGTTCCAGTCATGACAACGCGGTTAAATTTCCGGATGCCCTAAACAACTATGCCCTAGAACAGTTGGTCATGGAACCAAACAGCGGGGAGGCGACTTTGGATTTAATCCTAAGTGGTGTCACCCAGGAGTCCTAGTATATGATGTAAATGTTGAACTAGTTGGAAACAGTGACCACCACAGTGCTATCAGATTTAACATATATTTAGGTAGAGAATTAACACGGAAGTCCAACACAGTCACATTTGACTTCAAAAGAGGAAACTTCTCTAAAATGAAGGAACTGGTAAAAAGGAAGTTGAAAGGGGGTGTCAGGGTTACATCCCTTTAAAATGCTTGGAGGTGACTCAAAACCACAATAATAGAAGCTCAGCTAGAATGTATACCACAGGTTAGGAAAGGTAAGTAGCACCAAGTCTAAGAGGTAACCAGCATGGTTAACGAACAGTGTCAAGGAAACTATTAGAGAAAAGAAGGCTTCCTTCAGAAAATTGAAGTCTTGCCCAAATGAGGAAGACAAAAGGGAGCAGAAGTTTTCACAAAGGGGATGCAAGCAGACAATAAGAGGTGCAAAAAAGCATTTTGAGGAGCATATCACTAAAAAACCTCAGGAATAAAAAACCCTTAAAGTTTGCAGGAACCAACTGACCAAGGCTGTCATTAAAGATACCCGCTTCTCCAGGTGCCCTATTTCTTACCCATTTAAAGCATTTACTTCTCTAGGACCCTTATTATAGCATGTTCTTAACTATTTCTATAACTTCCAGCAACTCATTTTCAAAAGGTCACATGAATTGCACGTTCTACTTATTCCTGAGTTAACTATTCCTTAGTCTTCAGTAGCTTCTTGGATTTTCTCTTCCTATCTATGTGGGTCTTCTTTACACCAACCTCTGAATTAGTAAATATAGGCCTTCAGGCAGCTTGTTTTACACTTTTGGGCCCTTTTGATCCTTTCCCAAGAATTTTTCACAGGGCTGTGATTAGTCAGGCAGGCTTAACTGCATGTACAATCTGTGAGAAAGTATCAATAGCAAGGATTAAAGTGTCATCAGCCGCTCAGAATGTGCTAGAATTGAATCTCTGCTGCAATTTACCACTTTATTTTCACTTTCGTGAACCCGCTGACACAAACTAAAGGCCAGCCTTTCTTCTGATGATGGCACAACACACCCATCAACTGTACCCGACTGATGGTCACTTGTTGCCAAGAACAGGGCCTGGGGATGCAAATATACTCTACTACACTGCCACCATTCAAAGACACATATGTACAACTACCTTCTTTCCAAATGGACCACCCTAATAAAGACTAATGCAAGTGTCCTATAATAGGGAAGGGTCAAAAGCCCCCCCTTTAGCCTAGCCCTTTCAGCATAGCTTGCCTACTGGGGATGGTGACTCTGAGATGCTCCTGAGTTTGCCAACTGATCCCACCCAAGAGAAAACAGTATCTCAGGTGGTCACTACACAGCTGAGCTTGTTGAGGAATAGCCAGCCACAGCTGCTGGCCAGGGCCAGGAGGGACGAAGCCACCTGCCACTGCTACCTCCAGGAGAGATAAAAAAAGGCCCTGATCCGCAGCATGGTGTGGCTGTGGCAAGAGGGAAAGAGACCACGTTAGAACACGCTGAGGTGAGGCCTCTCCCGTCTACCTGGTGGTCACAGCATCATTGTCCGTAGTTGGCTGAAGCCCTAAAGCTCCGTTCCTGGTGGAAACCTGCCTGCCCCTTCCCGGCATCTGAGGCTGATGCAATCTGCTCCAGGGAATCCAAGGCTTTGGAATAAAAGGATCCAGGGAAGAGAAATTATCTCCTGCTTTTTGTGGAAGTTTCAAGGAACTGTTTGTCCGTCGTCAGCCCATATTTTCTATAGCTCTGGCGATGGAGTATTCATTATATCTCTGTTGTTTTCCTGGGTGCTTCTGAGGCACATGGTTTTAAACACTGCCTCTGTAATTTGGGTTAACTCTTCAGTCCTCACTGGGCACAGTGCCTAGCGCCAAAGCCTCATTTTGTTTGAAATAACATGGAAAGAACCCAGGCTGTGGCTCTGGTTCCTTTCCAGACACAATGAAAGAAAGGAAGAAAGGAAAGCAGTCCAGTTCTCTCTGTGGACAGGCCTTTCCTGTATTTGTTTAGACCTGTAACACACACAGTTATGTTTCCAGAGGAGCAGCTGCAACAGGAAGTGCAGTGCTATTATTCTGTCACAGGCAGCGCTCTATGGTTGGAGTTCCCCAACATTTTCTAGCCAGCAGGGTGGAAGGGAGGCAAGAACAACCTCCACTGCTCTCCCTCCCAGTTTTTTCTTTCTTATTTAACTATTTAAGCAAATTATTAAAGCAAGCAATGAGAGGGAAATAATTTAGACCAGCCCTATGTTAGGGGCATGGTGAGGTACTGGGAAGGCTCTGGTTCCATTGAATCCAGAGCTTCCCCCACCCTGGCTATGCCGCACCCCTGATTCTCCCCCTTTTCTCCAAACATTAGAGAGGGAACAGCCACAGAAAGACCCATGGGGGACAGCTCCCATCAGCCCTAGCCAGGATAGCCAATGGTGAGGAATCATGGGAGTTATAGGCTAAAACATCTGGAGGGCTGCAAGTTGCCCACCCCTGCTTTAGATCTAGGTGCTGCCTCAGGGACCACAGGATTGCTGCCTTAATATTTTGTAGTTAAATATAGATACAATCTTTGACACTTTATCTTAGGTCTATTTTATTTTACTATCCCTCAAGGAAACACAGCAAAATATATTAACTTCTTCCATTCCTACTAAATGCGCCATACTTTTGTTTTCATCTTTAGCAATGTGGGCATTGCAACTGCCAAGTTAAACTGTAAATGAATCAGGACTATGAGCTTCTTCTGTTACAACTTCCCGCATATGCCAAATCGTATCATCATATTATTTAGACATTTTAGGAGAGATATATACATTGAAGAAACTGCCTACACCAACTGCAATTAGGACTGATTGATCAATGTTTTGAGAGAACCAACTGCACCTGCAATATTCCTTCATTTATTGGGAAACATGATTCATGTCTCTAACAACCCTTGATTGGACGGATGGAGAAATCGGAGTCAGGTTTGGGTTTGACGATGCCTGAAATGAATTCTTGTTCTTCCCTCACTAAATTGAGAGTCAATAAATGATTATTTCCCACCTAATCTGACAGTGAAAGGTCTAGTCCACCTATTGAGTAGGTGTAATTAAGGTAAATGAACACTGAGTGTACTTTTTGCATCTTATTTCCCTCTGATCTCACTGTTTACAATCAGCCCCCCCCCCACTGCCAAGCATTTCTCTGTGTATATATTTGTAACTCAGCATAACACTTCATGCACCTGATGCAGCGGACGGTAGTCCACAAAAGCTTATGCTATAATAAACGTGTTGGTTTTTAAGGTGCCACAAGACTCTTTCTTGTATTTATTGTACAAGACTAAGGTCTAAGGTCAAGACTAAGGTCAAGACTAAGGTCAAGACTAAGGTCTAAGGTCAAGACTAAGACTAAGACTAACGTGTTGGTCTTTAAGGTGCCACAAGACTCTTTCTTGTATTTATTGTACAAGACTAAGGTCTAAGGTCAAGACTAAGTCAAGACTAAGGTCTAAGGTCAAGACTAAGACCTAAGACTAACGTTGTTGGTCTTAAAGGTGCACAAGACCTCTTTCTTGGATTTATTGCAGCAAGATGAAACATGCAGTCTATGCAATCTAAACAATGACTAAGATGTTACGAATGGAATCAATATCTTAACACGAGAAATAAATGAACATTTATTAACAATATCTGTCCTGTCACCTCAGATGATTCTATTTCGGTCTTCTTCTTCTTCTTCTGCGTCTTCACTTCTTCTTCGTCTTCTGTTCTTCTTCTTCCTTCTTCTTCTTCCTTCTTCTTCTTCTTCTTCTTCTCCTCCTCCCTACCTCCTCCTCCTTCTCCTCCTCTCCCGCCTCTAAAGAATACCATTAAGATTTGTATAGGTCTTGGGAATAGTCTTACAAGGACATTAAAAGAAGAAGCAGGTCTAGTGATGCTGATCAAGTTTGCAAGTAACAGGCTGGTATTGTACATTTTCACTACTCATAATACCTGTTTTCATGATGAGTCTGGCACCTTTATCCTGGAACTCCTACTCAGATTTTGCATCTAGACAGCCTGCATTCATTGGATGAAGCCAGTGGAGCCGGTAGTGACGGTTTGTGCGACTTGTCTATCCCCTTACTTGGTCTTGATGAGAGACTGGTCTTCCCTGCCAGATAGCTGCATTTTAGTCCAGTCTTAATATCCCCGTTGGTGGTAGGCACAGATGAATCTGTCAGTTTGGGTTTCTTTCAGTTTCTCATTTTTCCAATCTTAAATTTAGTTTGTCCCAAACTTTGAGAATTTTTCCTATTTGAAGTTTGGTTCATTCTGAAGTTCGAGAATTTTTTTTTAAAAGTTTGCATGAACATGTATATCAGCATTTTTATGCACATTTCTCCTAATACATGCATTTTTGCAAGCAATTTCCCCTAATACAATGCATTTTAATGTTTTCCCCACTAATGTACAGTTTTGTGTGTACTTTCCCCTAAAATATCCATTTTTGTATGCATTTTTTTGACTGGAGAATGCTGTTGCAAAAATCGGAGAAGTGCGAAACTCAAAAGATAACTGAGTTTTGGTTTAGTTCGGGGTTCAAAATTACAAAATTAGGTAGGTTCGCATTAAAATGCAAACCAAAAAAAAAAATTATTCTCCCACTCCAGCTGGCGGGCTTCCTGACTTTTCCCCAGTTCCCATCCGTATGATTCCTGCTTCCACCAGGGATGTGCCCTGTCCCTTACTGACATCAGGCTGTACTTCAACACGGGGGGGGGGGGTGCCTTTAGGGCAGTAGTCAACCACCATTTGGTGGGCAAGACCGACATTGTTGCCACTGCCAGTGTCCCTGCAGCTGCCAGGGTCTCTGTGGAGAATTGCCCTGCTGCCTTGAAGACAAGGCCAGCCCTGCAGCACTCCCACTTACGTCCGCCGCCCACCAACTCTCAGTGGTTCCACCCCAGCTTCCAAGCGAGAGGAACTTCAAGGGCCACATGGGTTGGTTTTGTACCTGGGAAGGGACGACTGCTCAGGGCCGGTGCTACCATTAGGCCAACTAGGCAGCTGCCTAGGGCGCAGGGCTAAAGGGGGCGCCAGAAACGCCTTGGAAAAAAAAATACAGCGCTCAAGTGGGAAGGGGGGGGCGCTAAATATCTGATCTTGCCTAGGGCACCAAACTGCCTTGCACCGACCCTGCGACTGCTTGCGAACTTGCTCCGGTCACCACGGAGCAAGTTCAGCCTATTTCCCCCCCTTGGTCAAAGCATGTAGCATGAAAGCACAGTCCGGCGCTCAGGGGAAAGATCCTTGGGGTTGCCAAAAGTATTCGGTCAAACCCCAGGTTCCAAATTAAGAAGCTTTGCTAAGATTAGGGATAAAGATATAACGATATAACAGGGATAAGAGAGAAAACAGATAGGTGCATAAAAAGAAACAAAGCAGTCTGGAAGCTGATAGCCAGTGGCCCAAAAACATTTTGCATGGGGGGGGGTTTGAACATCCCTAAAGCTATATTGATCCACAGAATCAATTTAAATTGCAGTTGTCTCAGAAGTCTCAGAAGATAAAACGTAATTTTAAGAAATAGATGAAAAAGACTACTGCAGTAACTAAGCCTTAGCACAGGTAAGTGAAACAACTGCATATTTCTTCCCTGTTCCCTGTGCCTTTATTTATTCTATTTAATTTAATTTATTATATTTATACCCCGCCTTTTTCCCTGCAAGGAACCCAAGGCGGCTTACGCTCCTCTCCATCTTATCCTCACAACAGCCCTGTGAGGTAGGTTAGGCTGAGAGTCAGCGACTGGCCCAAAGTCACCCAGTGAGCTTCATGGCTGAGCGGGGACTAGAACCCGGATCTCCCAAGACCCTGTCCAACGCTCTAACCAACTACGCCACACTGGCTCTCCACTTTGCCTCCACTTCTCTTTCCTTCCTTTGTTGCTTCCCTTGTGTTTTAGAATGGAAGGTCCTTGGGGCACGAACTTGCCCCCTTATACTCTGTAGAGCAACAAGCACATTGATTGCATTATACAAATGAATGTTGTTGTCATCGTCCTCCTTCTCCTATCTTGTCTGATGGTAACTGGATGGCTACCTATCAGGGGTGCTTTAGCGGTGGATTTCCTGCATCAGCAGCAGGGCGTTGGACTAGATCAGTGTTTCTCAACCTTGGGTCCCCAGATGTTTTTGGCCTACAACTCCCAGCATGCCCCAGCCAGCATAGCTGGCTGGGGCATGCTGGGAGTTGTAGGCCAAAAACATCTGGGGACCCAAGGTTGAGAAACACTGGACTAGATGGTCTTTGAGGTCCTTTCTAACTCTATGATTTTATGATCTTGAACAATTCCCATTAGAACGATTAGTAGATATTTGTTTTTGTGACTAAATGTGACTAAATGGCCTTTAATGCCGGTTGCATGCTGGGCATGATGACTTTATCAACCTTAGCTCTTAACGTTAGCTCATTAACTATGTTTAGAAGGGAAGCCTTGTTCTCTCTGAGTGGATACACCGAGAATGAGGCTGGAGGCTATCAGCATCCCAGGCGACAGAATCAGATAGATGCCTTGATGGATTTCTTTATACAATATGAGTGTGAATCTAAAGGGGATATATACCTTCCTCCTGTACATGAAGATTCAGAAAGGTAATTTTTGAACAAATCTTATTCTATCTATAAGCGTAGCTACTTCTAACAAAACACAGATAATGTATCTGCTGCCATCTTGTGGACATCAGTGGGAAAGAAATGTACAGCTAAACCTGGAGCAACATCTTTAAAAAGACTGCAGCTTAGCTTAGCAATGATTTCAATGGGAATTTTCTAGAGTGCTCTGATTTGCAGATGCCTAGAGGAATAAGCTGTAGCAATGTAAATTTGATCTATACAGCTGTCCCTAATAAATGCTGGCTTCAATTTTCAGGTCATAACTAGAAAACTTTATAGAAAACCAGAAAGACTTGGAAATAGCTACATTTTCTGCATGCTGTTTGGCCAAAAACATCCGGGGACCCAAGGCTGGAGAACACTGTCTTCAGGGCCGGTGCTACCATTAGGCCAACTAGGCAGCTGCGTAGGGCGCAGGGCTAAAGGGGGCGCCAGGAGCATAGGGCTGGAGGGAGGGAGTGCTCAAGTGGGAAGGGGGGGCGCTAAATATCTGATCTTGCCTAGGGCACCAAACTGCCTTGCACCAGCCCTGACTGTCTTATATACTGGTCAGTGCCGGCTCCGGGTTTTGGGGGGCCCTTGGGCAAGACACCCTCCTCGGGCCCCTCCCTCAGCGAGCCCACCTTCTCACGGCCACGGCCACCAGCTGCTCCCACTCTTCTTCCTCTTTGTCATCATGGCTGCCACTTGCTTGCTTGGCAGGCAGAGATCCAGGGAGCAAGGAGGCCGTGGTGTCTCCTGCTCCTTCTTCTGACCACCTCTGTGGTCCGGGCCAGAGCGAGAGGCGGGTGGACAAACAGCACATGTAACTGGGTTAACCTCCTATTTTGCTGTCATCCCGTCTGTAGAGCAGAGGTGGGCAATTTATGGCCCTCCAGATGTTGTCTGACTGCAACTCCCATCACCCTCCATCACTAGCTATGTTGGGTAGGCATGATAGGAGTTACAGTCCAACAACATCTGGAGGGCTGTGAGTTGCCCACCCCTGCTCTAGAGAAACAGGGGCTTGTCCATCACCTCACACGTGGTCATGCAATGCTGGCAGGCCTGCCTGGATGTGTGTTTTGAATGTGTTTGAAACAGAGGTTCCAAGCCTCGCACTGCATTTGTACAGAGTCCTAGGGATGCACAGATTTTGTGAAAAAACAGTTCCTTTTGTCTCTTGCAGATTGTCAGGTGTCTTTCGTTCCATTGTCCGCTCATTGACGGAACTGGATTTTTTTGTACAAGAAATTTGTTCATTGCAAATACGCAGTTGTGCAACTGCGCATCGGCATAAGCGTGCACTTGCACAAGTGTGCAGTTGCGCAAATCCCCTAAAAGTAAAAAACAAACAAACAAACAAAAAAAACCAGACTGCAAATCCATTGAATCCACACGACTCAGAAAAAGCTGGCCCACTATGGAATCCTCAAGTCTGATTCACACCACAAACCTGATCTCCTCTGGATTTGTTGCGGATTCCTCTGATATCCCCAGCAGAGACTTGGTACTGCAGTGAAGCCCCACGCATCCCTGGCACTCTGTATCACGTAAGGCAGGGGTGTTGAACCTCTTTCAACCCGAAAGTAGAAATCAATGCTGGAGAAGCTCTTGGGGGCTGCATTCCAGTGGTGGTGGGCCATGTGCGATGGCAAAACAGGGCAGGGCCAAAATACCAGCCTATTGTAGCTTAAAGCTCTTCATGCCAGTGACTAAGCCTTAGGGGACTAAGCCTTTCAGCCTTTTAGAATGGGGAAAAAACCCACCCCAAACCCAGGAAAACAGCAAATGATCGGTGGTCAGGGGAAGGGGGTGGTGACATCTGCAACCCCCCTGGAGGGCTGGATTTGGCCGTGGACCTGCTGCCCTGCATCCCTGGCTCAAGGGACTCACACGTGCAGGGCCGGCGCTACCGCTAGGCCAACTAGGCTGTTGCCTAGGGCGCGTAGCGGAAGAGGGCGCAGAACGCTGCGCTCCTCTTCGCTGCCGGCGCGCTCCTGCCCTGCCCGCCCGCCTCTCCGAGAAAGCCAGGTCAGTGCGGGGGATTGCGCCCGGAGTAGTGGTGGGGCCGAGCCTGGGCACCTCCCCCCCACCTTGCCTCGCCTCCGCGCCGCCTCCCACCTCGCCTCGCTTCGCCTCTGCGCCGCCTCCCCCCCGCGGCGCCTCCCCCCCCCAACACCTACCTTCTCCTCGCTGTTTCTGGAGCCCCTCCCGCGCTCTGTTTTGGCGGGAAGAACCAGGGCAACAGGGCTTAAACAGCCCTGTTGCTCTGGTTTCCCCCGGCCAAAAACAGAGCGCGGGGGTCCCTTTTCGGAGGAGGTGTGGGAAGGTAGGTGGGGGGTGGCAGCGGCAGCGTGCGGGGGGGGTCCGGTGGCGGCGGGGGGTGGGAGGTTGCAGAGCAGGGCTGCTTTCCGGAGCCCCCCCCCACGGCACGAGAGGGGGGGCGCTAAATATAATTTAGCCTAGGGCGCCAAACTGCCCTGCACCGGTCCTGCACACGTGGTTGAATGGAGACTGCCGGGAGATGCTGGAAAGGCCAGTCCACTCTGTGCCTGGCCTGCCTTCACTGAGCCTGGGAGCTCAGAGGGTGACAAAGAGAATGAGTGATGGGAACAGGCTGATAGATAGATAGATAGATAGATAGATAGATAGATAGATGCTGACAGGGGAGGTTGCTTGGGCTGCAGAATCTCAAATATCTATCTCTTTATACCTAATTTAAACCTCCCTGACATGACGGCAGTCTGCTTTTGGCCTCACAGCTTCCTATTTCCATATTTTAGAATCTATTTTACTTTTCTTTCATTCTAGGGTTTTGTTTTCCCGATCAAGGTATACACATTCAAGCCCATCCCTCCCTCTGTACACACGGGGTTTGGGTTGTGTGTCTCATGTTTCTGTGATTCTTATGTCATTTTTGGAAAGTTTAAATAGAAGAAGGAGGAGGAAGAGGAGGAGGAGGAGGGCATTCTAGAGATGGAGAAAAAGGCTACATGGGATCAGCCCAGTCATCAGCATAGCCCATTCAGTTGGCATAATCTGCTGCCTGCTTCCTTAGTCCATAAAAAAGTTACATATCTTCGCAATCCTATGCAAGTTTAGACAGAAAAAAGGCCCACGAGTCACGACTCCCAGCTCTGCTGGCTGGGGCGTGCTGGGAGTTGTAGGCCTTCTTTCTGTCTAAACTGGCGTAGGATTGTGCCCTTCCTGCTTTAAGCTCCATGGCTATGCTGGCTGGGAATGATGGGAATTGCAGTCCAACACATCTGGTTGGGGAAGGGTGCTTTAAATGCAAAACTGATGTGCCTCTTTATGGGCTGGAGAGCAGAGAGCAAATCTCAGCCCTCCCTCGTAGCCCAGAGCACATGCTGACTGTTGGTGGGAAAGAGTCCTCTGTGTTTGCTACCTCCCCCCCGCCAAGAGAAAAGACTGGAGCCACATGGAGCTTTAAATGAGGCATATGGCTTTCCTGGGACGGAGTGGGGAGTGGAAAGGAAGCACACTTTGGCTTCTGCCATCAGCCAGGGGACCGAAGGGAGCTGCTCCCCCTGCATCCCACAGATAACATCAGACTGGTGTGTGTGTGTGTGTGTGTGTGTGTGTGGTGTGTGTGATACCGAAAGGATCGGGGGGGGGGGGCTCAGGCCCACAGGACAAAAAACATGCACAAATTTGCATATGCTAATTTACATGAGCTCTAAAGTCTGTGTGTGTGTGTGTGTGTGTGTGTGTGTGTGTGTAAAGATTTGTATAGGGGAGAGGACGGCATTTGATTTCAGAAAAAGACCTCTGGCAGAAAGATTCAGGGGGGGCAGCTGGAGGTGAAGCACATGTGGGCCAAAGTCCGCTAATCCAGGGGGATCAGATGCAACCGAGATCATCAGGGTCCCTGTCCCTTGATTTCAGCAAGTGCCCCTGGACAGTAGGGTGGTGGGGCAGAGGGCCTCCCAGAGATTCAGGGCTCCAAATGAAAGATTCGGGGCTCCAGCCCAAGTGGGCCGCCCCCTAACACCGCCTCTGCTTCCACTCCCCTTTCCTTGTGTCTTGTCCTTTTAGTTTGTAAGCCTGATAGTAGACAGCCCCTCTTCTACTGACGTACGCCACTCTGGGAGACAATGCAGCAACAATAGCAACACCCGAGCAGCGGCGGGGTGATGCACCGCGTATGACAGCATGCTGTCGTTATTGTGATGAGTCAAAAGCTGCGCAGGCCCGTGGTAGCGCAAGGCGTGGGCACGGTCGGTGTCTCTATCACCCTTTGAGCTCCATTCGCTTGTTCACGATGTCACTGAATGAAGTGGGGCGGCGAGGCTGCAGTCCTTTGCGCTCCTCCAAACGTTCCTGAAGGAGTTTAGGAGAATTGGACTGTGCTAGCCCACAAACGTCTCTCCCCGTCAGCACAGGTGGCGCAACGAAAGGCACCATTCTGACCATTTTGTGTGGTGTTTTATTAATGGAAAGTGCCACTGGATGCCACTCTTGCTTCACGTTTAACACTAGAATATCATGATGATATTACAACGCACACGCACCTCTGCATCCCTCACCGATTGTTGTTTATTTGTTCCCCAGAAATCCGCTTTCTTCCTGATCTATAATATCACACTAAGGGGTTGCTTCGGAGCTCGGTTAGAGAGACTATCCAGTAAATGGGAAGAATTAGCCATCATGATGGTATATTTGCAAGTTACGGTTTCTCAGCCCACACAGAGGGAAAGCAGTGCACTCTCTTTCACAGCAAAGGGAGCACTTTCCCTCTCTGTGGGTTGCAGCTCCTAAGAACTGCAAAAGAGAAGCTGAACAACTTATTGGTTTTTGCTGTCCTATGCAGGAATCGAAACAGTCTCTTACACTCTTTAGAGAAGAAAGAGTTGATGCTGAAGAGGAAGAAGAAAGGAGGAGGAAGAGGTGATGGCTTTCTCTCCTGTGTGGTAGTATCTATGGATGAAGAAGCAGAAGGAAGTGGAAATCAATGACGATCAACCACAAATAGTTAAGAATGTGGCAACTGAGTCAAAAAGTTTGAAGAGGAATTGAACTGAAATATTTTAAACAGTTCTGGAACATGAAGCACAATACAGGCTTGCAAGCATAATTCGTTGATGAATTCATAATTCATAATGAAGCACAATACCTTGGATTGCAAGCATAATTCGTTCCGGAACCGTGCTTGTAATCCAAAACACTCTTATATCAAAGCGAGTCTCTGGCGGGCGTGAGCGGGGCCGATTTTGGCCCGCTGCGCCCGCTTGAGGCGAGCGGTTACATCCCTGCCTTGTATTGCAAGACGTCGCTTGTTTATCAAGTCAAAAATTATAAAAATGTTTTGCTTGTCTTGCAAAACGCTCTCAGCAGACCAAGTTACTTGCAATCCAAGGTATTGCTGTATTGCCATTCTATAATATTGTAGAATATTGTCATTCTACATTGTTGTGTAAGGGAGAAACAAATGGCACACATACTTAAAGTATACTTTACTTTAAGTACACATAAAGTATACTTTATGTTAAGTATACTGTATTTGTTGGTCTTACCCCTTCGGAAGTGGTTTGTTCGTTCGTTTGTTTTCCTCTCAGAAAATGTGGGTATTTTAGTAGAATAGAAATAAGAGTAAAAATGAAAACAAACCAACACAGATGTAGCTGCTAGACAGAGATTTAAAGTACAGTAATACCTTGGATTACAAGTAACTTGGTTTGAGAGCGTTTTGCAAGACAAGCAAAATGTTTTAATATTTATTTAATTTTTTTTGACTTGATATACAAGCATCGTCTTGCAATACAAGTACTGTAGTACAGCTTAAATTAAAAATCTCTGTACAAATTTTTTTTGAGGGATTTCGTTTTGATATAAGAGTGTTTTGGATTACAAGCACCTTTCCGGAACGAATTATTCTCTCAATCCAAGGCATGACTGTAATGTCTGTTTTGGCCCTAAAAGGGTGTGTGTGTGTGTGTGTGTGTGTGAAACCTGCCAGGTAGGTCGGGCCTGGCATCTCCAATTGTTAGGTAAATCAGAGGTGGTAGGTTGCCATAGGAACTGAATAGTAAGCTGATGGCTCTTAATGGCTTATCAGTGACAAGCAAATATCAGAATGGGTTGCCTCTCCCCACACTTCACCTAGCTGGCTGGGGCAACATGCTGCTAGTTGTAGGACTTTTTTCTGTCTAAACATGCATAGGATTGCACCCTCGTATTTCTAAATTTGCACCTGTACATATAAATATACATATGTTGTGCCAAGTGGTGTCCCTTTTTCATCCTCTTTTTTTGGTGAGGCAAAAGTGGCCACCCTATTGAGTTGCGGGTGGGGTGGCTGAGAGAGGAGCAGAAGAGGAGGAGACTTTGGGGTGAGAGCAGCAGATTTCTGAGGCAAAAAGCATTTCACCTTGGAGGGAGTTGCCCTTCTTCAGCCAGAAGACACCCAGACGTGACTCCCTGTGCAACATCCATATGGAGTCTCTTCTTCGCAGGTAGCCTCAGCTCTGCTCCAACAGACTTCTGCTCTTCCTCAGGAAGTGACCAAGATTACTGACCCTCAGCAATGGGGAAAAGGCATGAAGGCATGAGGTGTGTGTGTGTGTGTGTGTGTGTGTGTGTGTGTAAGACCCATCACCAAGACAACTCAAGTTGCAAACCAACCATAAAACCACCCTTGAACCACCCATCAGACTGATTGGCAACATATTCAAAATGGCCACCCCCTGTCTCCTCACCATCTGCAAAGGCCTGAAGAAATAAAAACCTCGGAAGCCATCTCATGAAAGCCTTCAAAGACATCCAATGGCTGCAGACACCCAGAAGGAGCAGATTCCAGAGGGAGAGGGCCACCACTGGGAAGGATCTACTACTAGCAGTTGTCAGCCTCATTTCTGCTAAGGAAAGGACCTGGACCAGAGCTTACTAGATGTAAAAGCAGGCCTGCTGGATTAGACAAGAGGTCCATCTAATCCAGGGGTGGGCAACCTGTAGCCCTCCAGATGTTGTTGGACTGCAACTGCTATCAGCCCTAGCCAGCATAGCAAATGGTTGCACTCTGACAACCTCTGCGGGGGCCAAAAGCTGCCCACCCTGATCTAGTTCCATATCCTGTTTCCCATGGGCCTCTAGGAAGACCACAAGCAAAGCATTCTTTGCATTCTTCCTCCTCCCTCCCAATCCCTTTTCCTTTTGTGTCATGCCTTTTAGATTGTGAGCCTGAGGGCAGGGGACTGTCTTATTATGAATCTTTGTAAGCCACTCTGGGAGCCTTTTCTGGCTGAAGAGCGGGGTATAAATGCAATAAATAAATAAACAGATAAATAAATAAAGCACGGAGAGTTTAACATATTAAGGGTGCAATCCTATGCTATGCTGGCTGGGGCATGCTGGGCGTTGTAGGCCCTTTTTCTGTCTAAACTGGCATAGGATTTCTCCTTTAAAGGTTAATGTGGGAGAAGATATTTTGTGAGAAAACCCAGCTCCAAGCTGTTTATATTCAAGTAGAGCATTGTGAGCGACGCGCATGTAAGTGGAGTATCTCACCTACTTATGTGCTGATAGGAGCAGTGAGATGTGAGCATATCACACCAGTTCTGAAATCTCTGCACTGACTGCCAGTGTGTTACTGGGTCCAATTCAAGGTTAGTACAACCGTACAAATTTCTAAATGTACTTCCCCAGTATTGACCAGTCTAGGATTTCAGATTGGCTGAGGGAGGCTTGGCTTGTGGTGCTCTTGAGGATTGTGGCCTGTGGAGTGATCACACATGGCAGAGCCTTATCGGTGGTGGAACCCCGACCGTGGAACTTCCTTCCAGTAGAGATTTTTGATTGCCCCCCGTGCAGTTGTCATTCAGGTGCCATGTATTTATTTGTGTACAAGCTTTGGGGGTATACACAAGTGTTTCATCTGTTTTCTGGTGTTGTAGTGATGGCTTTATTTTTTTTTTCTTGTGTATTTGTAATTTTAGAGTCATGATTTTTATGGCGGTCATCTGTTGTATTGTCTTTACATGGGTGGTTAAGCCACGCCGGGCTCATTCATTGTGAGGAAGGGTGGGATAAACAAACAAACAAACAAACAAACATTTGCAGTCACCAATATTTTTGCTTCTTAAAACACAGTCACGAACGATACATCGTATTTTCTATTATACAGCATGGCTCTGTATTTTGTATGTATGTTTGTTTGTTATGAGTCCGGGGAGTCTAGGGGCTGCCAGATGACAAAAACACAGAGAAGAAAGTGCTATATCTGGGGGTGGTGTGAAAGGGGAATGAAAGGACTGAAGGACAATCACAAAAAAGCTCTCGCTGTCTGAGAGCTGGAAGAGGCACCTCAGACAGCAGGGGCCTCAGCCGGAAGGCTCTGGCAATGCCATGGAAACCGTGACAAGAGCAGCGTCTCCCTCCGGCAATAAAGTCTAGTGGAGGATGCAGCAGCAAGCCTGTAACTCTGGAAAGGTTAAAATCGAGGCTTCCTTCTTCTTTCCCCTTATGCTCCCCATCCATTGTGGTTTCTAAGGCAAATTGGGGAAGAAGTAAAAACGAAGGAAGAGACTTGTGTGAGACCTTAAAGATGAATAGATCTTTATGAAGCATTTCATAAATCTAAATCTGTTACTTCTTAAATAAATTATAAATTAGAATGAGAGAGAGAGAGAGAGAGAGAGAGAGAGAGAGAGAGAATGGAAGAGAGCGAGTGAGAGAAAGAACAAGTTCTGGACTGGAGAGACTTTTCGTCCATCTAGTCTAGCTCTCTCTCTCTTTCTATAATGCAGTGTTTCTCAACCTTGGGTCCCCAGATGTTTTTGGCCTACAACTCCCAGCATGCCCCAGCCAGCATAGCTGGCTGGGGCATGCTGGGAGTTGTAGGCCAAAAACATCTGGGGACCCAAGGTTGAGAAACACTGCTATAATGGAATGGAAGATGACAATGGAGCAGCTGAAGGGACCACAGGGCAGTCACATTCACCGACTAGTGTCTACAAATGGTGTAATTATGGGAGGCTGCTCCTCTGTGGGGAGGGAAGGCAAGGCCCTTTCCTGTCCTGGATTTCACGTTCTTTTCAAATGAAGGCATGTCCATGTGATCGAGAACCCCGAGCCAGTTGGGGATCCCGAGTGGAAGGAAGAGCCCGCCTCCGCGATACACCCACATCGGGGGCCCGTGGGTAAATCGCCACTGCCCCCACCACGTGTTCACTGGGAGTGCATGCGTGTGGGGCGGGGCTGGGGTGCTTGGGTCTTATGTCTAAAACGTACATCTCTGTGTGGAAGGGCTATACTGTCATGGGTACACATAAGTATAGGCAGTGTTGTAGTGCCGCCGGGGCTCTCAGGGTTGAAGAACCAGGGCTGTTTTTTTATTAGCAGGGATGGTGATGTCATCTGCCACCCCCATCACGGTCAGACTACTCTGAGCTTAGCTGAAACCCTCATAGTGCTTGGGGGGAAGGCAGGGGTTTTCCCAGCAGCAATATATGGTTGTGACTGAGCTGTCCCTGTTATAAAGGCAAGTATTTGGGGGCTGGCTTGGTCTTGAATGGACAATTAAGACCCATTTACTTTACATCAGTGTTTCTCAACCTTGGGTCCCCAGATGTTTTTGGCCTACAACTCCCAGCATGCCCCAGCCAGCATAGCTGGCTGGGGCATGCTGGGAGTTGTAGGCCAAAAACATCTGGGGACCCAAGGTTGAGAAACACTGCTTTACATAGACCTGCTCCTGGTGGAGATGAAAACTGCTAGAATGGGCTTATTGACTTGGGAGATACAGTAAAATGTTTCTCCCTGGTGTTGGGAAAACACACACACTCCTAGATAGAAAATCTTGAGCTGGTGGCCTTATGCTGTTTGGGGACCTGTTGTGTCTCTTTCTTTCCTTTTCTCATGGGATCTCAGCTGCTCTCTCCAGCCAAAGTGCAACATGACTTTCAGCTGATCCTAATAAATTGGGCACGAGGTGATGTACTGCTAGTCTTTTGGTATGAGCATATATACACATAATAAAGACACGGACACACATATCAACACGGCTGCCTGAATTTTTGGACTCACCCCGGGGCATGGCAATGGAGACTGTCATAATGAGCACCTGCACATCAACATTTACCGCCACACCTCTGCATGCAGATCCAACACTGAAGGCATCATTTAGTGAGGGTTTCTGAAGCAGTGTGTGTGTGTCAGTAAACTGGCTACAACAGTTTCCTTAAAAAAACAATAACCAGTATTGATGTTTATGCAGAAGGTCGAAAAAAAGCAGCCAGTAACATGTAACAGTGCGGGAAGGCACTTCATGGTACGAGGATCCTTGGTACGAGGGAAGAGTCGTTACACTACACAAAATCACCCCCTATTTTCCTCTGCAAATGCTGGAGGGTCAAATCTCTCTGGGATCACAATAATAGAAGCCCAGCTAGAAAGTATATTGCATGCCAGGACAGGTAGCATCAAGCCCAAGAGGCCACCACCAGCATTGTTAACGAGCAGGGTCAAGGCAGCTACTAGAGGGCAGAAAACGGAAGCCTTGTCCAAATGAGGAGAACGAAAAGGAACACAAACGTGCACCAGAGAAATGCAAGCAGACAACAAGGCAAAGTGGCGCTGTGTGCGTGTGTGCGTGTGTGCGTGGGGGGGAGGGGGACCTTTTACAATCCAAGGGCTGCATTCCAATCTGGGAAAGTCTCAGAGGCTGCATTCCATCTGCAAATGGGGCCAAAGGCAAAGTGGGTGCAGTCAAAGGGGGTGCTTCCTAAACGAAGGGTGCTTCTAGATGGAGAAGTACTAGAACTAACAGTCCAAAGGCCTTGTGCAACCATTCCACCTTTTTTCTTTTTCCTTAATGGATTTTCTGTGGTAAGGAAAAAGATGGAAGAAGCCGTGGGAAAACACAGGAGGGTTACGAGTAGAAGACGTCATCACCTGTAACACACACACATGGGTAAAATCCCATGAATGAGGCAGGGTGATGGCACCATAAAAGCTTCTCTGAAAGTACCAAAAGAACACAATAGCCGTACATGACTCAGGACCACAATACCTGATGGATCGCCTCTCCTAACAGTACATTACAGAGGTTTGGAGGATGGCAACAAGAGAGAAGGCCCTTTTGGTGGTGGCTCCCTGACTGTGGAATGCTCTCCCCAGTGAGGTCCACCTAGTGCCAACATTGTCATCTTTTTGGTGCTAGGTTACGGGTTTCCTCTTTCCCCAGGCATTTGACCACATATGACGGGCTTCTTAATTCAGTTGTTTCATCATCAGGAGGTTTGGGGTGCGCTGTCATCAATATGCGGATGACACACAGTTCTACCTCTCCTTCAAGTCCTCAGCAAGGTTGGCTGTTGTGCTGAAACCCTGTCCAAGTGCCTGGAGGCAGTGGGTGGCTGGATGGGAAGGAATATGCTGAAACTGAACCCCGACAAGACCGAGGCACTTCTGGTGGGACACAAGGGAACATTTGGGGTTGTTGACCTGGTGCTGAATGGGGTACATCTACCCCTGAAGGACCAGGTCCGCAGCTTGGGAGTCATTCTAGACTCCCAGCTGTCCATGGAGGCTCAGGTGTCAGCTGTGAGCCGGGCGGCACTTTATCAACTCCATCTGATATGGCAGTTGCGCCCCTACCTTCCTAATCATCTGCTCCTATCAGTGGTTCATGCCTTGGTCTCCTCTCGCCTAGACTACTGTAATGCGCTCTACGTGGGGTTACCCTGGAAAACGGTTCGGAAGTTGCAGCTGGTACAGAATACAGCAGCTCGCCTGGTTAAAGGCTGCCGCTGGCGTGATCACATCACTCCAGTGCTCAAAGAGTTGCACTGGCTACCAGTTGTTTGCCGAGCTGAATTCAAGGTGTTGGTTTTGACTTTTAAAACCCTGTATGGCTCCGGTCCAGTTTATCTCAATGAGCACCTCCAGCAACATCAAGTAGGCTGCTCAACAAGATCTGCCACGGACGGCCTTCTTCCTGTCCCATCAGCCAGAGAAACCAGGCTGGTGGGGACTAGGAGGAGGGCCTTTTCTGTGGCAGCCCCCAATTTATGGAACTCTCTCCCCAGTGACCTCCGCCAGCGCCATGCCCCTTCCTTGATTAGCTTCCGCCAGGCATTTAAAATGTGGCTTTTCAGGCGGGAATATGGGGTGGGTTAGGATTTTTAAGTTTTGTACTGTTTTTAATTGTGTTTTATACTGTGTGTGTGTGTGTGTGTGTGTCCCGTATTTTATTGGACTGTACATCGCTCAGAGTGGCCGGATGTCTGGCCAGATGGGCAATTCATAAAATAAATAAATAAATAAATAAATAAATCATGTCTTGCATTTTATTGCTAATTAATAAGCTGTTTCATTTTTTGTATGCTTTAATCCTTGTCATAAGGTGCCTTGAATTTTTTTTTTCTGAGAAAGGCATCTAATACATAATAATTTCAATTCCCCCATTTTTGAAAACACACAGACAGCTCAGCACTTCGTTCCATTTCAATCCAAACCAAGACATACAGGTTCCTTGTCAGACAGAGAACAGAAGTAACAGAACCTTCCTTTACTCTGCTTGGTCACTTGTTATCAACAAGTCCAGTTTTAAGGCTGAAATATGTGCTTTGCTCTGTCAGTGAACGCATGGCAGAGAATTCTAATTACAAACATAAGGACCTCTTGCAATGATTATTGTACAAGTACAGCTGGGGGCATGTGCGGTTTGTAGATTTTTGTCCCCCCCATTTTAACTATAAATTAAACACAACATTCTTTTGATTGTAAACATGCTTTTCAACTTTATATGTATTTAAAATTCTTTTTAATAACATTTCAAACACGGTATTTGAACATTCAAAACAGTTAACATAATCCCCCCCCCTTTCTGTTTATTACTTTTAATGTTCTTTCTTGCTGTTTTCCATTAAGATTTGGGTTGTTGCTGAGCATTTGAAAAACTTCCCTTTAATTTTTCATCCTGCTGCAATAGTGCATATCTAAAATGTGTATACAATTGCTTGCAGGCTCAACTTCACTTAGCACAGTCTCTGTAAACTATCCTTATCTCTAATAAGGATTATGAATCTGCTGGTTCAAGGTGCTTTAGGAAAGATTTCATTAGGGCTGAGTGAAAGTGGAGGGCATTTCATGAAAATCTTTGTTAGGATAAAAGAGTCCTCCTCTCATTTTCTCCCCCCAGGGATCACTGCAAAGCGCTGCACAATCGTTCATTAGGTGATCCCTGATTGCTTTGGCTCCCCTTATGTGACCTTTTTAGGAAACATTGCCTTCATTTGTACATGGGCTTCTTTTGCCCTTTGGGATGACAGCAAACAGTCAAAATGTACTAGCAACATAGCAGCATGACATCATATTCATCACATCCAATATATGGTCCCTGATTGGCTGGGATTGCTTGGGGAGGAATGAAACAAATGGCTACTAAACCAACAGCAGAGTGGGGAAGGTGGCTGTGAGCAGTAGCGAATAGCCATAGAAAAGGTAGCATTCAGGGGTCTGCGGGAGTTGTGCGGCCCCTTGAAATCACAACTGTCAAGCCAAAAAAGTGAATGCAAATGCCGTTCAGCTCAGCCCTAGATTTTATGCATTCAGTGGAAGGACTCCAACTTAATTACTGATGACTTTCCCCCCTTAAAAGCTACAGATCTGCAGGAGTACAGAAGTGTATTCATACACCTCCAGCAACATCAAGTAGGCCGCTCAACAAGATCTGCCACGGACGGCCTTCCCCCTGTCCCATCAGCCAGAGAAACCAGGCTGGTGGGGACTAGGAGGAGGGCCTTTTCTGTGGCAGCTCCCAATTTATGGAACTCTCTCCCCAGTGACCTCCGCCATGCCCCTTCCTTGATTAGCTTCCGCCGGGCATTAAAAACGTGGCTTTTCAGGTGGGAATATGGGGTGGGTTAGGATTTTAAAGTTTTGTACTGTTTTTAATTGTGTTTTATACTGTGTGTGTGTGTGTGTTCCCCCCCCCTCTTGTGTTTTATTGGACTGTACATCGCTCAGAGTGGTCAGATGTCTGTCCAGATGGGTGATTCATAAATATAATAAATAAATAAATAAATAAAAATAAAAATAAAAGCCATGCAAAGTGGAATCCTGATGCAACAAGTGTGATTGTATATACGGTGAGCAGTAGCGAATAGCCATAGAAATCACTGCATATGTACACTCCTGTGTGTCAGTGATGCACAGGCCAAAAAAGCTGCATGAGCTGAAAGTTCCATTAACCTCCACATGTGCAACAACATGCATGAGGTTCAGAAATGGGGTGACAGAGGAAGGGGGGTTTTGCTTGCTCGCTCATTCGACTGCTGACTCAGTGCTGCTCTGCAAACAAGAGCAGGCCACCCTGAACCCCAGAATATATGGAGAAATCCAGCCGGGGAGAATTTAGATTTTGATTTTGGAAAATAGAATTTAAGACAGATCTATGGTTAAAAAAACAAGACCATTTCAATCTTGGACTTGGTGGACATGATGAGATATTGAATAACAGCACAAAATGAATGACCTCAGCCCAGAACACTGATGAGGGAGAAAGGCTAATAAGGAGACTCAATAAACATCATCTAAATACAAAGTCAGTAAAGAAGAAAAGTATTAAAACACACTAGTTGGCCCTAAATATATTTTTATGATCATTTTTTAAAAAAGATTTTTTTTTGCACAGGAGTGCAGCATGAACTATACAGCCATAGTACTAGGCATGGAGCGCTATTCAAAAGCCAAGTGCCCAATCTGAAAGCATTCTCTGTCTGCAGTCACCTCATTATTAACATTCATTTTCGACAAGAATGCTGTTGGCAAGAGGTGAAAGGCATCCAGGGTGAACAGAAATTAGTTTCATTATGCAGTAATTACAGGAAAAATTGTGATCACTGGCTTCAGTCGCCCTCTCAAGTTATTCCAGCGCTGCTGGTTAAAAAGATCTTGATCTATGCCGTTTGGCTAATGATCAACAGTTTTAGAAACGACATTTTCTAGCAGCAGCAGCAGCAGCAGCAGCAGCATTGTGAGAGCCCTCCTTTCCTTTCCTCTGCAGCAAACTAGTTGCAAACTGTTGAGGACGAATTTGTGTGAAGTAGGTTTCTTCTTCATTTCAGAATATCTCCTGCTGAAAGCATTTGAACTCCCATTTGGCCTTTTCTGCAAAATGCATACTCACGACGATGCTGTGGGTAAATACCTAAGTGTAAACCAAGAACTTTGTTCATTTACATCAGGGGTGGACATCTTGTTGTGTGGCCCTCCAGATGTTTCCACCAACAACTCCAATCAGCCGTAGCCAATTGTGAGCGATGGTGGGAGTTGTAGGCCCTAATCATCTGGAGGGCCACCAGTTGCCCCGTCCTGATTCACACGTTCTGAGGAGGATGGGCTTTGGGGAGGACCCTCACCTTTGCGAGCTCAACGGGGAGGCTTGGTGGGCTGAATTTGGGCTCATGGGCTGGAGGTTCACCATCCATCACTGAAATGCTGAAAATGTAAAAACTCCTGGGCAGATCTTTTCCACATGAGGTAGAACTGTCAGTTTGCACATAAATTAGACACTGGTATTTTGGATTGTATTGGATTGCAAATCATGAACTGCATACCTGCTTTGGATCCTCTTATGGTTCCATTTAATGCCCTGAATATTGGGGAGAACCCTGATTGACTATGTGTTTTCTGGTAGCAGCAAAAACTGGCTTGTAAGCCCAACCCAAATGAATGATTCAGAAGGAAACCATGGTCAATGGTATTGAAAGCAACTGAGAGGTCCAGGAAAACCAACGGGGTTGCACTCCCGCTGTCCATTCCCTGGATAAATCATCAACCAGGGTGACCAAGGCTGTTTCTGTCCCATGACCAGGTATGAAACTTGATTGGAATAGATCTAAATAATCTGTATCATCTAATACCAACTGAAGTTGAAAGGCCACCATACACTCCAGCATTTTACCCAAGAATGGAAGCTTTGATACAAGGCAGCAGTTGTCCAAAATCTTGGGATCTAAATTCGATTTCTTCAACAAGAGCCTCACCACTGCTTCCATCAAAGCTGCAGGAACCTATGTCTCAAGGACACACTGACTACCTTGGCGGTCCAGATACCGAGCCCAGCTCTGGCAGATTGCACAAGCCAGGATGAACAAAGATCTAAGGAGCAAGTAGTAGGTCTCAGTCCTCCAAGAACTTTGTCCATGTCCTCAGGTTGTACAAACTGAAAGGTATCCCTAACATGACTAGATAATGCACTATTCCCATCCATTTCAGATTCTGTCAAAACAATGGCATCCAAATCAGCATGGATATGAGCAAATTTATCCACAAAATGACCAGCAAATTTCTCACAGCAGGCCTTTGAGGGTTCAAGTTGTTGTATTCTAGAGCCTACACCCAAGAGGCCTTAGACCACCCAAAAGAGCTCCAGTGGACAACACTGAGTAGATGCAATGATGGTGGAGAAATAAGATTTTTCCACTGCCTTCACTGCTACAGAATAAGATTGCAAATTGATTCTTACCTGTGTTTGATCATAGTTGATATGAGTCCTCCACCATTTGTGCTCCAATAATTGAAACAGTCATTTCATCGCCCTCAGCTCCTCAGAATACCAAGTAGCTGACATGGTTTTACTCCTGAGGATGTTCAGGAGTGATCATATTGATAGCCTGGGTCAGCCCCTCATTCCAAGTGGAGACCAGGGTCTTGGAAGGAGCACTGGCTAAGCCTGCAGAAAAATCCTGAAGAGTCCTCAGATTCATCAACCTCCAGGGGAAGACCATCAAACTTGGTCCCCCACCCTTGCAGAGGTTACAGGTAGCCTGAAGGTCAAATCTGATCAGATAATGATCTGTGTCCATGCCAGTGGAGGCACTACTGGCTCCCCAATCACAGATTTTTTTCTCCTAATCCATTACAGAAAACCAGATCCAAAGTGTGCCCTGCCACATGCTTTGGGTCGGAAATGCTCCTGACAAGGTAGCCTTGGCATGAATATTAAAGTCCCCCAAGACCAGAAGCCTTGGGGTCCACAATAGTACACCTGAGACCACCTCAGTCAGCTCAGGCAGTGAGAGCGTTAGGCAGCAGTATAGATGGTACACCAACAGAATCCCAATCCTATCTCAGGTGCCCAACACCAGGTACAGAGAGTCAAAACTGGCTTGGTTTCCTATTCAGCTAGTCAACCGAGGTCATCATTTGACCTGGATTCCTGCATTGAGCAGGGGGTTGGACTCGATGGCCTGGTAGGCCCCTTCCAACTCTACTTTTCTACGATTCTATGATTCTATGATCTCTCTCTTCATCTCAGATTGGATACAGGATTTTCCCCCACGTTTGGTAACAGCCACCGAGAAAGGGGAACATCATGTAGTGACACATGATGTCATGATGCATCACATGATTCCAGACACCAGCTGCCAAGATGCGCTTTGCTATGCACAAACCCCATATATATCCGGAACGTGATCCTGAAATAATGGAGAACTCTTGTCTGAGATTAGACAGATGGATTGGCCACTTTCTGAGGAAATAGCAAATTCCATTGGGGCACGTTTGCCCATCACTAGCAGTGTTTATAGTAAACAGGGTTAGTTTTCCTTACCCTTTCCAATTGTACCGCTTTCTATCACATTACAAATGTTCATATAATTAAGAATATGGTATTTTGGTTCCTATTTCTGGGTATATTCCCATTTTGGCAATCTGGCACCCAAGTGTATAGCACATAGTCCCAATCCACTGGGACTGTCTCCAGCACAGAGCTCTGTGAGCAAAATGGGAATCGGTGCAGCAGAGCGGCTGGGAGGGTGTTCCAGGGGCCACACGGTACAGATCTCTACACCTGCAGAGAGGGATCTGCACAGGTGGTGGTGGTGGTGGGGATCCACCCTCACAAGCTTCCCTGTGACAGGTGCAGAAACCTGGGCTGCCCTTGCATATTGGGGGCTTTGGAGCAGATTGGAGGCTTTGGATCTGGCCATAGACCTCCCTCTCTTGACCGGGTAGGACTGCTCTGCCCAGCTGCAATCCTATGCCCGCTTACCTGGGAGTAGGCCTGATTGGACTCAATGGGTGGTACTTCTGAGTAGGCATGTATATGATGTCATTGTAAGAGTGCTAATGTGAGTCAAAGGGTTTGGGGCAGATGTTCGGAGAGAGGCCACCTTGAGTCGAATAGGTTTTTCTCTAGTTTTTTGGAAACTATACCAAAACCAAAGTGGAATGAATGTAATGACAAGCCGTGATCCTTCCTTCAAACTGCCTCCATTTCCATGATCTCCAGTCTGTTTGTTGTAGTGCAGTGGCGCTGGTCCAGGCGACCATCCTGGGACAGTCATTCCATTCTATTTGCATTTCTGCAAGATATATGAAATGTATAAAGCATCCTGTTTCATAAGCATTAAGCACTGTTGTGGTGGCTGCCCCAGCAGGGTCCCTCCCTGTGCTCTTTTATGTTTCAAGTAACACAGATTTGGGATGTAAAAATTGGCATCTGAGCAAAAGCTCTTCCCGTTAAACAAATCCCCCAGCCAATATCTGCGTGTTTCCTGGCTTCCCCAAGGGCCGAGCTCTGCAGGGTGAAGAAGAGCTCTCCTCTCTCCTCCCAGCACAGCGGGTCTCAAAGGCACTCAGCACCTGGAAGGATTCGCCAGCTACTCAGACATTTGAAAATTACAAATCAAACACAACTCATCTCATTGCTATTTTATTAGGGGACATCCCACCCCACTCTTTTGGCAAGAACAGAAAGACTTCTAGAGTTTCCCTACCTAGACTGGTTCAATTTCCTCTCTCTTCCTCCAAACCTGGGGTGTTGAACCTCTTCCAGCCTCTTCAGTTTCGGAGAAGCTCCCGGGGGGGGCACATCCCAGTGGTGGGCGGGGCTGAAGGCAAAAGGGGGCGGGGCTGAAGTACCAACATATCTCATAGCTCAAAGCTCTTCCTGCCAGTCGCTAAGCCTCAGGAGAGGCAATTTCAGCCTTTGAGAATGGGGGGAAAACTGCACAAAAGCTGGGAAACCACCAAACGAAAGGGGGGGGGGGAACCCCAGGGGCCTGCTCGGGACCACAGGTGGGCTGGATCTGGCCCACGGTCCCGAGGTTCCACACGGCTGCTCTAAACTGTTTGAGAGAGGAGAGTTCAAATTTATTTCCCGGGGATGTCAGGTTACGGAGTTACAGAGTTCTCCTGTTAAACACATACTGTGGTATCTAGATTCCAGATTAGGACCTTACCTCGTAAACTAGGGGCACATCCCTATCAAAGAGATGCATGTTCACCACACTTTTTCAATAGGAGAGATTTAAGCATGTTTGTTAAAACAACAACAACAACAACACTTACCTGTTAAAATTGCTTTTCTCTTGCCGTGTCAACTTTCCCCACTCTGGCTGGCTCCTCAGCTTCTTCTCAAGTCCAGCACAACTGTCTGATGTGTATTTATGACACCCGGCACCGTCACACCTACAGATGCGAGTCTTCCGAGACCCCACTCAGCCCCGTCCCTACACCCCCCCCCCCAGTAGTAGCTCTTGCTCTTTCTACTGGGAGAGATTCTTGGCGTTTCCTGTCCTTTGCATCGTTTTGCCAGTGGAGGGCAGCATGCTAAAGTGGCGGCATCAGTCTGCACATCCCGGCAAAAACAGGCAGCAGAAAATCTCTGCTCTTTCTTTTGCATAATATCCCTATTTAGCACCTGTAGCATGGAGAGAGCTGTAATCGCCATGCCTTTCGTTTTAGAGGAATCTAATTGCATTTCGGAGACTCATTTCCTGCTGCAGTTAGTATCTGTTGTTGTCTCCCTCCAGAAAGGAAGAGTGGATATTAAAGCCATTAAACATGCAAATGCCAGGCTTCCTTTCGTTCACCAAGGAGGCACCTAAACAGCAGACATGGCTTTCTTTCCAAGGAGAGGCAGGTAACTCTAGCAATCCGTCAAGACGGTTCATGCCCTGGAGTTTTAGATTGGGGCATTGCGCTGCTCGTGGGAGGGAACAGACCAAATCATCACCTTTTCCGTGCTTGGCTAGTAAGCAAGTGGCTTAGCAGCAGGGCCGGCGCTACCACTAGGCCAACTAGGCGGCTGCCTAGGGCGTATGGCTAAAGGGGGCGCAGAAACGCTCCGCTCCTGCTTCGCCTGTGCCCCAGACCCACGCAGACACTCGCCCTCTCCTCCTCCTCCTCCTCCTCCTCCTCCTCCTCTTCCTCCAGGAACGGACGAGGAAGGGAGGGCGCGGGGCCTGCGCTCCGCTTTCCGTGACGTGTGTACGGAAGAGGAGGAAGGTGGGAGCGAGCAAGCCTGATCTCGTGGCAGCAGCGGCGGCAGCAGCGGCAGCAGCGCGCGAGGCGTCAGGCAGCCGGGGCTCGCTGCGCTTGGTGCGGATCTGGGCAAGGAAGCCGAGCAGGAGAGCGGCCAGGCGGGCATGGGGCAGCAGCAGCAGCGCCCGTGAAGGCAGCTCCGCGCGGGGCTGCTCGCTTGGCGCCGAATCCCGCTCTGCCTCCTCCGCCTCTTCCACCTCCTCCAGGCAGGCGGGCTTGCCTCTGTCCGCCAGGGCGCAGCTGGAGCGGCTGGTGGCTGCTGATCCGCCGCAGCTTGACGCCTCTTCTCGCCTTCCTGCCTTCCTTCCTTCCTCCCTTCCCGGGCCGCGGAGGCTGGCGGCAGCAGCAGCAGGAGGAAGCTCGCTCGCTTGGCCGACTCTTCCTCGCTGCCGCTGGGACTGCTGCCGCCGAGGGAGGGAGGGCTCAAGTGGGGGGGGGGCGCTAAATATTTGAATTTGCCTAGGGCGGCAAACTGCCTTGCACCGGTCCTGCTTAGCAGGGTGGTCGTGGAGAGGAACACTGCTGCAGACAAAGCAGTGGTAAGGCAAGTCACAGTGGGGGCAGTCAAGCCCCCTCTCCCAACACACACACACACACACACACACACACACACACACACACTCCCCAGATCAGTGCTCTGAATAATCCAGGGTCCCAGAGAACAAGCAGAATCTCCATGTTTCAGGAAGGGCCAATAGGGCGACTCTGTATACAGTATTTTTCCATGTATAAGACTATACTTTTTCCTAAAATCGCTAGACAAAAAATTGAGGGTCGTCTTATATATGGAAGTAAGCCAAGGAGAGAACCGTGCAGTTGCAAAACTGCCCAGTGGGGGGCAGTCTTATACATGGGGGGGCGTCTTATAGACGGAAAAATACAGTACTTGCTGTGCATGTGCCCTGCACCAGCCTTCCCCAACCTCGTGCCCTCCAGATGTGTTGGACTACAGCTCCCATAATTCCCAGCCAGCAGGGCCAATGGTTAGGGGTAGGCCACCCTATACACACACAGAGCAAGAGCTTCCCACCTGAATATTTCGCTTATTATCATTTTTTTTTCATTCCATTTGTATCCTGTCCTTCAGAGCAACAAGCATGCCTGGGGATATTCTCCCTTCTTGGCTGAAAGAAAGTGACTGGCTCAAGGTCACCGAGAGAGTCGAATGCGGATCGGAACCCCCGCTCTCCCTCGCCCAAGCCTGGCACGCTATCCCAGTGATGGAATGGTGCACTGAATGGGCAATTCACCTGAACCCAGTGCTTTGCAGTGTGTGTGTGTGTGTGAGAGAGAGAGTATAAAAGAAGGCAGTTTTGCAGTTTGAGTCTTGAAGAAAGAGAGAGATGTGGGAATTTCTGGCTGGAGGTAGCTGACTCTGTGAGTGCGTGCATGTGTGTTCTATGCGGTGGCGGCGGCTGGGGACATCTCTGGAGATCACCCGATGCTGGATGAGTGGCTGTGCGCCGTCTGCTCTGGGGGTGCCTCTTTGCCTTCACTCGTGTTCTGCTTCTACATTTATAAATAAAGCAAACCTCTCCACTGCTCTCCCACCATTCAGCTGCCCCTGGGACTTGTCGTCCTGTGGAGAAACAGGCTGAGTGCACAGGACTTCTTGGTGATTTATATGACCCACGCTGTCTACAGTTGTTTTTTTTTGGAGGTGGGGAATATGCATTCACACGACAAACCAATTGAGGCAAAAACCTCACATGAGAAAATGCCCTCAGATGCAGATTTTGTCTATTGGCAAAAAGGGAGAACACTGGAGACTTTTAATGCCTTTGCAAAATCTGTATTTCTCCAAGCACGGTATTTTTCTCCATTATTTATTTTTTTTTAATAAAAAACCTCTCTGCCTTCTTGCAATGACAGATCTCTGCCCCAAGATGACTGCTCTGTCAGCCTGACCACACTTAGCCAACCTATGTTTTTTTCCATTCCCTGAGGGACCTTAAAGCAGTCTTTCCCGCAAACTAGTTGTGGATGATAGGAAGTGTATTCTATGTACAACATATCTGGAGGACACCAGGTTGGAGAAGTAAGCCTTGAAGACTTACAAATGTACAATGGCATAAACTTGCAAAGATGAGAATCCACCTCGAGAGCTGGGTATTATGGTGCACAGAAGCATCCATCATCATGGCAAATGTGTTCTTCCTTATGGGTGCCCCCAGATTCTGGGTTGTTTTTGTTCCTTACTGTCACCGGTGCCTAGGGCCAGTGCTGGCTCCAGGTTTTGGAGGGAGGGCTTCTTAAAGACTGGTCTGACCCACCACCTCTTACTTTCAGGTGACCTGTGACCACTCCCTCTCATAAGGAGGCATTTATCACCTCCCTGGCCCAACCAGCTGTCCTTTCTCTGCTAGATTTTACCCGCCATGAAGGCAAGGATCCAACATTCAAGTGGTTGCACATACCCATTCAAGCACCGTGTCCATGTCCTCAAGCCATACTAACTGAAACTCATCCAATAATACTGGACCAGACAGCACTCTGGATACCTCATGAAATCCATCTGCTAAAACAGGGGAGTCAAGGTCCTGATGGATACAAGCAATTTTATCCTCAAATTGATGACCCAGCGGGCTGCCAAGGGTTCAACCGCCTCCTTGGGGTCAGTGTGGAATAGGCCCCAAACTACCCAGAAAAGCTCCACTGGTTGGCACAGGGAGGATGCAATGGAGGCAGTGAAGTAGCACTTCTTCGCTGCTTTCATCATCACTAAATAGGCTCGCTGTTGATATAACACTAATCAGACCAGTAGAATACTGGCTAGTTAGCAAACCTGTCCTGAAATGTCACCACATACTTCTGATTTAATCTGTGCTTTAGGCAGGAATATGACACAGATGTGATAAGTGGCCTTGGCCAAGTTCCTTAAGGCTTAATATGACAAAAACAGCACCTTGAACTGTGCTCTGAAGCTTTTAAGGGGGCAGCTAACTGTTTGCAACCATTAAAAATAAAGAACCCTGATGAGCAGTAAGCTACGCCTAAATTTATTTGCTACTTTAAAGGCAACATTTGATATTCCCCAAGACTACATAGCTTACACTAAAGATTTATGTTAATGCCAAGGATTAAAAGAATTTTAATAGCATGCATAAAGATGTAAATGTGCTGTGTTTCGTTTTCCTGCAGACGAGTGTGCCATAAGGGAGCTGTAGAAAGAAGAGAATGTATTCATATCCTGCGAATTCTAACATCTGGCTCAATTTTGCACTCCTGTGTTCATTAAATATTAGTTGCCTTCCATTGGTGCAGCCTTGAAAACCACATTTTAATATGGAAAGATCCTCCCCCCCACCCCGGTATTCCCAGAAGGCAAGAAACAGTTCCATAAGACAGCATTTTGCTAACCATCTTTCTGCAAAATCTTGATTGTCTTTCTTATTAAGAAGAATATCATGGAGAACTATCAATACCCCCTCCTTCCTTGTTCCATTATTGCATAATGCAAACATACGCCAAAACCATATTGGGGAAAAAAATGTGCTTTATTAGGAGTCCTGACATTAGATGTATAAATATAACAAATGTAGAAATCATAGAAAAAAATATATGATGTGATGGAGACAGTTAAGGTGCACATGTATACATCACTAATTGTAAGTTATGTTCTATCTTTCTCTCACACTGCGGCTGTGGAACAGCTCTGCAGCAGGTCCTTTCTAAATGCCTCGTATATACCACAAACAGGCACAGAAAGTCAAGACTTCTTTCCCATTGACTTTGCAGGCCTGAGACTAGGTTGAAGGTGACCATTTTTGTTATATTTATTGTAAAATGATTTTGTTTTAATATGGAGAGATGGAACACTGCAAGACCGGAAATCATCAGTGATCCCTTGAACATTTTGAGGACACAGTGTGTGCTTCCAGAGTATAGCAGTGATTGTCCTGAATGTGGGAGTTTATTTAGGCTGCCTCGTCTACACTTCCAGCCTGTATTGGTTTGAAACCAGTTTAACTGTCATGGCTTCTGCCACAAAGAATTGTGAGAATTGTGTAGTTTGGCAATGGTGCTGTCGCCGGTTTCTATTTCTGCATTATGAAATAGGAATCTCTCCCTGCCCTCCACACAGAATTACATTTCCCAGGGTTCCCTGTGGAGAAGTTTATGCCTCTGGTGCAGGGACAAACGAAACATTCTGCTAATTCTGCATTGTGTAGCTATGCGTGATAGTTTCCCTTACTCTTGTGTAAGTGTGTGTGGCCCTAATTTGGACCAGGACCACAGTGCTCCTGGAGGGGGAGTAAAGTTCCCCCCACCTGTTTCCCCCAAATTCCACGCCCAGGGGGGGTTAAAAATAGAAAACAGTTTCCATTGGAGCAATTGGAGGCTTTATTCCAGTGTTCTCCAACCTTGGGTCCCCAGATGTTTTTGGCCTACAACTCCCAGCATGCCCCAGCCAGCTATGCTGGGAGTTGTAGGCCAAAAACATCTGGGGACCCAAGGCTGGAGAAGAGACTGCTTTATTCCTTTTTTTGACCCCACCCCACCCCACCCCATTAGATATGTCCTTAGCTCATTTGCAGATGGGTACAATTTATTGGGAACTTCTTTTATGCAAATATGTATATGAGGAGCTCCACAAGGTTTGTGCCCGGTGGCTCGGCTAGGGACGTACAAGAATTTCATTCCTGTCCACAAATTATGTGAACACGTCCCGTTCACAACCCTGAACACGAATGCGAGCAGGAATGCAATTCTCGGGAATTTTTCACTATTTCCAAAACTTGCGTTCGCATTTGGAAGTGCACATATACAGACATGTGCACTTCTGCAAATGCACATCTGTGCACTTGTGCATATGCACACATGTGCAAATCCCGCCCCTAAATCAGCACTTTCACATGTTAGCCTATGGGGGGGGGGAGTGTGCATTTTCAGTCCAGAAAAAAGTGCATTTAAAAAAATGAATTTTTCTTTTTCAATTGGGAAAAATGTGCACTTTACAAAATATTTCCCCATTGGAAAAAAAAAAAAAAAGATGCTCACATCCGGGAATGCAAGGAAAGTGAAATGAACTTCAGGGAAGAATTCTGAGAACCTCAACGAGCTCGCGCATTACTCATTCACCCATTCCTAGTACTCTTCCATGGTTAATATAGGTCTTCAAAAGGCTTAGAGTAATTAAACATCATATAATCCATATAATAGAAATCATAGCTGCGTTGCCTTTGAGAAGGGGAAAGCTGTGTGAAATATTGCTGTGTAATTTGAGTGGTTGTTCGCTCTTCATCAGAATGTCTGTCTTTAAACCTGGGAAAAGTCAAATTTTGTGGAGCATTTATTAAATGCAGTAAGAAGTTGGCATCTTCCTCCATGGTTTCAAATTTACCTATAAAATCATAGTCTATTAAGCATGGGCTGCAGAGTCTGTTGACATGATCCCAGTGGATGTCCATGCCCACAGGCCGGTGCACATCGAGAAGATATTGAATGAACTCTTTAAATTTTACCCCAGAACCTGTCCTCAGTGCCTCCTTTGTGGCATTAAGGCGGTACTTGGAAATAATGGGTCTGCCAAAGACAGGGTGGTAGTAATTGTTGGGATGCTCAAATTTGTCTCGAAATGCCGAGACCAATTTTTCAAAAGGTTCACGAACGAAGAGCATCTTAGTGTAAGTGTTGAGCCGGTGGTTGATCCCTTTGCGATCAAATCCATCCAACCGTTTCAGATAATTCCCATAATGCACTGTGTTGTGTTGGATAATCTTGGTTGAAGAGGCCAGTCCATTAAGAACCATAAGCACCCTCTTCCAATTGGAGCAACCCGCTTTGGGAACTTCGCAGTAGAGAATTTGGTACTTATCTTCGACGAATATCCTGGAAACGTGATAAGGTGTGATGATTCTTTTGTTGTTGCTCCTATATTTCAAACAAGTCTCTTGCATGATCCTCTTTCGTTCCCTTTGGGTCTCATAGAGGCCTTTCCATTTGATGTCATGTCTGTCCTCCGATTTCACAATGGATAGGTTGAGGAAGGAGCCATTGACAGCAATCGGGATAGGGCTCTTTTTGATGACAAATCTCCTCCTTCGTTTGTGAGTCCTGGCAGAATGAACTCCTGTGCCTTTGTCTTGATGGTCTTTAATCATGACCAATATGTTCTGCTTTATGCCTGTGCTTTGATGCCTCGTAGGTCCTTTCTGCATTGGCTGTAATGAAGCTCCCTGGTCTACAGTTGGGAATCCATCATTGGCATTTCCCTGTATTTTTCCATCCTGATTGTTACTGGATGTGCAGTCCTAATGGAAGAAAAGGACCAAGAAATTACTAAATGAGAGAGCATTCATCACCATAGACAGCTTGTAGAGTTTAATGGTGCAAGCTATTTGTACTGTTTTAGTTCAGCCTAACTATGGAATGAAATGCATTGTCTTCCACGCAGCTTTGGCGCCGCAGTAATGCTTTTTCACCCTCTGCTTTTGAATGTATTGCTCTTAGCCTGAACATCACTCCTAGAGATAAACTGTCCTGGAAGACCCCACTAGGAATCAGGGGTAATGTTTTTCATAGTTTAAGAGCGACTGAAGCGATGTTTTAGTCTTGGAGGGCTTTGCTATCAAATCTGTATCTTGTGGTACATTTGGAAGTGGGTTTTCCCCTGCACTGCTCAGGTTTCTCATAGGGATGGGTGAGAGTTTTTCATTTTAGTTCAGTTTTGATAAGAATTTACCAAAATTCACAAACTTTTCCATATTTGGGACAAAAAGAACTTGAGATTAACAAAATTTGAATGTGGGAGAAACCAAAACTGAGATTTGTCCATCCAGGCCCAGCCCAGGGCCTTGAGCACTTCGCTCTTGGAAGTCTAGCTTTGAATCCCAGTGTATTCAACTATTGGTAGGGTTGCCACCTCTTGCTTTCTGACAGTTTCCTAATGTCCGACAGCTATATGTTAAATAAAGCAGCGTTCTCCAACCTTGGGTCCCCAGATGTTTTTGGCCTACAACTCCCAGCATGCCCCAGCCAGCGTAGCTGTATGCTATGCTGTATGTTTTTGTAGGCCAAAAATATCTAGGGACCCAAGGTTGGAGAACACTATTTTAAAGGCAGGTACATATTGAATTGGTCTAGTGAAGATGGGTGCGAATTTTGTTTCCGTTCATTTGTTATAGTAATTCACCAGCTTAAAGCTCTTACTATGCAGAAGGGCCTTGATCAAACTGAAGTCTGCTGTAACACTCTAAGCTTGTCATTGAGGGCTCCAGAACAGCCTGCCCAAAGACATGTCTGATATTATTAATCCATTGCTGGTATTCCATGTTATGCAGAAACCAGGGGCAACATTCTTCGTGCAAGTCAAATCTTTCCCAGCCGTTCCAACCACAGCTTCCCAATGGGCCGCGCTCAGAAAAGTTGACAATGGCTCCCTGCTGTTGTGAATAACAAATGACCACTAGATGGAGCAATTTCACCAAGCTTTTTTTTTAAAATGCCAGTAATGCTGCTCTGTGATTTGAAAGAGGATTTTTAAAAGTCAGATTTGATTCAAAATGTGGATATGCAAAATATTTCTCTGGCAAAGTGCATCAGATTTGTCCAGCCTAACAAACTACCAAAAATCTACATTTGAACAGCTTAACCAATTGAGAGAATTCAGTAAGGAAATTTGCATTCTGGGGAATAGTGATGCATCATCCTGCCTTCTTCCACCTCTCTTCCACCTGTCATTTGATTCGCTTTCCTGCCATTCCACATCTCCCATCTCCCCTTCCAATTTTGCAAATGTGAGTCGCAAGTGCAACTTTCCAAAGAGACAACTTACTTTTTTGGGTTGCTGAGATCCCATGTTGTATCTCATTCCTAAACAAAGAAAGGAAAGCATTATTACAAGCGGGATCTGCAACAAAATGTTGCAGCAGGTCCTCCCTCCTATCTGGAGTGCTACTGCTCAGGATCCCATCTGGCATTCCCTCCAAATAGGGGCATTCCTCCCCCCCCCCACCCCAGTTTTATGTTTTGCTTTTTCAACTGACATTCAACATTCTGTGATTAATGGGTATGCTCAATCCTCACTTGGCTATTTGCGGGGGTGTCCGCGTGTCCCCCTTCACTTTTGAAGGAAGGAGAAGGAGAAGACTTTTTGCACTTCTCCAAACTTTGGGATTCCCGTGAGCGTGCTGCTGAGGCCTCCTTCTTTGTTTCTCAGTGGTCTCATTTTGGCTTCAATCCTGCTGGAACAGAACCACCTGAGTCTGCAGTTAGGAAGAGACCCTTCTTCACCCACTGAGGCCAGCAGTATTTTAGCGGATAAGTTAAAAAGGGAAATGAAGCTGCAGCAGGTATAATAAATATTTATCATTTAAGAGAACATAGAAATGTACCAACTTATTCTGGCCGTGTTGCTCAAGTGGATTAAACTGTTTTGCGAATGTCTGAAAAGGCCGTGAGTCCGCATCAGAGGCTGCCTGACTGAGATTCACTCACAAATTACATTTGGTCTCCTCCCCCCCCTCTCTCTCTCGCAATGTCCCGTTGTGCTCTTTTTTTGCTTTTTCTTTGTTTTGCAGCAAATGCTGTATTGCACGTGGCTATTTCCTGTAGGCCACAGGTTCACAAGAGGTTCATAATGGGTCCCTGCTGTAGCTATGCATCCTATGCCTCCCCCCCGCCACAGCCTTTGCTGAAGGTGTGTGTGTGTGTGTGTGTCCCTGTCTGTGGCCCATCAGTGTATTTGTTCAAGAAGACAGTAGAAAGGGGGGGGAAATGGCTTGTGAAATGTGACAGTCGGAGACGTTTCTCTATTGGACATGCGGTAAGCGGGGATTAGAAGCCAAAGGAGAAGGAAACGAGACGGGCCGACGGGCCATTCCACCAGTCCTGCTGAAAGACTGCTGCTTCCCTATTCCCACCCCATCCCTTTTCCCTTTTATGATGGACCTCTTTAGATCAGGGGGGGCAAAAAGCGTGTCCCGTAGGTTGCATGTGGCTTGCAAACAATTTCTGGTGGCACGCCAGACCTCTGCTGCATCTGCTGGCTGAACAAACATGGCGGCACTGCCTGGGGTTTCCTTTGCTCGGGCGGAGAGATTGGAGAGAAGGAAGGGGTTCCCTTGCCCCCACACTAGAAAGTTAACCCCTTCCTTATCTCCAGTTGGTGTGTGTGTGTGTGTGTGTGTGTTTGTGTGCGTGTGCAAGTGCAGAGTGCCTTCATGGGCAAGTGTATGCGTACATGCGTGCACATGCATACGTGGCCCCCTGGTGTTGCCTGATGTGGCCCTTGGAGCCAAAAAGGTTGTGCACCTCTCATTCAGATTGTAAAGCCTGTAGGTTAGGAATGCTTTGTTTTTTATTGATTGTATGTATTTTTCTTCAGGAGCCTTTTTGGTTGAGGAGTGAGATAAAAGTGCTTTAAATAAATGAGTAACTCCCACATGCGTTGAAAGAGTGTGTCAGTAATCTGGTCTTGAGGTTACTAGTGCCTGCCCTGTACCACTGTGACCAAAATAGTAATAGTAATAGTAGTAATAGTAGTAATAGTAGTAGTAGTAGTAGTAGTAGTAATAATAATAGTAGTAGTAGTAGTGATAGTAGTAGTAGTAATAGTAGTAGTAGTAATAGTAATAAATTCTAGCATACCCATGCTCTGGGGATTCTAGATATGCCCATGTGCCTATCGGCCTACCCAGGGACCCCTCCTTCCTTACTGCCTTAGATGGAGCTTTGCCTTCATGGGGCACATGGAAACTCCAGGTAGTGGTGGGTGATCCACCCACCACCCGACTCACCAGAGGCTCGGTGAACACTGCTGTGGTGCCCGCTGAGCTGAGCCAAAAGCAGATGTGCGCTGAGCCGCTTGCTGTGCTCCCAGGTTCCCGGCGGGCTGCTTTTAATGTAGGAAATGGCCTAAGATATGTTAAAAGCGGCTGCTATTTCCATAACTTGCGCAAATTGCAGCTGTTTTGGCATATCTTATCCTAAGTCAAAAGTGGGCCTCTGGGAACCCGGAAGATGCGTCCCCGGCTCGGCTCGGGAGAATGCGGGTCAAGCCAGGGAGAGAGGCAGGAGGGGCATTTGGGGCGGGTCAAGCGCGACGAGCTTGCCGGACTTCCACCCCCCAGACGAAGTTCTCACACATCCCTACCCAGGTCCAATGCCCACAAACACTGTGTATCTCTTATCCCAGCCTCTTGTCATTGAATAGGTCTATACAAACAGCTCTTCCAGCAACCCAGACCTAATTATCCATGTATTTGGATCATCTTCCAAGGCCATCCAGAGAAATAATGTTCCCTGTATATAAATGGGATAAAATGGCAGGGATGGGGACTCGGACTCCAGGACTCGACTCGTGAGTCAGACTGAGTCCCCCCTCTGACTCGAGTCAGACTCGAGTCCCAATATTTTTAATGGGACTCGAGACTCGACTCGGGACTCGAGACCAAGGACTCGTGTTCCAAAATCGTGTTCCTCAAATGCAACTTGGATAGGTTTTAGGAAGTACAGCAAGTTTATTTTTAAAAATCATTTTCCTAAAATGCAACCTTTCAGGCATTTTGGGTTTGGCTGCCTCTGCCTGCCTGTTTGGGGGTTCCCAGCCTCCTCTGCCTGCCTGGTCTCTTCTTGACCAGTTCTACAGTTTGAATTGTCCAAGACAAAGGCCTCTGCTTGCTTGCCTGCTTTGGGGTTCCCTGCCTCCTCTGCCTGTCTGGTTATTTTGGGTTTGTCTGCCTGGTCTGTTCTTGCCAAAATCAGTTGCAGAGTTTTGAAATAAAAAGGCACACTTGTGCCTAGAATTTATTTAAGCCACACATCTGAAGTAGCCTTATTTTGATGGGGAAAACCCCCATTGATTTTAATAGGGACTCGTGGAGTCAGCTTTGGGAGTGACTCGTGACTCGTGACTCGTGAGTCACCATTTTGGATCAAGGACTCTTCAACATCCCTGTAAAATGGCGCCACCTGACTGCCTGTCACACGGCAGCAGCGGCACACAAGGCAGTGCTCTTCCCTCCCCTTCAGCTCCTGTGGCTATTAGTTGATCACGACGCAGGCATGAAGACAACTTGCCATGCCAAGATCCCTTGTTTTCTGCTCAGAAGCAAATGCCCTCGCACCTGTGATGAAGTGTGTGAGACTGAAATTTCTTGTGGATTATGCAATCTGGCTGGTTCTTTTATGCATTTCCGTGGTAAGGATACCATCACTTGTCACTGTCAGTGCTGCCTGAGAAAGCTTCAGTTTAATTAATGGGGCTTTGCAATCTCTAAACTTTTGACAAGGAGAATTGCAGGTCAACACACCGTTACACAACACCATGTTGCTGGAGGACAGCGCGGTCCCATCAGATTAATTTTTAATTGAAGGCTCTCCCTTTTTTTGGTCTTGCTGGTGTGTGTGTGTGTGTGTGTGTGTGTGTAAAACTCTGCAGGTAGCAGAGAGGGATGGGGGGGGGAATTCATTCAGTTCACATTTTAATGTGTTCCCGAATATTGCACTTCCAAATACATACATGAACCGAAACTCATCTATCCTAGGAAATTTGCACTTTCCCCGAATTTTGCAACTGGGTTCTCCAACCTAAAACTGTGTTCAAAACTGCATATGTTAGGGGAAAGTGCACACAGAAATGTATATATTTGTGAAAATAACCCTAAGAAATGCATTATATTAGGAAGATAGCTTGCAGTTATGTGTATTCTGGGCAAAATTGCACACAAAACATAGAAGAAGAAGTGTGCACAAAGGCGTTTACCATTTTTCATGGAGATGTTTTTGTTTTTAATCTCAGCGTTCGTGACAAACTGAAATTTAAGATTGGTAAAAATGAGAAACGGAGAGAAACTGAAACTGACCGATGTGTCCATTGCTGCTGGCAGATCACGCCTATTGCTACCCCTCGGAAGCTTCAGCCCGCTGGGTCATGGGATGTGGCCACAAAGCAGGGGCCAGAAACTCATGCGAGTTGCATCCAGTGTCATTTTTTCAGGAGACTGCTGCCCTATATGAAAACCTGTACAGGGCTCCGACATTTTTTCTTGTCTCATCTCTCCTTGCCCTGCTCCCACTAGCCCAGTGTTTCTCAACCTTGGGTCCCCAGATGTTTTTGGCCTACAACTCCCAGCATGCCCCAGCCAGCATAGCTGGCTGGGGCATGCTGGGAGTTGTAGGCCAAAAACATCTGGGGACCCAAGGTTGAGAAACACTGCACTAGCCACACCGGCCAGAACTCAGAGGAGACTCGGGCCGGCCTGTGGCATCAGCAGCTGTAATATCAAATTCTAGCAAGGGAAAGTTTGTTTGCACAAGGCAGTGATCTCAGGGGTAAATGTTCTTTCTTGCATCATTGACACATTATCTCTACTGGCCACCTGACCACTTTGTATGGTTGCAACTCAGAGGTGCCGAAGGTAAGGCTCAGGCGGCCAAATTTGGCCCACATGGGATCCCAATCTGCCGCCTGGAGTTCCCCAAATGGCCAGGCCCCTCCCCCACATCAATGAGTGGTTCCCCTCCCCCCCACCATCTATGTTTCCCTGGTTTTTGTGCATTCTGCCCCCACTCTAAAAGGCTGAAATGCTTCTCCTAAGGTCATGTGATCTTTGCTGGTGGAGACAGCAGCTATGTGATAGGTTCATTTTAGTTTGGAGTTGTTTTTTAATTGTATTTCCCCCCCCCCCATGTATGTCCCTAGTATGTTCACCACCACAGGGAGGGAAAGGTGGCCCTCAGTCCTGGCGATGGCTGGACTTAGCCGGTGTTCCCCGTGGCTCCTTCTATGCATTCTTCCAACACAGGGAGATGGTCATATCCAGGGGAGGCTGGTGACGCCTATGTCGGCGGGGTTTCTTTTCCATTACAGGTTTTCAGCTTTTATTTGGAGTGTCATATTAGGAGCTATCGATGGTGCTCCATGGTGGTGAACCTATTTTGGGGATGGGCTTCAGCACCACGGAGAGCTCCCGTGAAGCTCCAACTAAAACCTGCAAAACCTGCAATGGAGTAGGAGCCCCACCGACATAGGAGGGAGTCGCCCACCTCCCCTGGATATCCTCCCGCCTTAAATGGTGTAGAAAAGAAGGGCAGCAGAACAAGTCTGTGGCCTGCCCTACATGGTTTAGATGACGCGGTCCCGGCTTGAGGGTCCCGAGCTCTTCTACGCAGAAAGAAAAGGCCTTGGTGGCATTTGCATTGCCGTTGCTGCCGACCATGGACTCTGAAGGTGGCTTCTTCACAGCGGGCTGATGGGGGATTTCTTTGCACTTACAGTCTGTACTTCCAGACACATAATAAAGAAACTCCATTAGCTGGAGAGACAAATAAGAGGGCAGTAGCTTTTGTTACGAAGTGGTCAAAACAAGAACGGGGTTGTCAGGGAGTGTAAATGGAAGGGAGCTGGCTGCTAATCACTTGAGCAGCCCTTGAGAAATTTTGCGGCCTGAGGCGAAGAGCAAGATGTCCCCACCCATCCCACATATGAAAAATGGACTGGACGGGCAGATGAATCTGCCTTTAGCACTGATGATGGGAAAGTGGACCTAACTTACAGGGCGCAGAGCGAGCCACCCGGCGCACGGATCCTAGCGATGTAACCGCGAGTCTCGGGGAGGCTGAAAGCCCCTTCCCGCCTGCTTGATCCAAGACGTGCTGGGGAAAGGACCTTCAGCTTCCCGGCATGTCAGTTCCGCGACCCCTGGCGCTGTGTTTTTTGTGTAAAAGCCAGGGCAACCCAGCTTGAAACGGCCGTGATTTGCTATTCGCAGCCGATTTAAGCTGGGTTGCCCTGGTTTTTCCGCTAAAAAGGCAGCGCCAGGGAACCGGAAGTGATGCGACGGGGGAACCCGTCGCGTCACATCTGGTTTTCACAACTTTCAAGTGGCGAGAGCGGGGTGTGTGTGCTCCAGAGCACCCCCCCCCGAGCAGGTAAGCTCCCCGCTCCCCGTAGCTCCCTAGATCTCTCCTCCAACTCCTTCCTGCCACCTCTCAGCACCTGTCTCAGGACCAGTGCAAGGCAGTTTGGTGCCCTAGGCAAGATCAGATATTTAGCGCCCCCCCTTCCCACTTGAGAGCGCAGTATTTTTTTTCAAGGCGTTTCTGGCGCCCCCTTTAGCCCTGCACTCTAGGCAGCTGCCTAGTTGGCCTAATGGTAGCACCGGCCCTGATCTGTCTTCTGACGTGATGGCACCACCTTGCCTAACAGAGGGTCAGCTCTGGCCCCCGGGAGCCATAGGATTGCTGCCAAAATTAGAAGTCTTTAAGCCACCTTCTTTATAGGGTTTTCCCAATGTAACTGCAGGTACTCTTGGCTGTTTACTTTCCCAGATAAAAATCTATTAACAACATATGTTGCTGGATTTTTAGAATTAACCTAGGAAGGTTAATTAGCACATTCTCAAAAAATAAAACAAAATCTGGAAATAATTTTAAACACAATAAAAAGATAGAAATTGTATGAGTTGCTTAGGGTAAAACAAAGCTTTATGAAAAAAAACCTAAATGCACCCAAAGCAGGGACAGACGAGTGGGGGCCGGCACCATGCCAGTGTCCCATTTTAGACTTGAGGTACAGATGAAGGAAATGGGAAGTTGGAAAGCCTTTGGTGAAACTTGGAGGAATCTTGGTACCACATGGTGTTAACAGGTGTTCTGTAGGTGTTCGGTCAGGCACTATCCTGGTCCCTTGCTTCCTGTTCCACTGATTGGAGGAGGGTGTAATGTTCTGTAGCCTCCACCACCCCACCCCACCCGGCTCAGAGGAGGACACAGAGGGGAGAGAAGCTTCATCCAGCAACCCACCACTTGCTGCTGTGGGACCTTCCAGGCTGGAGGACATGGCTTTACCGGACCCCTTGGACTCAGGGGGCACCCCTCTGATGCAGTTCTCACCACCCCCGTGCCCTAAGAGCCAGAGGCCGCAGCAGAATCGGATAATGACCGACCCTTTAAGAAGCAGGCAGCTCCTCTGAGCGGGCAGAATTAACAGAAGGCCAAGAGACCTGCCAGTCTGCATGAGGCTTCAGAAAGCCTGGGCATGTTGCTGAGACAGCTGTTCTTCCCGGGCGAGTCTCAGCCAGCATAGATCTCACTTGCCATCCTGCTAGCGAGATGACGTGACTCCGATTCATTGGACTGGACTCTGCCTCGCCCTCTGAGCAAGTGCAGCTACTTCAGATCAGCTCCCCGAGGGACCTTAAGCCAAGCTAGACAGGAGAGAGGGCGCTGAAGCACCATTTTTCTGGGACTTGAGCACTGTTGTGCA
Organism: Shinisaurus crocodilurus; assembly: GCA_021292165.1. Classification (NCBI taxonomy): domain Eukaryota; kingdom Metazoa; phylum Chordata; class Lepidosauria; order Squamata; family Shinisauridae; genus Shinisaurus; species Shinisaurus crocodilurus. Next base: position 2,494,810 of record CM037887.1, read on the forward strand.
GAATCCTCCTGACTGAGCTAGGAATCAGGTGACACTAGAGAGCCAATTGTGCGTCGCTCCCTGGACGAACTCTCCTGGATCGTCTATTCTTGTTCAGTCTAGGGCAGGGCTCTCCAACCTTGGGCCCCCAGATGTTGCTGGACTACAGCTCCCAGAATGCCTTGCCATTAGCCATGCTGGCTGGGTATGCTGGGGGCTGTAGGCCAGCAACATCTGGGGACCCGAGGCTGGAGAGCCTTGGTCTAGGGGAACGATCATGTCAGCCCTCTGCATTTTGGACACAACCCAGTACTGACTTGTCAGCTCTTGGATCCGAACTTTGGAAAGCAGGTTTGATTAATAATCAACACCAGCCTCTTTCGTTTTTGTTTTTTTAGCCTGTCAGTAATGTCTTGGTCAAATGAGCCCTCAGCTCTACCAAGAAGGGAAACCTTAAAAGTCCTGGCTCAATCACCGGTAGGCTTCCCAATTTCGTTAAGGGAGAGGAAATTAATGGGGTGAAGCAAAGAAAGTTAATAGATCTGGAGGGGCTGTGCACAGAGCTTGCATCAGAGTGTGCATGATGAATCTTTTCTGGTCTTTAGTGTCATTTCAGGTGGCCAGTGACATTTTCCACAGAAAGGCGGTTTCACATTGAGTCTTTCAATGAATGCTAAAATACCTGCCTCCTTTGAAGAAATTGAAGCAAGTCAACTCCCACTGCTGCAGTCTTGAGCATGCTATTAAAAGTGCAAGTGTGTGCAGTGCAGGGATGTTGAAGAGTCCTTGGTCTCGAGTCACGAGTCGAGTCACGAGTCTTTGGACCTGAGTCTCGAGTCCGAGTCCGAGTCCTTGGTCCAAAATGGTGACTCACGAGTCACGAGTCCTGAGTCACTCCCAAAACTGACTCTACGAGTCCCTATTAAAATCAATGGGGTTTCCCCCCAACAAAATAAGGCTACTTCAGATGTGTGGCTTAAATAAATTCTAGGCAATAAAAAGTGTGCCTTTTTATTTCAAAACTCTGCAACTGATTTTGGCAAGAACAGACCAGGCAGACAAACCCAAAATAACCAGGCAGGCAGAGGAGGAAGGGAACCCCAAAGCAGGCAGGCAGGGCCAGCCAAACCCAAAATGTCTGACCCTAACCCAACCCCCCCACAACAACACATCAATCAAAATAAATCTCAACACATCATTGGGGCTGCGCTCCTGGTAGCTGTCCATAGTGGCCGAGCAGCGGCGCGCCTCGCTTCCATGCGCTCTTCACCGGTGATCGCGCTCCTTCTGGCACAGCCAGAAGACTCGTCAACAGCCCAGGGATGTTGACGAGTCCTTGGTCTCGAGTCCCGAGTCGAGTCTCGAGTCCCATTAAAAATATTGGGACTCGAGTCCGAGTCGAGTCAGAGGGGGGACTCAGTCCGACTCACGAGTCGAGTCCTCGAGTCCGAGTCCCCATCCCTGGTGCAGTGGCACATGATGGTTCATCCTGCAGCAGGATGAACCATGAGTGGGCTTGTGCCTCATCCGGCTTGCTCACCTTGTGCAACCAGAAAGAGGACTGCGCCACACAACAGGAAGAAGAGAAGGCAGAGCCACGGAACACCGGCAGGGGTGGAGGGACCTGTCACCTTGCTTTCTCTCACTTTTTCAGTTTTCCACTCTTTAAGTTTGGCTCATCTCACACGTTGAGAATTTCCCCAGTCTTAAAATAGTTTGGTATGTCCCAACCGTTGAGATTTTTTTTAAAAAGTTTGCGTGAAAATTCATTAGCATTTTTTTGCACATTTCTCGTAATGCATATTTGCCGAATATGCACATTTTGGCAAGCCATTTCCCTAACAGAATGCCCAGAGAGAAACAGAACATTATTTCCTCCAAATTTATCCACATTTTGGAGAACTCATCTGCAAAATTTGGAAAAGTGCAAATTTCAAAGGATGCACACTGCACACACTTGCACTTTTAATAGCATGCTCAGGACTGCAGCAGTGGGAGTTGACTTACTTCAATTTCTTCAAAGGAGCCAGGTATTTTTTTAGCATTCATTGAAAGACTTTCGATTTGCACAGTGGTTCGAAATTGCAAAATTAAGTAAGTTCACATTAACATATGAACTGAATTAATCTGTCTTCCATCCCTGGACATCATAATAAGCAGGCATATTAATAAGCTGGTTCCCAAAATGCCTAGCAACTTTCACACATAAAAATTGTATCTTAGGGGAGGTTACTTCCAGTACTTGAATTATCGGGGGGGGGGGGAATCCGCAAGCCCCACTGTCTGATCCCCACTAGTTTTGCCTAAATCACGGTCAGTCCCCCATAAACTTCTAAGGGAGCATAAGAAAAACCAAGTGGCCTAGGACCCCCCCCTCGCCCCCACTGAACATTGCACAATGGAGACTTCCCATACACTTTACATTAAAATAAACCAGAATGAGAGATCCCTTGATCTTTTCCAGCTTAAGATGAATGAAAATGAATGGTTTGTTTAATTAGTATGAAAATTCCATCCAGGTTTCCTGAGCACAGAGAGAATGCTCCCGTAACTTTTTTTGGCGAGCCTCCGGGAAACGTTAGAGTTAGGGAGGCTGATAAAGGGTGAAGCTACACACCGCGAGGTTCCCGGTCCCTTTCAGATGTGGGATGGGACATTTGCAGGAGAGGACCGGTTGGCGGAAGGGGCTGCTCCATCTTTGCCCGGCAGATGCCTCCAGTCGTGCTTAGCCTCTTTTCCTCCAGCTGGGCTCAAAGACCAGAAGTGACTTTTCCAGCTGAGCAGGTCGTCCCAGCCCAAGACATTTTGCTGCCTGAGGCAAAGGGCAAGGTGGTGCCCTCCATTCCATTGACAAAAGCTGGCCGCTGAATTTTATTTTGATACTGGCGATGTCACAGTGTCCTTCTGAGGCAGCGAGTTAGATGTGGGGCTGCAGGGCGAGCTACACGGCCCACATCGCACAGCCCTCCGACTCCTTACCGCCACCACGACCCCAACAGGCTGCCTGAGGTAGCTGCCTCTCTCTGCTTTATGGCAGGGGCAGCCCTGTAGCTGGAGGAAAAAACACCATGGAGGGGAATCTCCAGGGGGAAACTGGCGGACACAAGAGCAGTAGCAAGCACTCCATCCTGCCCACAGATTTGCCCCATGACCCCCACCCCCTACATTCACATGATCTCAGTACTTGGGGGGTTGGGGGAACCGTGCTTTCTGAGCCGATGTGCATTTCTCTCTGAAGAAAACGGCAGGCCAGGGATGTTTTGGAGGCAACAGCTGCCTGGCCTGAAATGGTCTCCCCGCATCTGATCTGGCTGCAGTCTGCCTCTCCTGGGCGGCTTCGGGGCCGGGCATCTTAAGAGAGGCCGCCACAGCCATTGCCGGAGTTTGGTCCACCCACTTGCTGGGCAAGAAGAGGCTGAGTGAGCGGAGCAGGCAGGGCTGCGCACGGTGACGCAGTGTCGTTCTTTAAAGGGGCTGCAGCAACCACAAGAGAGGCAAGCCTCGGCAATATGTGCAGTCTCTTCTAACCAGGACTGGTGCAGGGCAGTTTGGCGCCCTAGGCTAAACTATATTTAGCGCCCCCCCTCTCGTGCCGTGGGGGGGGCTCCGGAAAGCAGCCCTGCTCTGCAACCTCCCACCCCCCCCGCCGCCACCGGACACCCCCCCCGCACGCTGCCGCTGCCGCTGCCGCTCCCCACCTACCTTTCCACGCCTCCTCCGAAAAGGGACCCCCGCGCTCTGTTTTTGGCCGGGGGAAACCAGAGCAACAGGGCTGTTTAAGCCCTGTTGCCCTGGTTCTTCCCGCCAAAACAGAGCGTGGGCGGGGCTCCGGAAACAGCACGGAGAAGGTAGGTGTCGGGGGGGGGGAGGCAGCACGGAGTAGAGGCGAAGCGAGGGGGGGAGGCGAAGCGAAGCGAAGCGAGGCGAGGGGGGGAGGCGAAGCGAAGCGAAGCGAGGGGGGGAGGCGAAGCGAGGCGAAGTGGGGGGGAGGCGGCGCAGAGGCGAAGCGAGGCGAGGTGGGGGGGAGGCGGCAGCGAGGCGAGGTGGGGGGGAGGTGCCCAGGCTCGGCCCCACCACTACTCCGGGCGCACTGACCTGGCTTTCTCGGAGAGGCGGGCGGGCGGGACGGCAGGGCAGAGCAGGAGCGCGCCGGCAGCGAAGAGGAGCGCAGCGTTCTGCGCCCTCTTACGCTACGCGCCCTAGGCAACAGCCTAGTTGGCCTAGCGGTAGCGCCGGCCCTGCTTCTAACCCTCTCCCCCACTTGCCAAGAGAGGTGAGCGCTGAATTCCTTCCCAGCTTCTGGGCGCGTGTGCTGCGTGCCAGGTGGAAGCCAAGGTTCTTCAGGGCAGCCAATGGCAGCATGCTTGGTTGGTCCATCCATCCCACATTAATTGTTACAACAACTGCCCGAGGTAGGTTAGGCTGAGAGATGGTGACAAGCCTAAGGCCTCTCAATGAGTATCCTAACAGAGCAAGGATTTGAGCATTGGGGTGTCAGTCAGTCAGTCAGTCAGTCAGAGAAATTAGTTTCAGTTCATTTTTGGTCAGGGTTTACTCAGTTTGCACCTTCCAGACTGAACACAGATGCAATCTGCGCTCTCATAAAATGGAGAGGAGGAGGAGGAGGAGGAGGATTATGTAAGCCGCCTTGGGTTCCTTGCAGGAAAAAAGGCAGGGTATAAATATAATAAATAAATAAATAAATAAATAAAGTCCATACATTTTCGTGCTTGCAGTGTGATTCATGGGCCACAAAAAATGTGTTCAACGGCATGCATGCGTTCTAAAAATGCACACGAAAGAATGCGTACAAATCAATGGGAGAAGAATGTGTACATTTCAGAGATGAGCGCAACTGATGCGGACGTTTGGAAAAATATGCACGAAAATACGCGTGGATTTTCATGCAAAAAGAAAAAAACAAAGCTGGCAATCTGATACGGACTCGACGAGTCAGAACACGCGTCGGGTTGGAATTCAGAGAACTTTGGCCAGCTCGAGATTTGCTGATTTGCACATGCCTAGCACCAGCCTCCCGGGTCTAAGTCCAGCACATTGTCTACCACACCACGCTGACTCCTGTGCTACTACAGCAGCGCTGAAATAACACAGAAAAAAACATGCTTGTGACAAGTTTTGGAAGCACTGGATCACGCTTCTTTCCCCAACCTGGGCCCTCCGGCTGTGTTGCATTGCGACTGCCATGAGTTGCAGTCCAACAGACCTGGAAGGCAGCAGGTTAGGAAACGCTGGAACACTGGCTCCGTTTTCCAGTGATTTTTGGCACTTGAGAAAATATTCACTTATACAGTAATACCTTGGATTGCAAGTGACTTGGTTTGAGAGCGTTTTGCAAGACAAGCAAATTTTTAAATATTTATTTAATATTTTTTTACTTGATATACAAGCAACGTCTTGCAAGACAAGTACTGTAGCACGGCTTAAATTAAAAATCTCTGTACAAATTTTTTTGGGGGGATTTTGTTTTGATATAAGAGTGTTTTGGATTACAAACACGTTTCCGGAACGAATTATACTCTCAATCCAAGGCATGACTGTAGTTCCCTTAAATATCCCCCGTCATGGCACTATGTATTCAAATCTGATTGGCTCTGCAGTGTTGTGATATTATCCCATTCACTGCGTGATCCTTCATTGGGTGGACTCACCTATGTGACTAATCCAGAAAAGAAAACGGTCAGTCCCACCAAAACCGCTATTTTCTAAGTGGACACTTCACTGGAGGATATTCAGAGGTTTCCTAGATGATGCAAGACAGAGATGGGAAATTCACAATACTTTTTGTGTGCAACCCTAATTAACCAAAAGACTCCAGGAAGCTTCCTGCATTATTATAAGGGAAAAGGTAGCACTGCTTGTTTCATGTTTTTGCTTACCCTTTTAGGCATCCTAATTAGAGAGTCGAGCGACATTTCCTGGACCTAATTGATATTCACTAAGAAGAATTCTACCATAATCAGAGCTGAAAAGCCAAGCGGGGCTCTTGCATTTCCCAGTCCTTCCAGGGCCCAATCACTGGGGATATCATTAATAGCATCATTAGCGTTCAGGACCTGTCAGCCCTTACTTGCGGTTTTGAGTTAACACCTTTCGGTTATTCTCCGCTGCCGCATTTAATATTTGCAAAAAGACACCCTTCTGAGAAAGCAATGACCCTGACCAAAGCACAGGACTTTGTTTGGGTTTTTGTTATCCAATAAAAGCAGTATAAGGTTGCCCAGCTTTTCTGGAACCTGTGCAGAACCCAGGCAGGAAAAGATAGGTAGTCCAGTGGATCAGGGAAGCAAGCACTTCCAGGTGGCCCCTGTAGCTGATCCTAGCAGCAGGCACATGGGCCAAACCTCTAACTTGGATTTTTGGGCAGGTGGAGGAGCTGCACAGGGAAGCCAGTGCGAAAGCTGAAACTGCTGCCGCCTCCTTTTTCTTCTGGGCTTCTGCTGCCCTGCTTTCTCTGCCTTAGCGAAGGCTGTAAAGGGCAACCATGCAGGAAGCAGACATGCAAACTGCATGCAGGAGTGATACGATACGTGGTGCTCTTCGAGTGCCTGCACGGCCAACGCAGTTCAAGCAGACACGCTAACTGGACTTGCTGCTGCTGCTGCCTTTTACTCAAAAGATTTTCTAGCTTTGCTCAAAACATTCTGTCAACTGGCTCCAGTTTCTGGCTTTAACACACACACATTTTGATTCTTTCTTCACCGTCGTTCACAGCTTGGGAATTATTATTTTTTTTTAAAGATATAGAGCAGTTCATAAATTTTGTAAAGTAGATAAATACCTGGATTAAGCATGGAGAAGTGTTCTGTCCGACAAGAGGTATAACCAGGGATTTATACAGATTGATTCAAAAAGCAGAAGAACAAGATGACCATCTAAAGACAGTATGGGATAATGAATTTGAAGAGGTGACCTCGAAGGTGGGCTGGAACAATATATGGGATAGACGGATTGTGAAAGTTATGTCAACTAGGATAAAGGAGAATTTCTATAAAATAATATAGAGATGGTACCTAACTCCAGTAAGATTAAATAGAATAGATAACAATTGCTCCGCACTTCGTTGGAGAGGATGTCAGGAAATAGGTACATATGCTCATATGTGGTGGAGTTGTAAAAATGTTCTGGAATTTTGGCAAGAGGTTTTTACAGAAATATCGGAAATTATTGGTATTAATCAAGAGGTCTGTCCTAAACTTGCTTTGTTATCAATAACCGATAAAGTCATTTGTGCCCAAAATACGAAGGAACTAATTGTAAACTTGTTAACCGCGCCTATGTTAATGATAGCGAGGAAATGGAAAGTACAACATGTTTTTCTAATAACTGATTGGTATAAGGAAGTTTGGGATATACGGTAGCCCGAAATGATAAACAAACTTGTAGTATCAAATGCAAAACGGGACAGTTAAAGAAGAATAATTTTATGGATATATGGAATCAATTATTAGACTATGTATGAATAAAGGGGAAGGGAAGCATGCCTTGTCAGGATATGTTATATTTTTGGAATATGGAATTTAATTGATCAAGGGGATGGAAGTATATTAGTTGGTTCCTAGGTGGGTGGGGGGTGCACCTTATGATTTATTCTAGTTGTATGTTTTTGTTTTTGTTTTTTATGTAGTTTATAATAATTAAATAATTTTATTTTTTTTTAAGAAAATAATTTTTATTTTTTTTTAAAAAAGAAGTGTTCTGTCCAAACCAAAATCCGGGCCAGAATCTGGGGTTCTGAATCTGACATTTGACGAGAACAGAATCTGACATTGGACGAGAACAGACTGTGGGGCACTCCATCAGGAATGCTGGTAATCATGTGCAAGAACGCAGTTTGATTTGTTGTTTTCTATTTTACCTTATTTTTCAAATACAGAGGCTCATTTTTGGTGAAGTCCTCAAAGTAGCATGCAGTAACAACAAAATACAACAAAACATTATTTTAAAATAAGCAAATATAAAGCAGCAAAACAGAAGAACACCTGCAGAGCCTGGCAAGAATTTTTTGGGGAGACAGAATCTGTGAAGGAAGGGGGGCTGGCTGACCCGCCACAACCCACCCTTTCCTACCCAAAGACCCAAGACCCCCAGAGATCTCAAGGTGCCAGCCTGCCAGCCTCAGCTCTGCAATCCTACTTGAATCTCTGCCAGGGACTTGCCTTTGACTATACCCTGGATTTAGCTGAAACCACAGAGCATCCAAAAACACCAAGTGGGGTAAAAACCAAGAAGGTTTATTCAGGTAGCATATTACAACAAAGGGTGGGAAATGAGGGAAGGAGACAAGGTAGAGGGACACTTTGGTACAAACAATAGAGCTACAAAACAATAAAAGCTGATTCCTTATATCTCCCAGGCACTCACCAGTTACCTGGGGGTCCGTCTGCTTCAGGGCTTACCTCAGCCTGGCCCTGCCACACGAGGAGACCACCACACCCACCCTAAGGTCTGGGATGGGTGGCCCTCTTCAGGGTTTGCCTTGGCCACAGCCCTTCCACAAGAGGAGACCACCGCACCCACCCTAAGGTCCAGGATGGGTGGCCCTCTTCAGGGCTTGCCTTAGCCTCAGCCCTCATTCAGCTTTGTTCACTGGGAGCTCCCCAGGGTTGGTGGTTGAGGCCTGACCGGAGTCATGAACCTGCTTGCTGCTTGCTGCCTGATGACCAACAACAGACAAAAGCCACACCTTGGCAATATATCTTTCCCCCCCTCCCCTCCCCTCCCCCTTTCTGTAGCTCCGCTGCTTCTAGCCAATCAGGATGAACTTCACCTGGCCAGGCAGGGGAGGGTGACTCATGACTACAGGGCCTGAACCATATTTGCATATGAAAGCCGGGTCACTGTAGACTAGACCGGCTTTTCAGGACTTTCAGGCGCCATGCTTTATCAGATACTTTATGCACAGTTCGCCTCCTCCCAGCCCCCAGCCGGGATTACCTGGTTTACCCATGAGGAGGTGTGTGTGTGTGTGTGTGTGTGTGTGTGCGTGTGCAGGAACCCCTAGAGGCTTTTTTCTCCACAGAATCAATCCAAATAGAAAAGCCAACTAAATAAAGCACTTTCACTCTGTAACCTCCAGCAGATGATGATGATGATAATAATAATAATAATAATAATAATAATAATAATAATAATAATAATAAATGTCAGAGTAAAGGGGCTAGATAGGTCTCCCAAGGGTGGGAGTCTGGGGGCCACAACCAAGAAGGTCCTGTCATGCATAGCTATCGACCATACTTTGGAGATTGGTGGTGGAATGTGGACTATTGCACATTCTGCAGGAGTGAGATCTCATGCAAATGCATGTATTCTTTTAAATATCCAAAAGCCAAATCATCCAGGGCTTTAAAGGTGGCAACCAATACTTTGGGTTCCTCTGGGAAACACACTGGGAACCAGTGCAGATTGAAGATGAGTCAAGTCGCCTGCGCCAGATAACAAGTTCCAGGTATCAGATGGACTTGTTCAACCCTTTTCAAAGGCAGCCCCATCTAGAGCGCATTGCAGCGGCGGTCTGAAAGGGACGTGACCAAGGCACCTGTGACAATGGCCAGATCTGTCTTTTCCAGTAATGGAGAAAGCTCAGAACCTGGTGATAAATCTTCTGAAGATACAGTGGAACAGGCAGGAAATACAAGTTACGGCCAACTTAAGTTCATAGAATCATAGAATCATAGAAACGTAGAGTTGGAAGGGGCCTACCAGGCCATCGAGTCCAACCCCCTGCCCAATGCAGGAATCCAGGTCAAAGCATCCCTGACAGATGGCCGTCCAGCCGCACCTTGAATGTTGTGTGTTCAGACACTTGGGCCAGGGCTGGCGTCAAGGGCAGGTAGGGCTGGGTACCTGCCAATGGCTCACACCCCAGCAGGGCCCCACTGACAAGGCCCCCCCGGAGTTGCTCCTCCTCCTCACCTGCCGCTCTTTCTGGCCCAGACAATGATGGCGACGAGAAGGAGGAGCAGCAGGGCCGGATTAACATAGGGGCGATTGGAGCGGCCGCTCCAGGCCCATAACAGACAATAGGCCCACAATATAGGGACACGCGGCACGATTTGAGTTAGCTCTGATCGTTATCATTCAGCATAATTAATGATTTTTTCAAGATTAGAAAGGTGTTCTAAGCACATCTGCATTACAGGCTTGAGGCAAGACCTAGCAAGAACTGTTGTTCTCAAATTAGCATTTCGGTAGGTTTTTGCATTTCAATCACTGTTACTACATTTCTTTGAAGCACATGGGGGCTTGCTAGGGTCTGTAATATTCAGATTTAGAAGGGACCTCTCTCTCCAGCCTCAGCAAAAGATCTTTCTGATTCGCAGCTCAATTGTTCAAATGCTAGTTTAACAACAAAAAAAAAAAAAATGAAACAAAGCAACAAGAACAACACAATTATTCTTGGTCAAGCAAAGCTTCCTGGCTTTTTGTTGTGGCTGCTTTTTCTTTTTTAATAAATAAATTTGGGGGAAATTGGGAAGACCCTTACTGATGAGCTGCAGGAGTTTTTGAGTTTTGGCACTTTAATGGTAATTAAAATATTTAATTTGTTTTAATATAAAATTGCGTCTTCATTTTATTTATTTCCATAAAAAGGCCCACCAAAATCCTCAGCACCAGGCCCATAATGCTCTTAATCCGGCCCTGAGGAGCAGGAGATGCCACAGCTTACTTGTTCACTGCCTCTCCGCCTCTCAAGCAAGCAAGTTACTTGCAGTGAACATGGTAACTGTGAAATCCAGCCTAGCCAATCTCTCTTTAAATTGGGTGAGGAAGGGTGGGGCAGTGCAAATGTAGGCTCACTAGGGAGGGGGGATATTGAAGGTGTCTTGTCTAAGGGCCCTCAGAAACCTGGCACCAGCACCTACTTGGGACATCCATTTCCTGCAGCAAACAGATCTGGAGCCCTGGAAGTACTGTAGAAAAATAGCAGGCAAGGAAAGGCAAAGCACCTGTCCCCCCTTCTCCACTTTTGCTGTGCAAACCACGCCCTCCTGAAGTGCCTTTGCAACAGTCCTGTGTGCAACAGAAACATAGGAGCCTGCCTTATCCGGCGAGGGATGGACGGATTAGACAATGCTGGATTCTCTCGGTTCCTCATTTTTCCAGTCTTAATTTCTGCTCACCCCAGACTTTGATATATATTCTTTCAGTATTAAGTCCTGTCCTCCCCAAATATCTTTCACAAATATATGCATTTCTTTTTTGCTTGGAGAACTCCATTTCAAAATTCAGTGAAGTGTGAATTTTGAACGTGGATAATTGAGTTTCAGTTTGCGTCTTGGTTCGGAGGTGCGGAATTAGGTATCTAACATGAGCTGAACAAATTTCTCCCTCATCCCTAAATTCAATAGGGTCTACTCTACTCAGACTAGCAGCAGCTCTGCAAGGTCTTGGGCAGAGGTCTTCCACATTAGCAGCTACCCGATCTTTTAACAGATGTGTACTTGCATGACTGCATTGGCTGGTATTGCATCATTCCTGCCATGGAGCTAAAGCAAAGGGAACAGTGCAAGCCATCCCTGAATCACAGAGCCAGCAGAAATATAAGCCGGTCAGATATCATTAGTGTTCCCAAATGTCCACTGGGGCCAAGAGGCATGTCACCAGGCAGGCCTCCATCAGCAAGGTGGCAGCTTCCAGGCCTGCTCCGTAAGGCATCGCTGCTGCTGCCTTTTCCTTCGCATCGGCAGCTTAGCTTTGCAAATGTCAGCCCAGCATTTGGCAGACAAGTACCAAGCAGGTACTCGCCTGGAAGGGCCATCCTTCACTTCACCTATATTTACAAAGGAGGGCTGCAAGCCATTTGTTGCAGGGGGATCTAGCTCTGTATTGGACTGCAGCAGCACATAGATATACAGACAGAAAGAGGAGTAGGCCTGAGCCAAAGCTGTGAGATGAGGTGAGGCAGAATCGACTCTTAATTCCGTCCTCTACTGTGAAACATATTTTTCTCCCTTTACAAAGTAAAGTAGCAGGGGAACAGTCAGAGAGCTATCAGAGTTTTATCTGTGACAGATATTTCCATTAGCCTTCTTAGGCTGCATAATCATGGGAGTATTTTATACGTCGGCACGCATTTGCTTGTGAATCAGTCCAACTGAAACGTCCAGGAGTTATTCATCGGTTGAACGGCATGGGCAGAACCATCCCTCTGTGAAGCTCGCTGGGTGCCTTTTGGCAAATGGATGCCTCTCTTAACTCCCAATACTGCTTTGCATTCCTTGGGAGAAGGGTAGGCTAAAGTGATAACTATTTGTAACTTAAAATACTCCAGTGAAATGCTACTGGTGGCATTGCCTCTAGAGCTGCTGCATTTACACCATGCTATGTTTGCCAGACGCTCTCAGCTTCCCTTTCTTTGGAGTCTGAGCCCTGAATCTGAAAGTCCCCAGTCCCCACCAGTTCAAACCTTACCTCTGGCATGAACAAGTTAGGTAGCCTTAACGTGCAATCCTATACAAGTTTAGACAGGAAAAAAGGCCTACAACTCCCAGCATGCGAGGTGGGTTAGGCATGCTGGGAGTTGTAGGCCTTTTTTCTGTCTAAACTTGCATAGGATTGCACCTTAGACAAACTTTGCTCGCTCATTTGCTCTCTCTTTCATCCCATCTATTCACCTTGCAGCGTTGTTGTAGCAGTTATGTACCGACATACTTTCAACACTCTTATTACTCCTCCTCCTCCTCCTCCTCTGATGGTGATGGTGATGTGGGTAGGGCCAGATGTGAGCCCCTCTCTTGAGCTGTGTAACATTGTCATGGCCGTGGGTACAATGTTAGCAGCCAAAAGTGGTTGGTGCTTGACAGAAGATGCTCAGCTTCAGCTGTTCAGTTCAACCCTGGTTATGATGAGCAAAGGAAACCAGAAACAAGTTCCATATCCCTGGTGGGTACGTTACATTCGTGATAAGCAAAATAATTAGCCCTCAGCTACCCTTTGGCGCAACCTACCTCAGCCTGGCACGCTCCAGACACGCTGGGCTGCAATTGGCATAATTTGTTTCAAATGAGTTGTGGTGTATAAATATTGTTAATAAAGAAATGAATGAATGAATTTGGTAGCTGCGGTCCAACACCTCTGGAGAGAGCCAGGTTGGAGAAGCCTGCTTGGAGGGTACTCCCATCTCTGCCGCCTGAAGCAAGCTGCCCGACACTGCGTCAGCCGCCCCTCCCACCCCCTTTTGCTTTCAGCTCCACCCACTGCTGGAATGCGCCCCCAAGATTCTCTCCAAGATTGAATTTGGCCCTTGGGCTGAACGAGGTCCAGCACCCCTGTTGAATATGGAAGTTAGTTTTGAATGTGGCAAGCGGGATCAGAGTGGGGCAGCAGCTTGGATTACGATACGCAAACTTTCATTTTCCTTTCTAAAAAGCCTTGAATCTATAATGTTTCTTTACTCGCAGTACATCAATTAGGCTTAAGTTATTGATGAATATTTTCCCTTGCACTCGGTGAATCAATACAGGCCTCAGTTTGGCTAGCTGTCCCCCCCGCCTTTCTTCTTCTCCTTGGCCCAATGAAATTTACCTTATGATCAATACCTTGTTGAAAACAGACCCCCCCCTCCCACCCACAAAGCATGGACTCTTTGTCTTTCCAGCATCACCCCGGTGCGTTTGTTGCTGCCGCTGCTCAGGAACAGCAGAAAGAGACTGGATGCCTGGGAGAGTTACAACGAGGCAAGGACCGGTTGGCCGAGCAGCAAACATGCTTCTTGGATCCAGAAAGGGATGGATGGAGACTCCGTCGGATTTGAGGGATACAGAGGGCCAAAGCAGACATGTAGTCAAAGATGTAGCAAGTAGCTACGTCTTTTCTTCTTCTTCTTCTTCTTCTTCTTCTTCTTCTTCTTCTTCTTCTTCTTCTTCTTCTCTTCTTCTTCTTCTTCTTCTTCTTCTTCTTCTTCTTCTTCTTCTTTTAAGTGCAAGGGCCCTGATCTGGATCTGGACCCTAGTATGCAGGTAGAGGAGCTTTAACCCTAACCCCCCGCCCACTATTGGCCAAATCCAATAGCTTGCAATTTATATTGAAATTCCTCAGGGCCAGCTTATTAGGGATGAGGAATTCATTAGATTCTGAGATAGTGGGGCTATTTTTATAACACTCTCGAAACTACTTTGGTAAGAAATTGAAAGACAGGGGCTATAAAAGGCCCCAGCTAGACAAGGAGCTTGTCAGATCAGATGCTCCCTGTATCACTCCAGACTTAAGGAGGGATTGCATGACTCAGTAAGAACATCAGAAGAGCCCTGCTGGATCAGACCAAGCGTCCATCTCGTCCAGCATTCTGTTCACACAGTGGCCAACCAGCTGCCCACAGGAAACCCACAAGAAGGACATGAGTGCAACAGCACCCTCCCGCCCATGTTCCCCAGCAACTGGTGTACATAGGCATACTGCCTCTGATACTGGATCTATCTATCATCTATCACCAGTGTGTGTGTGTGTATACCCATTGGCCAGGGATAGGAATAGATGACCTTTGAGGTCCTTTCCAACCCTACAATTACATATATATATATATATATATATACGGTAATTACATTTATATCCCACCTTTTCCTCTTGCAAGGAGCCCAAGGCAGCTTACATAATCCTTCTCCTCCTCTCCATTTTATCCCAAAACACCAAGTGGGGTGGGTTAGGCTGAGAGTCAGCGATTGGCCCAAAGTCACCCAGTGAGCTTCATGGCCGAGTGAGGTCTAGAACCCAGATCTCCCCAGTCCCAGTCTAACACTCTCACCACTACGCCACACTGGTTATTAAATCCCTGCACATAGGGAACCAAGCAGACGTCAGGGGAAAGCTTTTTAGCCCAGCCTTCTCACTGACATGTTCTTTTTCTATGTGCAGAGATATATTTTTCTTCCATGAGGAACATTGAAAGCTGCAGTCTCCTGCCTTAAGTTACAGAGTAGTACAATCCAGGGACATTTTTATCATATGATGAGATCTTTGTCTAAAGTAAGTCCGATCAAATTTTACTCAGTCCAGTGTGCCACATATAGGCTGAAGCTGTTTGTTTGCACTATTATATTATGTTGCCAGTGTTCTTATGGCTAGCTAGACAAATTGCCATGGTAATACAAGAATAACTAGCCTGATTTAAGAAGGGACCATTTTATGCATTTGATACTGTGAAGGACCGCCGCTGGTCCTTTTGCGCGAGTTCGGGAGTTAACAGGTTAACCAGCACTGTGAAAACTCCCGTTATGCAGCTCTCGGGTGAACCGAGGGCAGCTGCTGCAATAGACACTGGCCGAGAGCTTACGAAAGGCAAGCAGAGATTTGTTTATAACACCTTTAATTGAGCCTAGCGAAGCATTCAAATAAGACCGAGAATATTCGCGAGTCTCGGGGGTATGAAGTGAGGCTGAAATTGGCCCTGATCGCCCCCCGAGACTCACGTGCCTTACCTGCCTGCCGCTCGTCCCACCACTCCACGCTGCGCCAGCAACGCGGGGTCCCGTTGCGTCATTTCCGACTGCCAGGAAGTGACGCGACGGGACCCCGCACAACGTTTTTAGCGCAAAACCTGGGGCAACCTAGCTTAAAACAGCTGTGATTTGCTATTCACAACTGTTTTAAACTGGGTTGCCCTGGTTTTTGTGCCAAAAATGTAGTGCGGGGTCCCGTCGTGTCACTTCCTGGCGGAAGTGACGCGATGGGACCCCGCGCTGCTGGCACGGTGGATCAAGTGCCGCAGGGATTCGGGCCTTCGGGGGGGGGGTGCTTGCCGAGCAAAGGCGAGCACCCCCCCAAGGTAAGATGCAAACCCCTACTTCATAGTAAATAAGAACAGTCTATAAAACTTAATGAGCATGCAGCTCCAATACACATTCATTCAGCCTAAAGGAGGCTTGCAGAAAACACAGACAGTATTGACATCAGAGAACTTGAATTTCTTAGAAAGAATATCCCCGTAACTTGTTCTAACTTACAGCCGGTTACCAAGCGTCCTGCTTGGGGTTGCGAGGCTTTGTCCTGGCCGGAGTCGCGGACCTGTTCCGTGCAGTCCTGCACCTTGCTTCCAACAACTCTCTTGGGGCTCAGTAGCCCTTTTTTACCCCCTCCCTTCGCTCCCCCTCCTCTTCAGCTGACAGGCTGAACTGGCTTTTCTCCGCAGGACCCTGGCGCCCTTCGGGTGCTTGAGGGCATTTGGCAGCTCTTTGAGACTGCTGGGGGGGAACCATTGGGGTGTATGCAGATGTGTCCCATCAAGGTGAAGCAAATGCAGGTCGATGTAAATGATTGCTCGGAACTGAACTACCTCTGCCCTAGGCAGAGATTATGTAGGTGGCGGTGTGTGTGTGTGTGTGTGTGTGTCTGGTTCAGCTTTCTTTCCATAGATACAAAGCTAGTAAAACTGTAATAATCCACCCAGTTATGAATACCTGTTCTTCTTGGATCAAAATGCCATAGAGATTTACTAGCAGAAAGATAAATGTTGGGTCCCAGTTTTTCCTTATCTTTTGTGTTACCCTATTAAGAAAACGGTATTTGCCACCTAGTTGGTAGCAAAGTGTTGCAAAATGCTGTATGAGTGAGTTTCATACTGACTCTCAGGAACTTTGGAGGAGATTGCCAAGCTCTGTTCTTAATACCTGGAATTTACTGAGGGACAGATAGTCAGCGGTGCTTTAGCATGCTTGTTTCATATGTCAATATTCCCGGAATGCTCTTGGGAATGCTCTTAAAGATGTGGGCAGTGCATAAACAAAGGTGTTTAGGATTTGCACGGAAGGAAGAAATAATGTCATCACCCCCTTAAAAATGTAAATGTAGATTGTTTGTTCATAAGAAATGCAAAACTGGTTGTACAATGCATGAATGTTCTTTGCAATTAAGGACTGTCCTAAGAGAGTATAATTCATTTGTTTTCTTAAATGAGGTCAAATGTTTTCCAAAACCATATCCCAGGACAGCTGTTAGCTTGGATGGATGGTTTCTGACGTCCCCAGCTGTAGCGATGAAGCAGGCACATTCCTTGTTTCCCTGCCGTGCACCAACTGTTGCCCTGAAGCACACGCTCCAAATTTATCTCTTTGCTTGGTAGAATGCAAGCCTTCTTGGTTTTGGTGCCAGATCGCAGACATTTTCATATAAAGCAGCTTCAAAATTCACCATGCAGTATTTGGAAGCTGCACTGACATAGTACTTGAATCAAAATGTCAAAGATTCTGCTTTCTGGTTTTAAGGAGAATGTGCATTCTGAACTCAATATTTACCCCCAAAATTCTGTTGTGGGACCTGCTTCCTAGAGAGACAATGTGCTGTAGTGTTTGACTTCCATGCGGAGGACATGTCAACGGTGCAATCAGAGGGAAGTCCCTTTGAGTTCAATCAATGGGGCTTGCTCCTAGGGAAGCAGAGACAGGATTGCAGTTTAAGCTGTTTGTGACAGGATTGCTGTTTTTGTGGGCTAATGGCAGAAGTGCTTCCTTTTTAATTAGCATTTTTAAGAGCAAGCGTTCCTTTCTTATTAATGAGTTTTGCACTTTGGGCTTGCACGGAGGGCTCTGGACTGCAGACTTAGCACAGGGCAGCGCACATTCAGGAAATCTCTCTCACCTCCAATAAGACTGGAGTCATGTCAGAACAATGACTTTGAGTATGTTCAGCAACGTGTCCACCTTGCACAGTTACCTCATTTCTTCCATTGCATCAGGGCCGGATTAAGCTAGGGGCTGTTGGAGCAGCAGCTCCAGGCCCTTAACAGACAATAGGCCCGCAATTATAGGGACACAAGGCGATTTTTCCCCCCTTCGGAGTTAGCTCTGATCGTTATCATTCAGCATAATTAATGATTTTTTCAAGATTAGAAAGGTGTTCTAAGCACATCTGCATTACAGGCTTGAGGCAAGACCTAGCAAGAACTGTTGTTCTCAAATTAGCATTTCAGTATCTTTGCATTTCAATCACTGTTACTACATTTCTTTGTGAGAACTTCTAGCACATGGGGGGCTTGCTAGGGTCTGTAATATTCAGATTTAGAAGGGACCTCTCTCTCCAGCCTCGAGCAAAAGATCTTTCTGATTCGCAGCTCAATTGTTCAAATGCTAGTTTAACAAAAAAAACAAAAACAAAGCAACAAGAACAACACAATTATTCTTGGTCAAGCAAAGCTTCCTGGCTTTTTGTTGTGGCTGCTTTTTTTTTTTTAATAAATAATTTGGGGGAAATTGGGAAGACCCTTACTGATGAGCTGCAGGAGTTTTTGAGTTTTTGCTCCGTCAAGCGACCCCTCTCTGCCCACCCGCCTCCCAAATCTCCACCATGACTTCTGCTTGCTATGGGACAAACCTCTGGGATGGTCTTTACCTGCCGCTGGTCCTGATGGCCCTCCTCTGCACAGGTAAGGTTCAAAAGTTTGACTCTTTTGATCTGCAAGTTCTCCTTCTCCTTCTCCTTTTTTTCTGTAAAAGGGCTTTCCCTCTTTTGTGAGCCAAACTGAATGTAAGGGCTGTGTGTTTGTGGGTGTGGGTGTCTGCCTTTTGGGGGTGTTGATCCTCCTGCCGCCTGCAAAATGTCACCTGCTTGGCTAATACTGTGTGTGTGTGTGTGTGTGTGTGTGTGCACGTGCGCTTTCATGGGGAATTGTGTGGCATTTTAAGTTTTATTTTGAAAAACCCCAGAGAACAGAGTTCACCAAATATCCCTCTTGGATATTTTGGACTACAGTTCTCATTTGCCTCAGGCAGCATGGCCAGTGGCTGGGGAAGATGGTTTATGTTTATTTAAAAATGGTTGTTGTGAATGTTCTATTTATGTGAATGTGTCTGCCTTTTGGGGGTGTTGATCCTCCTGCTGCCTGCAAAATGTCACCTGCTTGGCTAATACTGTGTGTGTGTGTGTGTGTGTGTGTGTGCACGTGCGCTTTCATGGGGAATTGTGTGGCATTTTAAGTTTTATTTTGAAAAACCCCAGAGAACAGAGTTCTCTGTGTGTGTGTGTGTGTGTGTGCATGTGTGTGTGTGTGTGCTTGGCTAATACTGTGTGTGTGTGTGTGTGTGTGTGTGTGTGTGTGCACGTGCACTTTCATGGGGAATTGTGTGGCATTTTAAGTTTTATTTTGAAAAACCCCAGAGAACAGAGTTCACCAAACATCCCTCTTGGATATTTTGGACTACAGTTCTCATTTGCCTCAGGCAGCATGGCCAGTGGCTGGGGAAGATGGGAGCTGGGGCCCCAAACATTTGGAAGGGCCCCGGTTGGGGAAGACTGCCCTAGAGGTTAAAAAACGTGGAGGTAATTATCATCAACGATATGTGATGAACGGTTTTATTGAGTTAACAAGCTTATTGTTTACAAAAAAAGAAATATTTTCAATATGTTTCTGTTTTGGCACTTTAATGGTAATTAAAATATTTAATTTGTTTTAATATAAAATTGCGTCTTCATTTTATTTATTTCCATAAAAAGGCCCACCAAAATCCTCAGCACCAGGCCCATAATGCTCTTAATCCGGCCCTGCATTGCATGTTGACCTTCCTCAAGCAGATGTTTTAACTCTAATTCTCACTGAGGTTGCACGCCTTCAAACTGCTTATATGAGGGAATGCTCCCCACCCACCCACCCACAAATATATCTCTTGTTTCCCTGGATTTCTCATCAGGACAGGTGGAAAGCAGGGTTAAAGGAGAGGTGCAGAAAACCATAATTAAGGGTGCAATTCTATGCGTGTTTAGAGAGAAAAAAGTCCTACAGTTCCCAGCATGCCCCAGCCAGCAAAGCTGGCTGGGGCATGCTAGGAGTTGTAGAACTTTTTCCTGTCTAAATATGCATAGGATTGTGCCTTAAATGTACACGTGGTAAGTGACCAATGGGGAAAAAAAAACATATTTAGGTGTGCACCAACCACAAGATTAAATCTGAACCCTGATTCAGTTCTTTGGAAGATGGCTTGATTTTGCTCAGTCAAGATTCAGAAACCCTGAGTCAAGATTCAGAAACCCAAGTCTTCGTCCCTCTCAATGCCTATCATGGGAAATTAAGTAATAGGGATAACTTTCTTTAAACTAATTTTTGTGAGGGACCACCTATCTTGGTATGAACCTGCTTGTATATTAAGATCAGCAGCCGAGGCCCTTTTGAAAACACCCTCTCTTGCAGAGGTCCCTTCATCAGGCACAGGGGGAAGGGCTTTCTGCTGCGTTGCTCCCAAACTCTGGAACGCCCTCCCTGTGGATTTGCAACTGGTCCCCACTCTCTCTGCATTCAGGGGAGGGTCAAGATGCATCTGTTTAATTTGGCTTTTTAAATTGTTATGGGTTTAAGGTTCTTTTTAATGTTTTATTAAGTCTTTATTAATTTATCATTCTTATTTTTTGAATTGTTGCAAACTGCCTTGGTCGATTCTTGAAAGGCGGTATATGCAATAAATAAATAAACATAGCCATTTGAGTAGAATTTACAATCTACTTCTCCTTAAGCTATTTCTCCATAGTCACAAGAGTTAGAAATGTAATTTTGGGTCATAGACACATGCCTAAAGTTTCCCAGGCTGATCTCTCTCACCCCAGGGTAGCTTAGACATCTGTACTGTATATTACCTTCGTAACCTTCCTAAGTTGCATGGAAGACGTCTTTTAACCTTTTCCACTTGCAGTTGTAAGCCTTTCCTAAAAGGACAGTTCAGTGCCTTGAATAACCACCTCCTTTTTATTTTCTAAAAGTATCACAGCAAATAAACTAATGTATGGATCGGTGTATAAAAGCATAGAATATGTCTGCCCAAATTTCCAATATATCTACTTTATTTTTCCTGTCCTTCCTTATTTGTTTTTATTTATTTATTTATTATATTTATACCCCACATTTTTTCCTGCAAGGAACCCAAGGAGGCTTACACAATCCTCCTCCTCCTCCTCCTCCTCCTCCTCCTCCTCCTCCTCCTCCTCTCCATTTTATCCTCACAACAACCCTGTGAGGTAGGTTGGGCTGAGAGCCAGCGACTGGCCCAAAGTCACCCAGTGAGTTTCATGGCCGAGCAGGGACTAGAACCCGGATCTCCCGAGTCCCAGTCCAACACTCTCATATTTCTTTTTCTTTTATTTTGTTTTATTTTGTAAAGAAACTTTGAAGGCTCCGGAAACACCCTGAGGGGTTTCAATCTGTTTGAATCCGATATATCTTTAAGCACAAATGCTGCAGGCCAAAGGATATAAAGTTAAACAAAGTTTCAGAATGAAGAAAGTGTGTCACACAGGTTCATTCTAGAAGGATCCGAAGTGATGAATCTTTTTGGGTGTTATGGTAGTCAGTGATTTGTCACCCATCAGCTGCTCTGCAATTTTCTTCATGGAAATCTTTCAACACTGAAGGTGGTTAGAAAATGGTTCTTATAATAACATTTGCTGTAAGGACCTGTGAAGTTGCATTTCTCTTGCATAGTTGCATTTCATGCACTCTCGCCCAGTTTAACATGCACACACATTGAGAATGAGACCTGCTAACAGTTGCCATCACAGCAGCAGTGAGGAGCACATGCCCCTCCAGATGTTGTGGGGCTCCAACTTCCATCAGCCCCGGACGGACAGCATGGCCAATGGTCAGGGATGATGGGAATTGTAATCCAACAACATCTGGAAGGCCATGGGTTCCCCAATCCTGACTTACAGCTTCCATTCCTATAAGGATGATTCAGAGCTCCAATGTGCTTAATTCAAATGGGTTTATAGGATTATTATTTCATTTCTGTGAAGGAGTTTGGGACGGTTTAGATGACATTAGGGAGGGCAGAAAGACTGCTTCTCAGTTTTCTTTGTCAAAGATATTGGAGTTTCATGCATAGTGGAAAACAAAAACAAACACCACCTTATGCTGCCTCAGGTCTCTGGTCTCAGGACTTAAGGACACAAAGAGAGGCAGAGATATGGCCTAAAATATGCTCTTCAACCCCACATGTATCTTCCTCCAAACAATATCAGGGAAACCTTCATTAAGGTGATAGCATGATGGCACTTTTCTCCAGCTAAGCAGCACAATAGAAGAAGTGCCAGCTCCAGGTGTCTGAGGGCCCTTGGGCAAGGGACCCTCAATGGGCCCTTCCTTAAGTGAGTCTACTTTCTCACCACCATTGCCACCAGCTGCTATCACTCTTCATCCTCTTTCTCATAATTGCTCCCACTTGCTTGCTTGGTAAGCAGAGAGCCAGGGAGCAAGGAGGCCGCGGCATCTGCTGCTCTTCCTTTTCACTCCACTGTTGTCTGGGCCAGAGTGAGAGGCAGGCGAATAAATCAGTTGCCATGGCGAAGAGGAGGAGCAACTCAGGGTGGGTGGGTTCTTATCAGTGGGCCCCTGCTGGGTGTGGGCCTTTGGCAAGTGCCCAATGATGCCTAATCTTGAGGCCAGCCCTGAGTAGATGGGACATTAGTCAGGACCTGATGGGAGATTAGTTATTGCATGGAAGGGGTATCATGTGATGTCCGGGGAGTGGGGCTGTGCTCCCAGCCCCCTCCTTGGCGCCATGCACACTGCTGGGTTGGCCCCACCTCGGACATCCATGAGTTTGCATTGTTGCCTTCAGTGAAGAAGACTACGCATGAGGCATGAGCAGCTTCTCCCATGTATGCTTTGATGCGATCAGTACGCCAACACAATCGGGTGTCCCAGTTGGGTGGGAAAACTATGTGCCAGCACCGGCTCATGCGTGGGCTTCTTCACTGCAGATGATGACCACGTAATGAGTGGATATCTGGACACGGAGACAGGAGTGTGTCTGATGCTAGGGTGTCTGATGCCATAGTGTGGCCCCACTTCCCATTAAGTACGTGATACCCCCTTCATGGGAGTAACTGGGAAGGGTTCTAGAGTGCACTGAGCTGAAAAGAGGTTGGAGGGGAATGGCCAAGGTGTTCACAGTTCTTCAAGAGAGACTCGGGGGCAGGAAATTCACGGGATTAACTAAAAAGACTGGTGGGGGGAGAATAGCTCATCTGTCAATAGATGAGACAGAAGTCAAGGATCTGGCTTAGGACATGGCAGCTTTATAGGATCCACCTGACTGGGGAAATAACGAGGTGAGATGTCACGTAGGGATGTGCAAGGAATCCACTTGGAGGGTCAAAATCCAGTGGATTGGCCTGGCTGCCCCCCCCCCCCGGATTCTGGTCCATCTACCCAGTGGTGGTGCCGACCTGCTCCAACGCGAGTAGAGCCAGCATGCGGTCTTCCACTTTTAAAGCGGGCTGCGATTTGCGTTTGTTTTTTACAGGCAGAGAAATTTGCACAGAATATGGCCACGATTTCCGCAATTTGCACTCTAAATAAATAAAACAAAATAAAATAAAATACGACCACAATCTGTGTAAAATACTGCCTGCCTTTTAAAAAATATGCAAATCTTGGCCCACTTTAAAAGCAGAAGCCGCAAAAAACTCCCTGACTCGGTCCGCCCCTCTGGCTCTTGAGCCAGCGAGGTGCACTCGAGTCCTCCAAGTGCAAGCGGGTCGAGTTCTTCCGTGTCGCCCGTCCCCCGCTGTGATGCTGGCCACGGGGGCGGGGGGGGATGATGAGCATCCCTTGTCCTCCCTGGACTGGGTGCATTGTGGTGGGTTTTGATCTGCAGTTACGATTAACTTTGGGTAATGTGCTCAAATTACTTCAACGGCCTGGATTTGAAGGCGCCAAGCGGGTTATGCTTTCACTTGTAGCCCATTATTTCTTCATTGATTTTTGCCGATCTACCGCTCTTTAAAATGTCATTAGGTGGACATAAAGAGGGAAATGCTGACGACAGTTTGTCTACCCATAAAGCCAACTATGAGCTTTTATAAAATTGTGTACGGCAAGTGAGGTGGTCTCAGCATCTTACCACAGTCAACAGTCTTCACCAAGTCGGAAGGCCATCCATGCTGCTGCCACAGCTCATGCCTAACGCAGTGTTCTCCAACCTTGGGTCCCCAGATGTTTTTGGTCTACAGTTGTAGGCCAAAAACATCTGAGGACCCAAGGTTGGGGAACACCGGCCTAACGGTTCTGTAGTGCATTTTCAAGTACTTGCAGTGCTTCATGCACATTCTTTTTAATGCTGTGACCAAAATTCCCCCTACATTTTTTTTTTTTTACCATTCTCATTCAGTCTGATAGAAAAGGAATTGCTTTCGAAAAGAGGTTCAAAGGAGAAGAAAATTTCTGAGAAATTCTCATGGGTTGGGTTTGGGGCTCATGTGCTCACTTTGCTTATGAGGTGGCTGAGGACTGTGCGTGAGTGCCCGGTCTTTCATGGTACAATCATCGCTCCAGCGACCTGTAGCCTGTTCGGCTTCCCACACTTCAATTAAAATCCAGGGAGGCCGCAGAGCAATGAAGAGACGAGTAATAGAAAGGAATATAACACACACAGCACCCTCACCCACCTCACAGGGATTAGGTAAGCTCAAAAACACCGCCAAAAAGACATTCAGAGGATAAATGTTAAGAGGCCCCGAGAATGAGGCAGGAAAATGGAAGCCTCTTTCATGGGGGAAGAAAACTTTCAGGAAATTGAAGGACAGATTTTGGCACCGCAATAGCTCCGCCTATTCCCTGGATGTGGACCCAATACTGCCCCCCCCCTCCACACCTCCTACAGGGCATTCAGGGATGTAGTGGTATTATCAGCATCTGCATTAGAGGTAAAATGTGTTCACACTCACCCCTCAGAAGACTCTGGGGAAGGTGCTGAACCCTAAAGAATTACACCCAGAGCTGAGCCAAGATTTCTCAAGTGGTATTTTTCTCAGAAAAATCCTGATATTTCCCTTTTCTTAGCCCCCACCCTCTAGATATAAAAGGCCGCATCTCCAAATTTTCTTCCCTCTTTTAGGGGGTCTGGTGGCTGCCTTCCCTCTCCTTCCCACAATGCCCCGGAATGATGCTAGCTATGGGGCATTGTAGAGGATGCAAAATTGGGGCCAGCCAGGCTGCCAACACGGCTGATGCGCTGCAAAAAACAAAACAACAACAACAACAACAACAAAAACCCCTGCCAATGAGTCCTACCGGTGAGAAATTGTTAAAGAATTTATCCTCCCCGGGATAAATTTGGTGAAATTGTTCGCCCAATTTCTCAGCACAAATTGGGTGGAGAATTTTGAGATGCTCTTTGTGCACAGCTCTAAAGTAATCTTTCCAACAAGTTTGTAGGGTAGACCAAAATGATTACCTCCATCTTGGGAGAAGTGCTGTCAACCAGCGGTTGGATTGTTGGACCTAGAACAGGGAGACTTGGATTCAAATCTCCACTCAGTCATGAAACCCGCTGGCCAACCATGGGCCACTCACTATCTTTTTCACCTAACACAGGGTTGTTGTGAAGACAAAGTGGGGGCGGTCCTTGGAGCAACAAGGGTGGGCTAAAAATCTAATAATGACACATGTCAAATATTGCAAATGGGCAGAGTTGATGCTGAGAGACCGTGGCTTGCTTAAAGCCATTTCCTCAGCTTGCAGCTGAGATCAGATTTGAAGAGAGACGTCCTCCTGGCTCACTACGATATGCCAAAAGGCAGGTGCAGCCACCCACAAACGCCTATCCTGATTCCCACACATTCCTGCCATGCTGTTTAATGGTGACAGGGCAGATGGGCTCTCCTAACAAGGACCAAGGATAATGCAAGTGGCAGCTGTGCAGAGCACAGACATGTTGCCAGCTCCTTTCCATCACCGGCATGAACGTTTATTCTCCCCAAGTGTGTGTTATAAATCTCGATTTTATATCACTTTCAGAGGCTGCAGACAAATCCTTAACCTTTCGAATGGTCTCTTATAATCCCACATGACTGGCGGGTCTAGGCAGTGACAAATTGCCCTGTTGGGCCTGGGCCTTTCTCCCTCCCTTATGGGATCACCTAGATGCTTGCTCTCCCATCTCCAGGGGGCACACAGTCGCTGATCTTCTCCGCAGCTCGCTCTTTGACAAATGCCATTACCCTGGCCACTAGTCGCTGGCAAGTGAAGAGAGCCACTTGGATCAGCAAGTGAATATTTACAGCAGGGCTCTCCAACCTTGCCAGAAAAATGGCACACATCCGAGAGGTGTCTCCAGGCACGAAACCTGTAAATCAGGGCTCCCCAACTGTGGGTCCCCAGATGTTGCTGGACTACAACTCCCAGAATCCCTTGCCATTAGCCATGCTGGCTGGGTATGCTGGGAGCTGTAGGCCAGCAACATCTGGGGACCCACAGTTGGGGAGCCCTGATTTACAGGTTTCGTGCCTGGAGACACCTCTCGGATGTGTGCCATTTTTCTACAAATTGCCCAAAAAGCCATGGGGAAGGGAAGGGGACATGAATCACTCACCCCCGCCAATATTTGTAGGAGTCCCCATCCTCATAAACCACTGCACCTTAGGGCTTTCTCTATGCTGTCATTTTCGGAAGAATGGTCTACAAGGAACATAGGGGGTTAAGCACATCCTCTCTCTTTTTTTTTTTAATATATCCTCAAAATGTAAAGGCTGCTCTTGCACAAAAGATCCCTGTACTTATTCATCTGAAACTTGGCAGGCTTGATTCCCCCCAGAAGTGACAAGTTGCAACTACTCCTCCAAATTTCATCCAATCATGCCAAGAAATAAAAGCGTTATCGGCAGTTGCCTTTTAAAGAATCAAAATATAAAGGTGCATAGCACGAAATCCTCTGCACCTATTCTGAGAAAAAGAAAAAATATTATAGCCATTTTTCACTTCCCATGATAGTCAATGGGAGGCACAGAAGCTTTGGATTTCTGAATCTCAACTTGGGGTTGGTACCTAAGTTGAAGTGCAAGGCTTCTGAACCGATCTGAGCTGAATCAGTCCAATCGGTGATTTCTGTTGGCATCTGCACTAGTTTCTTGCTTAGGAAGATCTAGATCCATTCCATTTGGTTAGTTGTAGTTATCAATGCATGAGAAATACGTTTCAGTTCATAGTTGATCAGAATTTACACAGTTTGCAGCTCCCAAACCGGACATGAACTCAAACGCAACGTGTGATTGAAGTCCATACACAACACTTCCAACTTGCAATGCGGTTTATGGACCAAAAATGAATAAATAAATGCATTTGATAGCATGTGTACATTTGAAAAATTTGCATTTAAAAATTTGCACAAAAACATGCTTTAATTAATGGGAGAAGAATGCGTGCAATTCATATATGTGCACAAGTGATGCATACATTTGTGAAAATATGCACAACAATACACAGGAATTTTCATGAGAAAAGAAAAAACACGAGGATTGCAATCTATGGCCATGAGACAGAATGAACCTTGAGGTGGAATTTCGAGAACTTCTATGAGCTCGAGTTTTGCTTGTACGCACGCACACTCCTAGTTGTGGTGCCTTCCATGGCATGAGTAATGATGTGCTATATAGTGCTTGTCTTTATGTGCTAAGTGACTTCCTTTAATATGATTTTAATAAAGACTAACACAACTGCCCTGGCGTAATCAAGGATCATCTAATATGGTGACACTGGTTAAAATAATGTTAAATAATGCAACATTTCCTCTTCAGCATGGAAGAATTTGGCCTTCCCTCAAGATGATAGATGGAAAGGCAGACAGCAGCTTGCTCGGGGCCCCATGCAGGCAACAAGGGCTACGAAAAGTGGCACCGCTGCACCGTCTCATGGTCCCCATGCCTGCTGCTTGTGTATTAATTTATTGTATTGTAAGCATTTATTTCCTGCATTTAAAGGTACACAGACCTTTCCACGGTAAAACTCATTCAGCCACCAAATAATTAAAAACTTAACCCAGTAAAGGCACATCTGATTGCTGAATGCTGCTGCTGACGGAGAGGAGAAAATTAGAAAGATGTGGCTTCTGAGCAAGGATGACTTGGAATTCTAGTAGCAATACCCAGAAAGGTCCAGCACCCTTCTTAAGTCACACCAGATTTTATGAATCCCTCTCACAGGAGTCAGTTCACAAATAACTTCTGCTATATCCTTTCAATTATGTAAATATCAGCATATATACAATCTCATAATGGATCTACATGCATTTCTTCCATTCTGGTTCACTGGAGCCGGTGGAAGTGTCAGAGCGATGATGCCAAGTTGGGATCCAGCCTTCAGTGCAGAGAGGGATCGATGGAGTGGTCTTGTGCAAGTCGCTTGTCAGCCTCATCTTTCTGCCTTGCAAGGTTTCTTTCTTTTCTTTTCTTTTTCTTTTTTTGCGGTGACCTTAATTTGCTGTGTAGCGGGTCTACTCTTCTCTAAGGGGAGATTTTCCTCTAACCTAGAAGACATTTCAAGTTCACGTTTGCTTTGGATCCCAGACATCACGTTCATGTACATATATGTGAATCTTGTCCTTTGTCCAATGAGCTCAGAGCAGCAATTAATATGTCACAAGATGTGGTGATCAACACTATATTAAATAGGGATTAGATAAATTCCAGGAGGAGGAGGAGAGGTCTGTCAACAAGCTGGTAGCAATGGTGGATCCTCCATGTTTGGAGGCAGAAGACCCCTCAGAATGCCTGACCCTCAGCACATACAAGGCGGGCCCCCCCGCTAGGGATGGGTGGATCTGTCCATTTTGCTTTCTCCCACGATGTTTTTTTTATTTTTTTAATCTCAGGTTCTTCCCAGCCTATGAAGAAATTTGCAGGTTTTCATAAATTCTTCTAAAAAACAAACCAAAATGAATTTCTCACCTATTTGCACCAGCCAAATTCCATTGGTACAGGTATTGCCAGCATGAAGAGGACCACGATGTACCTGCCCGCCATGCAGTTATTAAGGATGAGGAGCCTGGCAGAAAAAAGAGGTGGCCACCCTAATTCAGCACTAACAGGGTTGACAGCAATGGGATTCAAAGCCAGACTTATAAGGGTGAAGCACTCAAAGCACTCAGCTAGGGATGGATGAATCTCTCCGTTTGGGTTTCTCTCAGTTTCTCATTTTTCCAATCTTAAATTTGGTTCATTTCAAACTTTGAGAATTTCTTGTATTCAGTTCGTCGCAATCTTTGAGAATGTCTTTTTAAAAGTTTGCATGGAATTCATGAGCATTTTTATGCATACTTCTCCTAACATGCATTTTCTATGCATTTCTGCCTAATATACACATTTTTGCAGGCATTTCCCCCATAATACAGTGCATTTTAACATTATTTCCCCTAATATATGCATTTTTTAAAAAAAAAAATTGGAGAACTCTACTGTAAAATTCAGAGAATTTTGATTTTTGAAGGATAACTGAGTTTCAGGTCGGCGTCGGTCACATAGTAGTTTGAAAGTGCAAAATTAGGTATGTTTGCATTACAATATGCATTGAACGAATTTCTCTCCCATCCCTAAAAAAACCCTGGAAGGATGGATTTGTCAGTTTTGTTTTCTTCCACATTTAGTTTCCTTTTAAGTTTCAAGCTCTTTCCATTCCAAATATAGATACATCTACAAATATTGGTAAATTCTTATTAAAAGCAAACCAAAACTCTCACGCACCCCTGTGCCTGTTGCCTGCAGGTCCCAGAAGCATCTGTGTGGCTATTGTCTGATACAACAGGGCTCCTCTTATGGCCTTGTGAAGTGTTAGGTAGAGGGATGGGTGGAAATATTTGCAAAAGACACCTTGTATTTGGGCTCAGGGCTGCAGTTGTGGCTAATAACAGTGATAACACTGTTCTCCATGGGGGTGGGAAATATTCCAAGGTCTGAGACAGAGATACGTTTGCCATTTTTATTTTAATAACTTGGAGTCATTCAGTTTTGTGTTGTTTTGTGTTTCTTTCTTTCTTTTTTTTTTTTAAAACCTATTTATTCACTTACAACAGAACGACTTGCAGCAGAGACTGTCTGCTGTTTGTTAATTTATTTAGATTAGATGCTGGAATGAAAGCTAAACAAACTGTCATCTTCAGACACACATGGGCAATTAGAATGTAGCTCGCGCAATAGTTTTATAATTCAAATCAGAGAAACTTACTGAAGTCGTAAATTAAGAAGCTCATTACATTCTCAATTGTGTTAATAGGAAAATTCAACTTACTCCATTTTTTACTGAAGAATTTAATAATACATCATTGAAAATGTGCCTTTGTTTTTCTCTGTCCTCATTAATTCCTATTGCTAAGATTGTTATGACATGTTTGCTACCTCTCTTGTCATTTAAGAAGAAAGAAAAGGAAAGGAAAGGAAAGCACTGGCAAAGCTCAATGAGAGGCAGAGACTAGGATGTTGCTAGGAGGATCTGAACAATCCCTCTCTTGGATATATTTTGAGGATTTGCTTCGAATTCTTGAAGACTGATGATAAGCACAAAGAGTGGATTATTTGCAATTGGGTTGTTGGGTAAATATTATTTTTGCCCAGAGTCCAAAGTGCTGCATTCTCTCATGCTATGAAATTGAAGAAAGGGGCTCGTGAAAAATGTTTTCACGAAATAATCCCAAAGGAGTGTCGTTCTATTCAGTGAGCTGAGAATCAGCTCTGATGAAGTTAGGGTGCAATCCTATGGCCCCTAGACAACATCCCAGCAGCCGAAGGAGGCAGTGGATCCCCCCCCCCAAGGCTGGAGACTAAGCTTTGATATTGGAGAAGAACTGGCAGTCGGTGTACGTGCACAGCATCTCTCAGCCACCGGGGAAAGCCCTGCAGCATTCCTATCTCCGGAGGTCGGACCGCCAACCTCGGGAACGGAGGGATGGGCGTGGCAGGGGTGTCATCGTGGGTGGGGAGAGAAAGTCAATGGATCCACTGAATCCCATGACCACTCATCTCCCAGCCCTGCCCCGAGACCCAAGAAACATTGAAATGTGCTCAAGAGCATGTCTAAACGTTCTCCTCCCATTGCCAGCGATGGGAGGGAAAATGCAACATTTTCATGGATGGAAGAAAAATACTCAAACCCTGCCTGCTGCTGGCCTCTGCCCTGCTGGCAAGAAGAGCCAACAGGGGCTTAGGATGGAGCCCAGCCTCCAATATAAGAGGCTCTGCTCAGAGAGCGAAGGATTGCTCTCTTAATCAAGCATCTATGGATGATGTTTAGTGTTTGCCCTTTCTGTCATGTTTTACATGAGCATGTTTGTCTGTTTTTTGCAGAAGTAAAGCAATATGTCCAAATATTCTATTTTGCTTTTCAAGCACTTATACAGGTGGTCTCCTGGGACACCCCTCCCATGCCTGGCTCTGAGGAAGGACCCCCTCAGAGCCCAGCATTTGGGCCTGGCTGGCTTTCTGGAGAGCCTCACCAGCCATGTTCTTGCTGTGACAAACACCAGGCAGGAGAGCGTCTGGCAGGGCTCACTGAACCACCTGCTGGAGGCGGCTGTGGTGGGTCCTCCTGGCAGCGGCAGCAGGGGGAGAGGAGCAATTTGTCACCCCTCCTGCTTCGCTGCCTGGGGCAGGGGCTTCACCCCACCCCATGGGAGGGTCGGCCCTGTGAAATATCCTGAAGCCGCAGTCACCGGATCCCATTCTTGCTGACCATTGAAATGCTCTGCTGTGGTGTTTATTGACTCCACTTACTCTTACTGCTGAGCAGATCAATTATATCCGCCTGTTGCTCCAGAACTGAGACTTACGAGGCTGCAAGATGTGTGCCCATTTTCTAATTTAAGCTTACACTTGATTTATGGAAGAAATAATTTTTTCATCTTCTGTGGGAGCAAGAGAGTAAACAAAGACGGTCACTAGCTTGCAGTAACATGGTTTTAACTTGAAACCAGTTTAGCCCAGTCTTCCCCAACCTGGTGTTCTCCAGAGGTTTTGGGCCTCTACTCCCATCAGCCTCAGCTAGGATGGCCAGTGGCGAGGGATGGCGGGAGCTGTAGTGCAAAAAAGGCTGGCTGAGCAATCTGAGCTTCACCGCTCTGGGATCTTTCTCCCCACATAAAATTAGATTTGGCAAGTCTAACTGGGCACCCAGAACAGGCCTGTCAAACAAATAAGTGGGCCTGAAACTAATATTTGTAGTTTCCCAGTTCACAATTTGTCACAGTTCCCAATTTCACCATTCAAATGTTGTATGCAAAAGGTGAAATTCAACACTGACATTTACTGACATCATCGGTCAAATAACCGCGATCATGGCCATCATCACTTTAAAATGGTCTGTTTACTGGGGACCTATTTGCTCCATTGTGGGGGTGTGGGAGAAAGGGGTGGCCCGAATCTTCTTTTTGTGGCCTGAGCAGCTGGCCTGGGGGGGGGGGGCACAGCACCACACTGCAGACTAAGAGCACTCCTGGACCTGGACCTGGGAGGGAGATTCCCTCCCTAAGCCTCTTCTGAGGTAACCAAGGCCAGGTAATCCAGGGAGAATTTTGGAAGACTCTGTACAAAGAAATAGCTTTCTTTGACAAATTTATGGTTTGCGTCAGCTGCTGCAGTATGCGAATAATACCATCCACCTTGGGCCAACATTTGAAGTAAGAGCAGTTTTTAACGGGGGTAAGCAAACAAGCTAGAAGTCCCACGGTTCTATTGGTGAGGTGCCATTTTAGAAATGATAGCTGTATTCCAGCCAGAGAGCACTAGAAGTTCTTCCAGGATGCCCACTAAGCCATTTCTGTGGAACCATAGGATATCTGCTTCCATACAAGCTGCTCCAGTAGTTCTTGTTCAACCTCCTCCAGTTCCTGAACATCTTGCTTATTGTTCGGGGTGACTTTACATCTCATCGTTATGGGCTGCAGGTGTGCTTATGACGATTAAAACATCACAGTTGGCTCTTAGCCCAGGCTAGGATCTAAATGGTACTTGCTTAATAGTACAAACCATTTCTGAGAATGTAATAGCATTAACTCCCAAAGCATCTTCCTTCTGCAGAAAATAAACCGGATGTTGGTGAAAGTTCTCCAGGGTAAATGAGAACTGCTTAATTCTGACTTGGATGCAAATTAGATCCTGGCTGGCTTCTTGGATGAGGGTTGCAAAGTCATTTAACCTTCTGAACACCCCCCCCCCCCCGATCACCTCTCCCTATGTCCACCACCAGGGCAAATCATACAATGTGGGGCAATCGTTTTTGCCAGCAAGTACTTATGTACCTGAGTTCTGGGGGGAAAATAACTTAGATTGCAGTTTTAACCTCAGCTGCTGGGCTGGCTGGCCCAAGGCATTTGGCTACCTGAGGTAAAGATGGCGCCCGCTCCCCTTCCACGTACAAAAAGCCAACTGGCCTGGTAGATGGACCTGTCTTCAACACTGATGATGGGAGAGCATCCTCCACTGCACCTAAAAGCAACAGGCTAACTTACAGGGTGCAGGTCAGGTTGCACGGCCTACGGCTCTCTCCTCCGACACCTTGTTTCTGCCTCCCACCATCTGACAGCTGAGGCAACTACTTCACTCTCCCTATGGTAGGGCTGGCCTTGCTTGGCTCAAAAACCAGGTGAAGCCCTCAGGAAGTGGCATAAGTGCCATCCCACCAGTAGTGGAGACAGAAGCAATGCACGTACACAGCCATGAGTCCCCTGTCCTGGCTGCAGGAAGCACCACTGGCATTGGCGTCCCCCCCAGCAGTGTTCCAATTGGTGGATTGGGGGTGGGCAAGTGTGCAGGAGCATGTTGGCACAAGTGTGGAGATGCCACACTGTAAGCCCCTTGGTTTCCAAGGCTTGCCCCAGGAACCAGTGTGACTGCATGCCAGGCCTTGGGCAGGTGTAGTAAATTCTCACTCATTGCAGTCAATGGGAGAGGAAAACAAACAAGACCAAAAAACAAAATCCCAGCCCTCCTCCTCCAACCCTGGCTACACTTGAAGGGCAGGGCAATTGTTTTGGCAGGTTCTCTGCCAACAGATCTCCGCCCCCCCCCCCGTGCCCCTGCAAATGCAGGTAAGATGGCCCAGTTAACTGCTAAACAGAATTTTCCAAGATACAGTGGATCTAAACATAGCCCGTTAACAAAAAGGCCAACTAAACAGTTAATCAAATACAGCCAATTTAGTAAGGATGCACACAGAATACAGAACCTGAAGATGTTCACACATTGTCATTACATTCTCTTAATATGTCAGCACGATCTTATAATGATCCAGGGAGAAGGAGTCGGGTTTGAAAAGGTATACCGGTAGCTGAGCGCGTATTTACCAAGCAGGTCCAAACTGCGCACACATCAAGAACAAAATGGGGTCCCTCTAAGGATGGATGAGTCTGTCAATTTTGTTTTCTCTCAGTTTCTCGTTTGGTTTGTCCCAGATCTTGAGAATTTTTCTAATCTTAAATTCAGTTTGTCCCTAGCTTTGAGAATTTTTACAAAAAGTTTGCATGAACATTTTTTTTAAAATAAAGTATGCATATTTGTACACATTTTCCCCTAACACATGCATTTTTGCCTAATATACATATTGTCTGCAAGCAATTTTTGTATTGTGAAGTTTTGAACATTATTTTCACTAATATATGCATTTTTTTGTACGCATTTTTAAACTGGATAATTCCACTGCAAAATTTGGAGATGTGCAAATTTCAAGGGAGAACGGGCTTTTGGTCTGCATGTTGGTTTGCAAGTGCAAAATGAGAACCAAACTAATAAATTCATCCCCATCTCTAAATTCTGTCTTGTTGAATTATTCCACTTCAGATTAGGACCTTGCCAAAACTGGGGCTGAGCCAAATGCTCTCACAGCTCACTTTTTGGCATGGCAGCAGTGGCTTTGAACTGAAGGAGCCTCACCCATGCACCCCTCCCTGGAAGTGCTCTTTATCCTACCTTTTTGTGTCTGTTTCCTACATTTTGGGTCACCTGTCCCCGCCCCCTTTTGCCGCTGACTTGGTGGCTGTTTTTGTGGGATCAGAATCAGATTACGTGATGCTCCAGTCTTGCCTCCTGTTTCCCACAGTGCCGGGCCAGATAACTCTGAGTAGCCCACAGGCAGGGCATGAAGGTACAGCCTCCCCCTGTCCCCACCTCCAGCTACTGATATTCAGAGGTACACTGCCTCAGAATCTGGAGGTTCCACTTGGCTATCATGGCAGATAGCTGTTGATAGGGCTGTCCTCCATGAATTTGTCTAACCCAGCTGTACATACAGTACATAAGAAGAAACAAGACCCATTTAGTCCAGTGGCTAACCAGATGCCCGAAAGGGAAGTCCACAAGCAGGACATGAGTGAAAGAGCACCCTCCTTGCATCTAGCATGCACTGCATCTTGTGGCAGCCAGTTCCATAAACGAACTATGCGCTGTGTGAAGGAGGACTTGAACATAAGAACATAAGAAGAGCCATGCTGGTCATATTGCCTCTGATACTGGAGGTAGCATAAAGCCATCAGGACAAGTAGCCATTGATAGCCTTCTCCTCCATGAATTCATCCAATCCCCTTTTAAAGCCCTCCAGATTGGTGGCCATCACTGCATCTTGTGGAAGTGAACTCCATAGTTTAACTATGCGCTGTGCGAAGAAGAAGGACTTCCTTTGATCTGTCCTGAAACAATCTCCCACCAATCAGCTTCATGGGCTGACCCCATTGGATTCTACTAGTATTATGAGAGAGACTTTCTTTGGTCTGACCTGAATCTATGAATTTCATCAATCAATCAATCAGTCACAGGTCACACCTCCAATTTGCACTGTGAAAACGAACACCGTGGATCTGACGCTTTGGCGGCACTGCAATGGATTTATATGGCAGAGATCTGAGCTGGGAGACCATAAGGAGGAAAGGTGAGATCTGCATGTTAGAATCATGAGGATCCACACCTACATTTTGTGCTTAAGCAGAGCAGGAGGCACTATAATTGTGTGGCTTTTTCTTTTACACTGAAGTCTGTGAGCATGAATGTAATGGATCAAGTAGTTCAGGTGAAGTAAAAGAAGTAGCTGCATCCTCACGGTGTTGGAACAAATGCATTGCGAGCTGTGAGTGCCACCAACCACTACTGCTCCACCCAGCTCATATCCTATAGACTCACTCTGTGGCCTAGTGGTGAGAGTGCTGGGCTGGGACTCGGGAGATCCGGGTTCTAGTCCCCGCTCGGCCACGGAAAGTCACTGGGTGACTTTGGGCCAGTCACTGACTCTCAGCCTAACCTACCTCACAGGGTTGTTGTGAGGATAAAATGGAGAGGAGGAGGAGGAGGATTGTGTAAGCCGCCTTGGGTTCCTTGCAGGAAAAAAGGCGGGTATAAATATAATCAATCAATCAATCAATCAATTTATTTATTTATTATATTTATATCCCACCTTTTTTCCTCTTGCAAGTCAAGGTGTCTTGCATGGTCCTCCTCCTCTCCATTTGATCCTCACAACAACCCTGTGAGGTAGGTTAGGCTGAGAGTCAGTGGCTGGCCCAAAGTCACCCAGTGAGCTTCATGGCCAAGTGGGGACTAGAACCCGGATCTCCCAAGTCCCAGTCCAACACTCTCACCACTGCACCACACTGGCTCGCAATTGACCTGGAGTTCTAGTATTAAGGGGGAGGGAGGAAACAAATAATCTCTACCCAGTTTCCCCATGGCACACACAATTTTATAAATCTCTATCATGCCCCCACTGTCTGTCATCTTTTCCCCTCAGCCTAAAACTGCATGCGCAGTCTAGAAATCAAGCACAGAGGAATGGCGGCTCACTGATGCTGCGGATGAGATCAGGTAATTCTGGCATCCCGCCCTGGTCATCCCACGAGCCCAGTCTTATCATGTAAGGCTGTCACTGGACTGCCAGCTTCCACCCCAGGATTGCTACTCTGAAGATACAGAGACAAGGATAAAGTGACTGGCTCATGAAGACACTTTGCTTTAGGGGAGGAAGCAGGTTGACCGAGTTTGTTAGACGATTACAGAATACGACTGCGAGAAAAGTGCTAGCACAAGAGGACACATTGTTCCCCCAAATGTAGTGAAGGTTGCTCCAGGACAGACTCACTGAAGAAGCTACAGAATTCTCGAAGCTGAAAGGAAAATGTAGATGCCTTTCTGAAGCCCCGAACCAGTGTCGTACTTAGGTACTTTTACTAGAGATTGGCAGGGATGGGGACTCGGACTCGAGGACTCGACTCGTGAGTCGGACTGAGTCCCCCCTCTGACTCGACTCGGACTCGAGTCCCAATATTTTTAATGGGACTCGAGACTCGACTCGGGACTCGAGACCAAGGACTCTTCAACATCCCTGGGCTGTGCCAGAAGGAGTGGAGAGGAGCGTGATTGCCGGCGAAGAGCGCATGGAAGCGAGGTGTGCCGCTGCTCGGCCACTATGGACGGCTACCAGGAGTGCAGCCCCAACAGTGTGTCAAGATTTATTTTGATTGATGTGTTGCGTACTTGGGAGAGGCAGAAGAAGGACCTGAGATTACTCTGTGTGGCTGCTCTGAGTGTGTTTCTGGTTCCAGCAAGTTCATCACCAGCGGAGCGGGTGTTCAGTGAGGGTGGAATTGTGATGAGATCTCACCGTTCCAGAATGGGGGGCCAACATTTAGAAAAAATCATGTTCCTCAAATGCAACATGGATAAGTTTTAGGAAGTACAGCAAGTTTATTTTTTAAAATCATTTTTCTAAAATGCAACCTTTCAGACATTTTGTGTTTGGCTGCCTCTGCCTGCCTGTCTGGGGTTCCCAGTCTCCTCTGTCTGCCTGGTCTCTTCTTGACCAGTTCAATAGTTGAATTGTCCAAGACAAAGGCCTCTGCCTGCCTGCTTTGGGGTTCCCTGCCTCCTCTGCCTGCCTGGTTATTTTGGGTTTTTCTGCCTGGCCTGTTCTTGCCAAAATCAGTTGCAGAGTTTTGAAATAAAAAGGCACACCTGTGCCTAGAATTTATTTAAACCACACATCTGAAGTAGCTTTATTTTGTTGGGAAAAAACCCCATTGGTTTTAATAGGGACTCGTGGAGTCAGCTTTGGGAGTGACTCGTGACTCATGACTCGTGAGTCACCATTTTGGACCAATGACTCGGACTCGAGACTCGGGTCCAAAGACTCGTGACTCGACTCGTGACTCGAGACCAAGGACTCTTCAACATCCCTGGAGATTGGATGTAAAGGTTTTATGGGGGCCCTCCTCTTTAGATGGTAATGGATGTTACTTCACTTGCTTCACCACCTTGCTGGGCTTTTTAGCAAACAAGGTGTCAATAATACATCTATAATAATAAATGAGGACATGTGTCTGTGTGTCTGTCTGTCAGCATCACAGCATCGGGACCACGAAACCTAGACATTTGAAACTTGGCATGCATGCGAAGGGGTGCGTGCACCTCAGGGCTATTTTGGTTTCTAAACTGTATCACTTAATTTTAATTAATTTAAATGTGCCCATGTGTTTGAAGCCTGCAGTACCCACTTCACCCACTAGGTGGCAGTTGAAACAGTTTGAAGCCAGGAGGAGTCATTCCAGGTACAGAGTTGTATGGCTGCCCCGCCCTGTTGCTGTGGAGCAGACACCCTTGGGGGAGCGGAGGAGCGGAGCGGGCAGACCCCTCTCTCAGGGGGGCTACATGGGTGCACAATGGCAGCGGCCATGCCTAGAGATGCCAGCAGCCGGTATCACTTTATCAAATTAAGGGCTACTCCAACCTGTGTGAAGATGGGTCCATTTGCTAGTAAATAATAGAATAAAAATACATGTGGTAAACTATTCCTGCTGTGTTTGGGGGCCCTCCTGCTCACTCTGCTGAGTGGGGCTCTGGATCTCTGCTCCAAAGGCTGGCTCTGATGGCAACTCTTCCCCAAACCCCAAAGATTCACATCAACAGTCCACCTAAATTCAGTTCAGTGGCCTAGGCAGAAGGATGGATGAGTCTGTCAATTTTGTTTTCTCTCAGTTTCTCATTTGGTTTGTCCCAGATCTTGAGAATTTTTCTAATCTTAAATTCAGTTTGTCCCTAGCTTTGAGAATTTTTACAAAAAGTTTGCATGAACATTTTTTAAAAATAAAGTATGCATATTTGTACACATTTTCCCCTGACACATGCATTTTTGCCTAATATACATATTGTCTGCAAGCAATTTTTGTATTGTGAAGTTTTGAACATTATTTTCACTAATATATGCATTTTTGTACGCATTTTTAAACTGGATAATTCCACTGCAAAATTTGGAGATGTGCAAGTTTCAAAGGAGAACGGGCTTTTGGTCTGCATGTTGGTTTGCAAGTGCAAAATGAGAACCAAACTAATAAATTCATCCCCATCTCTACGTCTTGTTGAATTATTCCACTTCAGATTAGGACCTTGCCAAAACTGGGGGTGGCCAACTTGTGGCCTTCCAGATGTTTTGGCCTACAACAACCCCCATCAGCTCTAGCTAGCATGCCCAATGGTAAAAGATGATGGGGGTTTATGCCCAAACATCTGGAGGGCCACAAGTTGGCCACCCCTGTTCTAGAGCAGGAGTGGGAAGAAGGTGGATCTCTAGATGTTTTGGACTTCAACTCCCATAAGTCCTTGCCAGTATGGCCAATAGTCAGGAATGCTGGAACTCTATCTTCTGCCCACCCTTGTTATAGAGCATCTTTTTGTGTGTGTTCCCCTCTTGTCTGCTGAGATCTGGAGATGCTACCCTTCTCTATGAGGTGGCTTAATAGGCATATGGAGGAGGGCTTTTCCCATGGTAGCAACCCCTCTATGAGAGATCCCTATCCCAGGGAGATTCATTCAAAAATACCTCAAGTTTTCCTTCTGCCCCCAAACTGCTCTTTCCTTATTTTATACTATGTATGTCTTCAGTGTTGTGCTTATTCTGGGGACGGGGAGAAATTAATTCAGTCCACATTTTGATGTAATTATATCTAATTTCATAATTTTGCACCAATATGTGAACCGAACCTCAGTTATCTTTCGAAAGTTGCACTTCACCAAATTATGCAATGGAGTTCTCCAGTCAGAAAATGCATACAAACGTCATGTGTATATTAGGGAAAGGTACACACAATAATGCATATATCAGTGAAAACAACATTCAAACATGAATATTATGAATATTGCTTGCAAAAAATATGTGTATATTAATATCCTATTATTGTGAGTTGCCTTGATAATAGCTTTTTCTTGAAGAAAGGTGACCAACAAATTTAAGAAATAAACAGGTGATAGGGGGGGAAAGGTTATAGCTAACAGAGGCATTTATAGCTAAGGTTTACGGCTTAGGGAGGGGGCGCCCACGTGTGCATGCGCGCGCACACACACATTGCACAGAAATAATCTGCCTTCCAGATTTTCCTCTCAGTTTTGTAATATGAATTTATTTAAAATGAGCTAGAAAGATTATATCACTGAATTCCCCCCTTTTCTGAACGATCATTTATGTATTTGTTATACTGAGTAATAAAAACCTAACTGGAAATGTTCCATGGTCTATCATTTTCAGAAGTTGTCAACCCATTCATTTATTTTTTTCCATCTATCGAGTCAATCAATAGCGTGTGTGTGTGTGTGTATATATATCTTTCCACCCAGAACAAGCAAATGCAAATTTCTTGGGCAACCCAAAGTCAGTGAGACATGGACAACTTTTTAATGTAACTGCTTTGTGAACATCGGTTGGTCCCAGCAAAGGTATTACAACAGCGTTAGGGAGGAACCCTACGCTCCCGGAGAGGATGCTGCAGGATGCTGCAGACCTTCCACTCCATGGCAGAAAACGCCGCTGCTGTTGCTCTAGCACCCACAGTGAAATCCACGGTTTCAGGGTGGTAGTGTTAAGGAACACCTTGAACCTACTAGATCCAGAGCCCCCTCATTCTGCCAACATGGCCCCAGAAAAACTGAAACACTACACCAGCCCTGGAGTTTGTTTGTTTGTTTATTTATTTGTTATATTTATACCCCACCCTTTTTTCCTGCAAGGAACCCAAGGCGGCTTACATAATCCTCCTCTCCCATTTTATCCTCACAACAACCCTGTGAGGTAGGTTAGGCTGAGAGGCAGTGACTGGCCCAAAAGTCACCCAGTGAGTTTCATGGCCGAGCGGGGACTAGAACCCGGATCTCCCGAGTCCCAGCCCGACACTCTCACCACTACGCCGCCACACACTGGCTCTCAGTTGTGTGTGTGAGTTGGCTTATTTCTCCTCCTATTCGGGGTAGGTGCCAAGGGTAGGCATGGTTGGGCACTTGCCGAGGGCCCCACCCCAGCAGGGGCCCACTAACAAAAGCCCCCTGGGGTTGCTCCTCTTCTTCACCATGGCAGCTTGCTTGTTCACCTACCTCTCTCACTCTGACCCAGATAATGGAGATGGTGTGAGAAGGAAAAGGAGCAGATGCCACGGCACGCTTGCTCACTGGCTCTCTGCTTACCAAGCAAGGAAGTGGTAGCAATGAAGAGGAAGAGGATGAGGAGGAACTGAGGGGAGATATGATATCGCACTCTTCCAGTACTTGAAGGGTTGTCACACAGAGGAGGGCCAGGATCTCTTCTCGATCATCCCAGTTGGCAGGGCACGGAATAATGGGCTCAAGTTACAGGAACCCAGATTCCACCTAAACATCAGGAAAAATTTCCTGACGGTCAGAGCAATAAGACAATGGGACCAACTACCTAGGGAGGTGGTGGGCTCTCCCACTCTGGAGGCATTCAAGGTGCAGCTGGACAGCCATCTGTCGGGGATGCTTTGACCTGGATTCCTGCATTGAGCAGGGGGTTGGACTCGATGGCCTTGTGGGCCCCTTCCAACTCTACTTTTCTATGATTCTATGAACAAGAGCAGCTGGTGACAGATTAGGTCAGATTAGCTTAGCTGGCTGGGGCATGCTGGGAGTTGTAGGCCAAAAACATCTGGGGACCCAAGGTTGGAGAACACTGGATTAGGTGGTTTCTCTGCCACTGAATCTCATCCCACTACCACCATCACAAGATGTCCTTGCCTGTGGCTTTAGCAGCATAGAAGTGACATGTTGCAGCTCCCAGCACTTTCCAAAACAAACAAACAAACAAAAAATATTTTTTTTAAAACAACAACAACGTAGTTTATGTTGTACTCTTACTTTTGTGACTATTATGCTTTTATGCAATTTTCTATTTAATATACCTATTTTTCTTTGAAGCTGGTTTGAGGTACTCATGAAAAGCTGGCTGGAAAGATGTATATACACAAAGGAATGACAATAATGTTTCAGTACCCGTGAATCATGGAGCTTCCTTAAAGATTCATTATTTTATTAATCAATATAACAAATACATCACTTACCGTCCAGAAAATGGAAAGGTTTCATAGACATAACATTATCATATCGGTTTTGATAAATCCATATTAAAAAAAAAACGGAGATGGGAAAACTGGAATGCATTGAGTGGGTGTGGAGGGTTATTTTATTTTTTAAAAATCAGCATTAGAAATGACAATGGCATAGAAATGACAATTACAGCATAATCCTGTACATGTCTATTTGGAAGTAAGTTCCATTGAGTTCAGTGGGACTTACTCCCAGGTAAGTGAGTATAGGATTGCAGCCTTAGAATTCAGGGGAACACCCACCCACCCAAAATGTATACATTTTGTATACAGTTGCCAGGATGTACTAGTTTATCATTTCAGAAGGTTTAGACTTACTCCCAAAAATAATAATTGGGCACCATGCATCCAGCCCTGATAAGTGGTTTGCCTCTGTATTCTCCCGCAGCCGGTTACAATGATGAATGTGTTCATCCGCAGTATATGTGCCATGCAGTTTGATCCCATACACACTTACTCGGATGTAAGTCCTGCTTTATTTAATGGGATTTACCTCCACC
Source organism: Shinisaurus crocodilurus (assembly GCA_021292165.1). Lineage (NCBI taxonomy): Eukaryota > Metazoa > Chordata > Lepidosauria > Squamata > Shinisauridae > Shinisaurus > Shinisaurus crocodilurus. The sequence goes on from CM037887.1 coordinate 2,537,399, forward strand.
TCTGTGAAAAGGATCACAGCCATAGTTTGTTTATCTTCTCTAGATGGGAGTTTTTGCTGTATCCAATATATACTACAAGTAGACATGTAACAGGCAGGATGTTTCCAACACATTTTCTTTTTACTGTCCTTCTAAGGCAGCCTAATAAAACAATATTCAGCTCAAGAAGACGGCTCTATCCAAGAATGCCGGCTCCAGGTTTTTGAAGTACCTTGGGCAAGAAACCCCACGCAGAACCTCTCCCCCAGTGAGCCTACCTTCGCACCACCGTGGTCACCAGCTGCTCTTGCTTCTCCTCTTTCTCAAGATTGCTCCCACTTGCTTGCTTGACAGGCAGAGAGCCAGGGAGCAAGCAGACCTCGGCGTCTCCTGCTCCTTTTTCTCGCCACCACTTTTGTCTGGGCCAGAGCGAGCGGCAGGTGAGCAAGCAGGTTGCATTGGGGAAGAGGAGTAAGTCCACATGTAACAGTCAGGATGTTTCCATTTCCAACACATTTTCTTTTTACTGTCCTTCTAAGGCAGCCTAATAAAACAATATTCAGCTCAAGAAGACGGCTCTATCCAAGAATGCCGGCTCCAGGTTTTTGAAGTACCTTGGGCAAGAAACCCCACACGGAACCTCTCCCCCAGTGAGCCTGCCTTTGCACCGCCGTGGCCACCAGGCAGCTGCTCTTGCTCCTCATTCTCTTTCTCAAGATTGCTCCCGCTTGCTTGCTTGACAGGCAGAGAGCCAGGGAGCAAGCGGGCCGCGGCAGCTCCTGCTCCTTTCTCTCGCCACCACTTTTGTCTGGGCCAGAGCGAGCGGCAGGTGAGCAAGCAGGTTGCATTGGGGAAGGGGAGGAGTAAGTCCAGTGGGCTTTTGTCACTGGGCCTCTGCCTGGGTGGGGGCCTTCGGCGAGTGCCCAGACATGCCTGCCTACCCATGATGCAAGCCCTCATGAACCCCTGTCGTGCCTTATAATGTGAAAGTGGTCCACATGCTGAAAGGAGCAGCAGTGGCATGCTGCTGCTGGCGCCTCCCCCAACGTAGCAAGGCTTCTCTGCCCCCAATGTTCAGGCTTGCCCAGTGTTCAGACATTCACATGCAACACAGTGGCAGAAGGACCAGGAAGCCCCAGAAGCATGGCCCTACTACTGCCCCTTTGAACGTGTGCCCCCCGTCATACTTATGACACTTGAAGTGGGCTATAGTTACGGCTATATCTCTCCATACATTTTAGGTGCCTGGATCCAGACGCCATTCATCGCTGTTAAGGTTCCACTGAAATAAATGTGGAAAAGTTAAGTCATGATCAGAAGTCCCATTGATTTCAATGGGGCCAAAGTGCAAGTGTCTAAGTCTGGATCCAACCCACTGTCCCGACATGACCACGAGCTATGCATAAAGTCTGCCTGAACAGAATTGTATTGCTAGCATTGGGAACTGGCCAATACATTCTCTGAACCCTTGATGGTGCATGGTTCTGGGCCGGTTCATACGACCCAGGCGGCGAGTGGGGGAGGCACCACAGGTCCGTCTGCGGGGTCTGGTGGGGCGCTGCAGACAACCTGCGCCCCGCGTGCGTGGGCAGACGGCGGCGGTGGAGCCGGCAGTCCCTGCACCGCAGCGTGGACCTCCCAGCGCTAGGGGGCAGCAGCTCGGGATGCCCAGCGGGGCAGTTTGCCCCTACAGACCAGACCGGCCACAGCTCCTGCTGCTCTGGGCTGCTGCCTCTGTGCTGGGAGTTGTAGGCCAAAAACATTTGGGGACCCAAGGTTGGAGAACACTGGATTAGGTGGTTTCTCTGCCACTGAATCTCATCCCACGGGAGGCCGTTCACATGGCAGGGTGGCCACACGCGGCAGGGGCTTACCCCTCTACTGCCCATGGCGACTTTCCGTGCTTCCCGCACGGGGCCATCCTGCGGGGGTGCCCCCGGCCAGCGTTCTCACGACATGGGAACCACGGGGGGCTTCTGCTCCCCCGTGGTTCCCGTGTCGTGTGAACTGGCCCTCTGCCTATACAGCAGCTTATAGGAGTTTACTCAGGAACTGGTTTCAATAAAATAATTAGGTCCATCGATACATATTGCAACCAACATTGTTGGTTTGTAGTTGGAATACATTTCCCCATTTATTTTATACGAGAAATCAATAGGCTGCAACTCTGTCAATGTCTTATAAAAGTTTGATTGTAATCCTTTTTGTGAGATCACAGGCAATAATAATCTTTCAGACGTTGTTAGAGGACAAAAAAACATTGCTGTGTCTTGCTGTTTCAAACAAACAACTTCTTAATGGAATATATGGAAAAGAAGAAGAACTGAGATGAAATAATTTGGAGACAGCTCCTTATATATAATTGTCAGGATGATGAACCCAGGTCCACAACTGGAACTGGGTAAGACCACCTCAGTCCTAAACTTCCTGGACATAATTGTGACCAAGGGTGGAATCCTGCCACATCGGTGGAAGCCCCATTTGGGGAATTGACTGAGCCAAAGGATGCAATGTGCTCCAATGGGTCACATGCATCACTCTGGACCCCCACCCCAGTGTTGCTCCTGGAGCTGCCATGAGTCTGAGAAATGCCCATCTCAGAAGGCACAGTGCATGCCTGGCGGAAGAAGGCCTTCCATCTTGAGACCTATTTGAGATGCGGTTGCATAAATCTAAGTATCTCTCATGACCTTGGGTCTGGAGGCTCAGCATCCCCCAAAGAGGACTCTGATGCTGGTCACTCCACTCCAGGAAGGACCCTCAAGAACCCCTGATGCATCCCACAGACCCAAGGACTCAACCCTCCCATCAACCTCAGCCTCCAAAAATGGCTCTCCCAAAGCCGTCCCCCAGCCATATTGGAGCTTGGGACTACAGAAATGAGCATGGGCCCTTTAAGGCTACAGTCAGTATCCAGTGGGAGGTGGGACTTCTGAAGGTCTGAGCCAACTGGCCAATTAAAGCCCTCAGTTGCCTTTAGGCCCTTGCTGGAAGGAACCATCAGTTCCTTCCACGAGGAAGTACTTCAGCCTAGCAGTTCCTGACAAATGCTGGCTGAGGTGCTCGTAGTCTCTGCATTGCTGTGCTCTTGTTTACCCAGAATGACTGCCAACTGAACATGACCCATGTGTCACCAGTCATAGCTTCCTTGTGCCAGAGCCTACTTGAGCACCCAACTGACCAGCTGCTTCCCCCAGGGGGGACGGGCGACCCTAGCCAGGACAGTACATGCCGGATCAGTGCCCCTCCCTCTTCATGCTCCAGAAAGGAGTGGGCTAGCAGGGCCACCTATAAAGCTTCTCGTCATGTTGCCTGGCTGTTGCTGGTGCTGCCACCACACCTTCTTCTGCCCAGTTCCTTTCTGTGAGTGGTAGTTTTGTCTCCCGGGCTGGACAGCTCCACTCTTGCCTAAGCAGCTATGCTGTGGGCAACATGCTCCTTCCTTGTCCTTCTGGACAGCTCCCTGCGGGCCACACCTGTGTAAAATGGGGAAAACTAAACTACCGTAACACAGATTGCCTGTAATGAGGGATTGTAACAACCCATCTTTTGTTAATCGATCACCTAGTGAGACTTTTGATACATCCACATATCAAAATAACTATTTATTCCAGCATTCTGAAACAATTGGTAAGGATGAAAATTCCTTCATTCAGTTGTTGCTAAAGTTTGACCATTGCTGTCTGACACCCATGGCTCTAAAAAGACACACCTTTCCCCTTTTCTTTTTTTCTTTTGCGGCCAAACCCATGCATCAAGAAGACGATTCATACAACTTGTTCTGTGTTCCAGTGATTCTCAGGATTATGACTGGCAACATGTGTTCAGCATCACACCATGGTAATACTGTGTAATATCTGGAATAGCTAATCTTTGGTGCTTTCTTGTGACACTTGGTGCTTTATCTTGGTTGGATGATAATTAGTGACAGTTTTTAATGCAGGACTGAATAACATTAAGCTTTCTTCTGTGGGATCTTTAAAGACAATACCAGAAATACTTTTGCAGTCTTCATTTTTCACAATGCTATCCTGCCTGGCTCATATCTAAAGGAAAGATGAAAGGTGGGGTGGGGTGGGGAGAAACACACTGGCATTCCTAAAATATTAGAGGGGAGATCTGGAATGCAGATCATCCAGAAGGCGAGAGCAGCCTTCTCCTTGGGTGATGGCTCCCTTAGCTATAAGCCTTCATTTTTCCAGATTACAACTCGAAGCACAGTAGAAAACTGAGGTATTCAGATTTCTTTCATTCGACATGTTACACAGTGGTGGATCTGCACTTCTCTTGGATTTCTTGCAGTGTCCCAGATAATGTCGGGACACTTTAAGGCAGTGTTTCTCAACCTTGGGTCCCCAGATGTTTTTGGCCTACAACTCCCAGCATGCCCCAGCCAGCTATGCTGGCTGGGGCATGCTGGGAGTTGTAGGTCAAAAACATCTGGGGACCCAAGGTTGAGAAACACTGCTTTAAGGGTTCTACCCTTAAAGGTGGCCTAAAATAATTTTAAATAAAAATAAATAAAACAAATGCTGGAGCTCCGCTCCAGGACTGCACCCGACACCGCGATGAGCTGAAGAGGGACCTGCACAGGCTACATGCTCCAAATACTGCTGCCCCAGAGAACCGCCTGGGTTGTTTGTGCACATCGACTGGGCCTCGCGTGAAACTGAGGAGGGCGGAGCTCGTAGCAGAAAGCAGGCCTTGTGCATCTCCCTCCCTCCCGCATCGCAAGACACACCATGCGCACCACATCAGCTTGAGAAACCAGAACAAAAGCAAAAGGGCAAATGGCTCTGCTAAGTGAGTGGCTGAGAGACGTTGGCATATAAACAAACAGAATAGACTTCGAGCAGGAAAGGTCAAAATATTTGGTCTGACTTTTGAGTTTGTTTCCTGCACACATTATGGAATTGTTCAGGGTGATTGATTTGTTATTGCTGTTTAGGTGGATAAGAATGAAGGCTGAAAAGAGAGGCTAAAAATAAAGAAAGGTAGCTTTAAACCTGTCTTGATCTGGAAATGGTATGGAAATGAAAAACAACAAGAACACTTCATTCTGTGGGAATGGATGGCTACGGAGGCTATTGAAAATAACAGAAAGAAAACTGAAAATCCCAAAGCACCCAAGTGCCAAAAAGACAGAGGTGGAGCAGCATGGACAAACCAGAATTCAGGGACGGGCCTGTGAGTATTGATAGCCAGGTCAGGCAGGGGACAGCCATCAGACTGCCTGGATTAGAGATGGGGAACTCCAGCCCAAGGGCCGGATATGGGCCGTGGGAGGCCCCACCTGATCAGAGGTGGGAGAGAAGGGATTTCCCCTCCTCCCTCCCATGCTGCACAATTGTAAAGCCTAATTACAGGCTAATTGTAAAGCCCAATTGTAAAGCCTAATTACAGTGTGGGGGGCATTGGTGGTGGGCGTCACTGCTGGGGAGGGAAGAGATAACCCTTCCTTCCCGAACCCTGAAACACCCCCCACAAACCACCCTTCCCCCACTACATTTAGGGTTTAGAAGAACCTCCATTGGTGTCAATCATTGATGCCTTTTAAAAGTCTCATTGCAACATGGGGGGGGGATTGGGGTGGGGTCACTGCTGGGGAGTGAAGGGCTAATTCTCTCCCCCCCCTCCAAACACTGTGATGGAGGCATTTAAAAAGCCTGATTGTAGCGGGGAAGAGTTTGTGTGTGAGTGTGTGTGTTTATGAGTGTGAGTGTAGGAGTGAATGTGTGTGTGTGAATGAAGGGGGTCTGGGCAATCACATTGTCGCCACATACAAGCAGGATTATGCCCCTGACCTGCTTGCCCAGAACCAATTTGGCCCTCAGGCTGCAAAGGGTTCCCCACCCCTGGCTTAGAGGGAGGGAGGATTGGGGGACATCGCATCCTTTCAGGAGGTGGGACACACTCAGACAAGAAGGTCCATGGCCCGTGCCCTGCTTAGAGGCATTATTCCTGGTTCTCATCCACCCTGAGACGGCTCCTGTATTTTTAATTCACAGAAGAGAGAACTTCAGATCAGCACGCAAAGACAAAACTGATGAAAGAACCTTTTCTGTGCAACTCTGTATACCCCCTCCCCGCCCGCCACAGGTTCTTGTTGGCGTTCACACGTCCAACCCACCTTGCTCTGAAGGCATGGGGGCATGAGTAGACATATGTCGAATGAGGTTGTCAGATATCTTGGTCCCTAACCATTTAGGGCTGAAGGATAACACCAGCATTTTGAATTGGTCCTGCTGGAAACAAACGAAGCTGGTCACCAGCGAAGTTGGTGCAATATTGGAGTCATATGTGTCATGCAGTGAGCCCTAGGGAGAAGTCTGGCTTCTTCATTTTGGACCAACTGCGCTTTCTGAACACTCTTCAAGAGTGCATTGTAATACTCCGACCTGGATGGTGTTACCATAACATGAATGACTATGGCCTGCTCTGCCTTCCCTAGTTCAGGGTGCAGCTGCCATATAAGCTTAAGCGGCAAGAAGTGCTCCTGGTCATCACCACCACCCCCCCCGGGCATCCAGAAGCAGCATCTGGTCCAGCAGCATCCCCCAGCTGTCAACCTGACTTTTAATGGCAAGTGTAAATCCAGAACTGTTTGTAGACCTACTCTCAAATCAGCCCCCCTCCACTCCTATGAGCAGTTCTTCCATCTTCACTAATGGGACCATAACTGATCCCAGGAATGGTTCACAGTTTCCACCACCCCCCACCCCCCCACCCAGGATCTGATAAAAAAGAAAGGCAGAGATGGCTATCATCAACATACAGGCCTGTGGCTCACGCTGGCTCAGCTTGTCTGAGTGTGGAAAGCTAAGCAGGATCAAGCCTGGTTATTACTTGGATGGGAGACCCCTCCTCTAGTTTCCTGCATTGAGCAGGGGGTTGGACTCGATAGCCTTGTAGGCTCCTTCCAACTCTATGATCTATGAAATCTATGAAATATACTGATGACACCTTAGCCCAAATCTCCAGACAATCTCCCCAAATGGTTTCATGGAGATACTGAACAAGATGGGAGGTAAAATGGAACCGTACAGTACCCCTTAGTACACAGGTGGTCTTCCAGCACCGCCTTCTGGGACCTCTCCTTCAGGAACACTTGGAGCCACTCAAGTATGGTGCCTCCTCAGACCCCTCCAAGCAGAGTGCCCGAAGAAGGAGACCATGCTCAATGGTATAAAGCCACTGAGAGGCCTAGGAAAATTCACTGTGTTACACTCCTCTTTTCCATCTCTTGGAGCAGTTCCACCAAGGCAGTTTATTATTTTATTTATTTATTTATTATATTTCTACCTCGCCTTTTTTCCTGAGAGGAACCCAAGGCGGCTTACATAACCCTCCTCCTCCTCTCCATTTTCTCCTCACAACAACCCTTGTGATGTAGGTTAGGCTGAGAGTCAGTGGCTGGCCCAAAGTCACCCAGTGAGTTTCGTGGCCGAGCGGGGACTAGAACCCGGATCTCCCGAGTCCCAGTCCAACACTCTCACCACTACGCCACACTGGCTCTCCAAAGCCAGCCCAGAGCCAGTGCAGAGAACAGACAAATGGATCCAGAGACCCAGTTTTCTCCAGGAAAACTTGAAAAGCAAAGAACAGATGAGTTTCTGTCCCCAAGGATTTTGCCATGAAAAGTTCATAACAGGAAGGTGGAAGTCAGAGAGAAGAGCAAGAAGGGATGATGATGATGATGATGATGATGATGATGATGATGATGATGATAAAATGCAGTTACACTGTTACACAGTTAGGGACATCGATGGGGTGGTCCAGGGCCCAAGACCCTCTGGTGGTGCTCAGGCTGCACAGGAGCCATCCCTGTAAGTGAGGCGAAGGGGAGCATGATGGAGAGGCGCTCATCCACAGCTTGCTAGATTATGATGATGATGAAGATGAAGATCACATCACTCCGGTGCTCAAGGAGCTGCACTGGCTACCAGTTGTTTGCCGAGCCAAATTCAAGGTGTTGGCGTTGACCTTTAGAACCCTGTACGGCTCCGGTCCAGTCTATCTCAAGGAGCGCCTCCAGCAACATCAAGTATCTGCCACAATAAACATTTCTAGCATCAATATAAGAAATTCTGTTAAATTAAGGATTTCAGATATTAGAAGTCAGACTGATATAGCTGCACTGTCGAATTCAAGGGCCATGAAATGGCTAGCTAGTACTAAATTTCAATTCAAGGAAGAGAATTATTTGGTTTTTTATATGAAACGGGACCAACGTGTGGCCTTTACTCGGCTCCGATTTGAGTTGATGGACACAATGATGCTACAGGGTAGATTCCAAGGCATTCCAATGAAAGATAGATTATGTATATGCGGCAACTCTGCAATAGAAGATTTGGCACACTATTTACTTGAATGTCATTTATATTCAAAATGTAGAGAACATTATCTATCTTTATTTTTGATACGCATGAATAACTGGACAGTGAAGGACAAACTGTTATTTCTCTTACATGGGTCCAACTACTTTGTGTCCCAGAGAGTTGCCCTCTTTGCTCTCAGAGCAGCCAACACAAGGAAAAAAGAATTGGAAAAACAGATCGGCTAATAGATTTTATTAAACGTTTTAATATGCAATGCAAGGGGTTTTATATTGTTGGTTTTATTAAGTGTTCATTTCAAGCTATATTGAATGTATGTATTGTATATCATTTGTCAATTTTAAAGCAAAGTAAAGTTTTAAATTTTAATATATTTCTAATTATAATATATGACTTAATTCTAATGTAAAGTTCCCTTTCCAATGTTTGCTCGTTTTAATGTTTATTTGTTTTTGAAATGGTCAGAAGACTTATTCAATAAAGTCATTCATTCATTCAAGTATCTGCCACGGACGGCCTTCTCCCTGTCCCATCAGCCAGAGAAACCAGGTTGGTGGGGACTAGGAGGAGGGCCTTTTCTGTGGCAGCCCCCAATTTATGGAACTCCTCTCCCCAGTGACCTCCGCCATGCCCCTTCCTTGATTAGCTTCCGCCGGGCATTAAAAACATGGCTTTTCAGGCGGGAATATGGGGTGGGTTAGGATTTTTAATTGTGTTTTATACTGTGTGTGTGTGTGTGTGTGTGTGTGTCCCCTCTTGTACTTTATTGGATTGTACATCGCTCAGAGTGGCCGGATGTCTGGCCAGATGGGCGATTCATAAATATAATAAATAAATAAATAAATAAAATGAATACCTTACATTTTAGGAGCATGCCCTCACAAGGTGGCTTCCAACAACAGATTAAAAACAATACGATAGAGATGTTTGTACTGAAAACACAAATTGAAGCTAAAATAATAGGTAAGATCAACAATATAAGGCCAGTGTAAAAAAAAGGAGGGGGAGGGGGGAAGAGGGAGGGGGGAGGGGAGGTTTGCCACTGTGTCACGTCCTCCAGACACTGGTATGTGGTCATGATATCACCAGTGTCTAGAGCCCCAATGTAGGCCCGATCTAGAGTACAGATTACGTTTCTGGCTGTACATATTACTTCATATTATTTCAGGAGCAGTCCATCAGTACACACATAGTGGTATATTTATTATCTGATAATATTTGAGAGCTGAAATGCAATGCCATTAGGTTTTGACGGCTGACAAGCTTATGAGATTCCCTATTTGTCAGCTGCCAAAATCATTTTAAATATATATATATATATATATATATATATATGTAGAGATACCCATAAGCTCACAGTATTCACATTTCAAATTTTGAAGGAGAAAAATCAAATCCAAAATTGGAATTGGGCAATTTTTTATTTTAATTTTTGGTGAACATTCGTTTTCAGCTTTAATGTTTAGAATTTAGCTGGCTTAAGAAGTTGGGAAACATTTGCATTGGAAGATAGTAACACTGTGGACCCAATCAAACCCACTTTCTCTTTTCAAGCAGCCGTAAGATTTTAAGACCCTTGAGCAATTTTTCTCCCTGCTCTAAATTGTCTCGGGCTCAGAAGACAATATAATAAGAACACCTTGGGCTGCAGCATGATGTGCTTCGTTGCTCTTATAAAGCAAAACGCACCTTTAACCAATCTTATTAATGTGCCATTTATTTGCACAGAGGTTGCAAACAAACGGCAACACAAGTCACTGCCAGGGAGGGTGGTTATTTTGTCACTCTCTCTCCTGGCAATTTGTCACTTTTTTTTTTTTAATGTGACAGAAACATCCCCATCAATGAAAGGTTTTGATGTTCACCGTGTGTAGCACAGTGATTACATGATTTCTGCATGACGGCTGCAACATAAGGAAGATGTTCTCCATGTACTGTGTGCCGTGCTAGTTGTCACAGAGCCCATAGTAGACGAATCAATTACTGCTCATGTTTGTAAGTGCCATTCATCCATCTTGAGTTGCATCGTAAAGAGATTCCAGGCGGAATAAATTAAAGCAACTTCCCCCCAGAAGCCCCATATGCGTTTTCTGCCTGCCCCCCTGAGTGACTCAAGTCTCTGGCTTTTGCAACGTCCCTGACAGCTTCATAAATGGTAAAAAAGCCCCCCAGAATGTCATGACCTTCTTTTTAATTTCGAACATGGCAGAAATCTCTGCTGCCTGCAATTAACAGGGAAAGGAAAACTGCACCTCGGAGACACAGCTTAAACGCTGCTTTTATGCTCCCCAAAGCAGGGCTGGGGCAGTGAGCCAAAGTTTCATACCCACGACTGATAAGAGTGAGAAAAAGATCCACCCTTCATGACTGGGGGTTTTCCCCTCCCTGAGAAGAGCTCTTTGCCTCAGGCTGGAACAACAACACACTGGATAGAATGCGCAGCTGCCTCCCCAAAACAGCAACTTTGTATTTAATTAATTTCCCCTTCCCATTCAGTAATGTCCAGGGCAATTTACACACATAGATTTCATAGATCATAGAGTTGGAAGGGGCCTGCAAGGCCATCGAGTCCAACCCCCTGCTCAGTGCAGGAAACTAGAGGAGGGGTCTCCCATCCAAGTCATCACCAGGCCTGACCCTGCTTAGCTTTCCACGCTCAGACAAGCTGAGCCGGCGTGAGCCACAGGTATGGTGCCCTTCCACACCCTGCACTGCACTGCACACCTGGAGTCCTGCATGCTATAGTACAAGGGAGGGGGACCTCTGTAGGCCTAATCCAGCCTAGCTGGGTCCCAATCCAGTCCGTAAAGGTTGCTGCATTCCCTTGCTGATATCACCACCCCATTTGCTTCTTTCTGCCTTTGATCCTCTGTCAGGAAGGGTTTATTTATTTATTTATTATATTTATTACCGGTAATTGCCCATCTGGCCAGCCACCCTGGGCAATGTACAGTTAAAACAATACAATAAAATATAATAATTAAAACAGTATAAAAAAATTCTTTTAAAATCCTAACCCACCCCATATTCCCGCCTGAAATACCATGTTTTTAATGCGCGGCGGAAGCTCATCAACTGGAGGGGGCATGGCGAAGGTCACTAGGGAGGGAGTTCCATAACATGGGGGCCGCCACAGAGAAGGCCCTCTTCCTAGTCCCCACTAGCCTGGCTGCTCTGGCTGATGGGATAAGGAGAAGGCCGTCTGTGGCAGATCTTGTTGAGCGGCCTACTTGATGTTGCTGGAGGCGCTCCTTGAGATAAACTGGGCCGGAGCAGTGTAGGGTTTTAAAAGTCAAAACCAACACCTTGAATTCGACCCGGCAAGCAACTGGTAGCTGGTAAACCATTGGCTAAGTGGTGATGGCTGGTTTTCCTCCGCCCCTGGTTTTAGAATAATCACCTTCTATTTTTAACTTTTATTTACTAACCTGGAAGGTGTGTGTGTGTGTGTGTGTGTGTGTAAGATCACATTCCCATGAACACAATCTTTCTCTGGCCATTTCCTGCCCAGGAGCACTCTCCTTTGCCCATTCCTGATCTGTTCCTTGAAGCTTCTCCCAATCTCCCTGCTTTTTTTTGTCTGTAAGTTTCTTGTTTCTTTCTTTGTAACTGTGTTCGGCAACAATACTTGCGAGGCTAGTATGGGCTGGAGATTCCAACTGAGAAGGTGTTCTCTCTTACTTCTGAGTAAACATGCAAAAGAAGGAGCAGAACTGTTGGTAATGGGGAGCTCGGGGAGATTGAAAAGAAAGTTCTCCCTGTCCATTATTTTTGAGTCAACATGCAAAAAACAGAGCTGTGACTTGCATCTGTGTTGGGATGTGGGGACTGGGGAGCTTACTGCTGAGTAAACATGCACCTGTGTGAGAGCAAGTGTCCTTCAACTTGGAAAGACAGCTGTGAGCGGTAGTATCACACCCAGCTGCCTCCTACTGTTACTGTAAATTGGTAAATAAAATAGATTGGTAAAAACAAACTGGATTGGGGAAAAAATACTTGCCCCCACCCCTTTGGCCCCACCCACTCTGAGTAGCTCCACCTCCTTTGCTTTTAGCCTTTTCCCTGTCTTGGGAATGTGACCCTTGAGAACCCTTCCAAAATCTGAACTGGGTCCACAGGCCTGAAATGGTTGCCCCGCCCTGCTATAGCAGCTGCAGAGTGGGGAGGGGTCACCAATAAAAATGTGAGCCAGGTGAACTGAGCTTCAAAGTGCAGTTTTTGGCAAACTTGAGCATCCCTAGTTCCAGAGGATGTGAACTGTGTAAGGTCTGGTCAAAACTGAACTGAAACTAATTTCTCCCATATCCTTAGCAGCCATGACAGAAGGTGCCGCTCTCCAAGAAGGGCTGTCAGAGGACAGTGCTCTCTTTGACGATCTCCTCCGGGTTCAAGTATAACTGAAAGATAAAGAGCCCTTTGAAGGGAGAGCAGGAGGGCCGAGAAGGTGCCTCCAACCATGGGCACCCAGATAGCCGGCTGAGAAGCGGGCCCACAGGTCACCTGCTCACAGTCTTCCCCACTAGGGGGAGATGTATCTGCTGGCCCATGACCATAACAAATTGATTGACTGATTGATATGGGGGAGATGTAATGTAGTTCTATTTAAATTCTACTCATTGCTTCTATATTTGCATCAATACATATAAATTAGCTTATACGCATGCTATGAAAATCGGTGTCCTCCTTTGAGGTGACACATTTCCTCAATCAATAGGATTGCCCTGACCAATAGGATTGCCCTGATCAACAACTATTGATCTGCTAGTTGTTGTTGCTGGCAGATCAATAGGATTGCCCCAACAGGGCAATCCTATTGATCAACAGGGCAATCCTATTGTATCTGCTAGTTGCTGCGGTTTTAATTTGGTATTTTAAGGGCACAAACCTATGCGAGTTTAGGCAGAAAAAAGGCCTACAGCTCCCAGCATGCCCCAGCATGCTGGGAGTTGTAGACCTTTTTTTCTGTCTAAACTTGCATAGGATTGTGCCTTAACACCGCTTTAGTTTTTATTGTATGCTGCTTTGGAACGTGTAATTAAAATGGAAAAGCAGGATATAAATCCTTGAGATTAAAGAAGCCCAAAACGGTTGTGTGCAATTGCAGCTGATCAGGTGCTCTTGTGCCTATCAGTGAGCCAAGCACTTTCTCACATATTCTGTAACTGAAATAAAAGCAGTTGCTGGGAATATAAGGAAGTGGTAATCTTCTATAAACAAACAAACAAGCAAACAAAAAACACCCTTTCCATTTTCCCGCCTTAGATGCTCCTGCCTCATCCATCCTGCAGGAAGGGATTGTCCAAAATGACAAGTCTGAAACTCAGCCGTTGCCTACGTGCTCGGCGTCTCAGTCACAGCCCAGTTATTGATCTCTCTCTTATGAGAAATCCACGCTGTAGCTTTTGGCGGTTGCTGTCAGCTGCCCCGGAGAATCCAACAAGATACTTACTTGAAAATGGAAATAATGAATCTGCCAAGAGACTGAGCTAGCTTTGTTCTTTCTCCAGCAGAACCCTGTGGAGCTGCCCTGAGACAGAAGTATTAAAGTTACTAAAATAATTCCAGTGCCGTGGTAGGAATCATCCACTGGGACCATCGTAATTTGCAGAGCTTCATCCAGGCTCAGAGCCCTGGTTTTTTGCCTTCCCTTTCCACGGAGCCAATCAAGGTAGCAAAGACTAAATATCCCGACTGAGCGTTATATGCACATAGTTCCAAGAAATAAATCCGCTCCAAATGAAGAGAAACAGTCACCATCGAGTCTCTTCAGAGCTTTGCCCCAACACTGCGTTTTGGCCTGTGGGTGCTTGGCGCTCTCCCTAAGCTGAAGTGGCGTGCTGCTACGGCTCCCTTTAGAGCAGGGCTGTGGAAACTCTTTCGGCCTGGGACCAAATTCTATTTTGGAGAAGCTCTCGGGGGGGGGGCATATTCCAGGGGTGGGCGGGGCTGAAGGCAAAAGGGGCAGGGCCAAAAATAACAGCATATTGTAACTTAGAGCTCCTTCTGCCAGTAACTGAGCCTCAGGAGAGGCGTTTTTCAACCCTTTAGAATTGGGAAACAAACAGCACCAAAGCCTGGAAACCACCAAACGACTGGTGGTTGGGGAAAAGGGGTGTGTGGTGTGACCATCCAGGGACCCCTGAGGGCCAAATTGGGACTCCAGAAGGGCCAGATTTGGCCCGAAGCCTGAGGTTCTGCACCCCTGCTTTAGAACATGTGCTTTGTTCTGCTGTGGATTTATTCTTTGCTTTTATTGTGATGTTAGCTGCTTATGTGACCAAAAAGGAAGGTTTAAAAAGTTCAAAACAAACACATAAAATCTTTTATATCCCGCACAGGGGCTCCCAGCAATGCCATTGATTTCTACTTAAAATGAATGCTAAGTAGAAGTCATAATCTCCTTGGCTGCAGTCCACCTTCAACAAGACGCTTATTCAGGCTGAGGCCAGCAGCATCGGCTGCAGCGGACTAGTTGTTTTCAGAGCAAAGCAATGGCATCGTCAATGTTTTTGAGAAACTGATGCCATTCCATTCCCAGTGGTAGGCAAGGGAGCCGGGTGACTCCTATGTCAGTGGGGCTCCTTATCCATGATAGCTTTTATTCTGAGCTCTATAGGAGCGATCCGTGGCGCGGAACTCCATCCCGAAAAGAGATTCACCGTAGGCATCACCAGCCTCCCCCGGTGGTAGGACAAGAAACAAGTTATGAAGCTGGATTCAGAATCTACCACCCACAAGAGGAAGGGGCCTTCCATGAGAGGAAGGGCTCCATCATGGGAGGTCCCTCTGCCCAATTTTTGGGGATCCCCCCTCCCTTTTACCCATTCAGCAGGGTCTCCTGATTCTCTGTGTAGCATTTTCAGGGGGCAGGATGGGGGTTCCATGGGAAGGAGGGGTCAAGGAGGTCCTCTTCAGTCAGCACAATTGATTCAGCATAAATCTGGGTCCATCCCAAAGTCTACTCCAAAATTAGTGACTTATTCTGGTGGTCATCAGCTTTTAGGAACATAGGAAGATGCCTTATCCCATGTCATACCAGTAGTCTGTCTAGTCTACACTGCCTGCTGTAGAGGCCTTTCAGACAGAGGCCTTTCCCTGCCCTACCTGGAGATAGATGGCAGGGATGAAACTGGTATTTTATGCATGTAAAACATGATGTAAGTCCCTTCTCACTAACCTTTTAGAGTTTGGAGGTATCTCAAGGAGCGCCTCCAGCAACATCAAGTAGGCCGCTCAACAAGGTCTGCCACGGACGGCCTTCTCCTTATCCCATCAGCCAGAGCAGCCAGGCTGGTGGGGACTAGGAAGAGGGCCTTCTCTGTGGCGGCCCCCACATTATGGAACTCCCTCCCTAGTGACCTTCGCCATGCCCCCTCCGTGATGAGCTTCCGCCGTGCATTAAAAACATGGCTGTTCAGGCGGGAATATGGGGTGGGTTAGGTTTTTAATGAGAATTTTTTATATTGTTTTAATTATTATATTTTATTGTGTTTTATTGTATTTTAATTGTACATCGCCCAGGGTGGCCGGGTGACCGGCCAGATGGGCGATTGATAAATATAATAAATAAATAAATAAATAAACATGTAGAGAGGCTGATCCAGTAGACATTGTTTACTTGGACTTCCAAAAGGCTTTTGACAAAGTCCCTCACAAAAAAAAAACTCCTGAGCAAACTTAGCAGTCATGGAATAAGAGGAGAGGTCCTCTTATGGATCAGTAACTGGTTAAAGAATGGGAAGCAGAGAGGAGGAATAAATGGCCAGTTCTCATAATTGAGGAATATATACAGTGGAGTCCCACAAGGATCTGTATTCAGATGGCTCTAAAAGTGGATTATACAAGAGGATAAGGCCACTAGACATGATGGCTGTATGCTACCTCCAGTCTCAGAGAGGTGACTGTGCCTATGTTCACCAGTTGCTGGGGAACATGGGCAGAGGTGTGCTATTGCACTCATGTTGTACTTATGGGTTTCCCACAGGCAGCTAGTTGACCACTGTGTGACCATCATGCTGGACAAGATGGACCACTGGCCTCCAACATGGCTCCTCTTCTGTACTACCACTGAGCTACGGTCCTTCTTACCAACCCATCCTAAACCCAACATTCAGTGTGGGATCATTGGTTGTTTTTTAAAAAAACATTTTCTTTTTCTTTATCTCTGACCTCCTGTTGCTTCCCTTCTCATGAAACCTACCAAACACCTAACAAATGTCTAGAAGCAGTCACCACTCAAGGGCATAGCCACAAAGGGGGGGGGCGGTACACTCCCTCAAGGCTATATAATTCTAGGCCTCTTCCTTCAGCTTCAAAGAGTCAGTGCAGTGTAGTGGTTAGAGCAGTGTTCTCCAACCTTGGGTCCCCAGATGTTTTTGGCCTACAACTCCCAGCATGCCCCAGCCAGCTATGCTGGCTATGCTGGCTGGGGCATGCTGGGAGTTGTAGGCCAAAAACATCTGGGGACCCAAGGTTGGAGAACACTGGGTTAGGGTGTTGGACGGGGACTTGGGAGAGCCAGGTTCTAGTCCCCACTTAGCCGTGAAACTCACTGGGTGACTTTGGGCCAGTCAGTGACTCTCAGCCTAACCTACCTCACAGGATTGTTGTGAGGATAAAATAGAGAGGAGGAGGATCATGTAAGCTGCCTTGAGTGCCTTGCAAAAAAGAGGAAAAAAGGCAGGATGTAAATGTAATAAATAAATTAAATAAAAATAAACTTTCATTTTTAAAAAAAATGCAGTAGGTCTCCAACCCTTTTACTTTTGGAAATGTAGCCAAAGGTATATGGGCAGGAACCTTCCTAATTGCTCACTGCAAAGCAATACAGATGTATTCATGTCTTGCATGTATTTATGTTCTGGCTGATCTACAATAATCTCCCACCGCCCACGGGTTTCTGGCTATAAATCTGCCATCATTTAATACTTTTTGCTAACCCCAGTAATTCATGCCCGCTTTTCATTTGCATTCCTGACAACCAGCAGCGAAGAAAAAGACACACTGGCATAGCCCACCTTAGGGCTAGCTGCCACCCACCTGTGGGCCGTGGGTCAACATGACCCACAAATTGTAGGTCAATCCATTTCCTCCCAAGCTTCTGAGCTGTGGTCATCCTCCATATCTCGAATCCATCCGAGAATTTTTTTCCTGTACTTTTTTTTTTTTTATTTCCACCTCTCTTTCCAGTAATATGCCTGAATGACGCCCTTGATTTAAAGCCCAAGTCAGAGAGCAAAGAGGCATGCTTTCATGTGCCATTAATTCCTTATCACCTCCCCATTTATCTCGTCATCCCCTGATATTGCTGCTTGCTAGGTTCTGCTTCAGCAGAAGTTTCCCTGGGTTTCTTCTGACCTGCGATATGTATCCTCAACTCAACGGGGTTTCACTCCCAGAGTTTTCCTCTTGCAGACCAGGCAGGGGCCGTTGGAGGCGGTGGTCGGGCTGCTATGATTACTCAAACTTGTTCCACATCCAGATCTCAGGTTTATGCACAGAAAATATTGCTGGCGCCACCTTCACCTTGAACAGAGCACGGCTAGGAACACCTTTGCTTGGAATGAACGAAGGACGTGTGTGTTTATGCGCAGGAGGAAGCCAGCTTCACTGTTGGATCATTAGCTGTTCGGCAAAGCGTTAGAAATGTGAGAGGGGGAAGAACGGTAGGCTGCCCACCCTCACCACACATCACAAGCACCAGGTCTGAAGGCACTCCAGGCGATGAAACCCAACTTTTACACAGAGCACGATACCCTAGCACAGTGGCTCTCAAGCTTCCTAGTTCCGGGGACCCGTTTCCAGGTATCTGATGGCTCTTGGCCAAGACACCCTCTGTGGGGGGCCCTCCCTCAGTGAGTCTTCCTCCCCACCGCCATGGTCACCAGCTGCTCTTGCGCCTTATCCTCTTCCTCATCATGGCTGCCACTTGCTTGCTCGATGGGCAGAGAGAACCGGGGAGCAAGAAGACAATGACATCTACTGCTGCTCCTTCGCTCTGGCTTCATTGTCTGGGCCAGAACACAAGGCAGGTGAGCAAGCAGGTTACAACAGTGAAAAGGAGAAGCAAGGCCTGGGCGCTCTTGTCAGTGAGCCTGTGCTGCTGGGCTGTGGGCCCTCAGCAGGTGTCCAGCCATGTCTACCCTCGACACCCGCCCTGATTTTCATATTGTCAGGTCTGCCACAGAACCCCTGCATTTTGCAGAGGATTCTGGGCTGTGTTCCAGGACGCAGGTGCTGTTCAGGCCAACGGGGCCTCGACGTCTTTCTGTGTTGTGCCCAGAACACACACACCCCAAACCCTTCTACAGTCACACATCGCAGTAAATTCTTGCCTTGTCTGGAGTGCCGGCAGCCTCATCTCTCAGAAGGTGCAAGGAGGATCTGCTCTCTTGGACTTAATCCGGACAAACGGGGAAGAACAGGTTGAAGTAAATGGGATGGGAACTTGTGGGGAAGTGACTGTGTCATCTTGGAATTTGTGATAGATAGGAAGGGATGTGGAAACAGCCAAGTTGAATACTACCAGGGAAGCCAGTTTCAAAGAGCTCAGAGAGAAGCTGGTGAGATCCCACCCACAGCTAGAAGTTCTGAAGGAGAAAAAAGTTCAGGAGGGATGGGAAATTCTGAAAACTGAAATGCTGAAGGTACAATCACAAACTATTCCAATGAGAAAATAAAAACAGGATACATCTAAAGACGCCATCGTGGTGGCTCTCTGACAAGTGTAGTGGTGCCCAGCCTTGCAGGGACGGGGCGCTGGCACTTTTTGATGACGTCAGCCATCATGGCTGACGTCATCTGCCACTCCTCCTCGCCCCCGGGCCGGCATCCCAGATATACGGCATGGAAAGAACTTGAGGTTTTTTTAAGCAAAAAAAAAAAAAAATGAATACAGGAGGAAGTGAAACTGGCAGCTTTGCCTATTCCTATTTTTAACTGAAGATCCCAGTTTATATTATTTGTATGTATTTATTACATTTATATCCCACCATTTTTCCTCTTGCAAGGAACTCAAGGCAGCTTACATGGTCCTCCTCCTCTCCATTTTTTTATCCTCACAACAACCCTGTGAGGTAAGTTAGGCTGAGAGTCAGTGACTGGCCCAAAGTCACCCAGTGAGTTTCATGGCCGAGCGGGGACTAGAACCCAGATCTCCCGAGTCCCAGGCCAACCACTCTCACCACTACGCCACACTGGCTCTCATTTGCTCTACCACTGTGAGCTGCTCAACTTTTTTTAAGCCTTATCTTAATGGCCAAAAACCAGTGCTGAGATGTGGCAATAAAGGAAAATCTGACTGGAACAGTGGCAAAGCTGGGAGATCATATTTCAGAGTACAGGGAGGGTGATCTCTCTCCTCAGAAGGAGAGGGTGGGTCTGCCGATGTCCCCCCTTCCTCCCCCCAAAAGGTTCTTGCAGAAGAGACTGGAATAGCATTCTGCAGATGTTGCCGTGTGTGGTAGTTACTGCAGACTTTGCTTGGATCTGAACCACTGACCCGAAGGATTAAAGGCCTCAAATCCCATTACAAAATCCACCTCGGCATGTTTTGATACTCCTCCATGAGCACGGGAACGAAGGGCTCCTATCACCTTTGGAATTACCGACCGCAAAGAGCCGGTTCCACTGCTCAGACTTCCACTTGGGTTCAGTGAACAAGTTCACCACGGAGATGAATGTGTTGAGCTGAAAGGGTTCAGCTCGCTCGGCTGTCCCTAAAAGTTTGCAGCCACAGCTCATTGCTGCAAAAGTGCCGCTTATTCCAGTTAAGCTTAACCAACTCATGGGAAGGGGCAGCTGGCGATGCCACTTTCTCCATCTACTTTTTGAGATGGGGACAAGAATCCCCCACATCTCTCTCTCTCTGGCAAGAGGGTTTCTCAAGCAACCTCCACTCACAAACACAGCTGCCTCCCAAACGGCAGTGTGGCTTCCCCGCAGAACAGTCCCGGTTTTGCTACGTGTGTGTGTGTATGTGTATGTGTGTGCGTGCGTGCGTGTGTGTGTGTGTGTGTGTGACTACAACTGGCATTGAGTCCTGAGCCTTCAGTATAAACCTCTGGGAGCCAGGGATGGGGACTCAGACTCCAGGACTCAACTCGTGAGTCGGACTGAGTCCCCCCTCTGACTCGAGTCGGACTCGAGTCCCAATATTTTTAATGGGACTCGAGACTCGACTCGGGACTTGAGACCAAGGACTCGTCAACATCCCTGCTTGATGCCACCTGCAGGTGCTGTCTGGACCTAGTTGCAGTAACAATCCAAGTTTATTTTTTAAAATCATTTTCCTAATGCAACCTTTCAGACATTTTGGGTTTGGCTGCCTCTGCCTGCCTGTTTGGGGTTCCCAGCCTCCTCTGCCTGCCTGGTCTCTTCTTAACCAGTTCAACAGTTGAATTGTCCAAGACAAAGGCCTCTGCCTGCCTGCTTTGGGGTTCCCTGCCTCCTCTGCCTGCCTGGTTATTTTGGGTTTGTCTGCCTGGTCTGTTCTTCCCAAAATCAGTTGCAGAGTTTTGAAATAAAAAGGCACACTTGTGCCTAGAATTTATTTAAGCCACACATCTGAAGTAGCCTTATTTTGTTGGGAAAACACCCCATTGATTTTAATAGGGACTCAGCTTTATTTTAATAGAGTCAGCTTTGGGAGTGACTTGGGACTCGTGACTCGTGAGTCACCATTTTGGACCAAGGACTCGGACTCGGACTCGAGACTCAGGTCCAAAGACTCGTGACTCGACTTGTGACTCGAGACCAAGGACTCTTCAACATCCCTGCCGGGAGCCAAATTCAATTAGGAGAAGCTCTTGGGGGGCACATTCCAGCAACCCCCCCCCAATACTCCAAAATACCAGCTCTGCCTGCCAGTAACTAAGCCTTAGGAGAGGCATTTCAACCTTTTAGGATGGGGGGGGGGAACCATGCAAAAGCTGGCAAGCCACCGAAAGATCAGTCATTGGGAGACCGGGGGTGGGTTTCAGGGGAAAGAAGTGAGGCCATGTAGGGAACCTTGAAGCCGCTGGGAACCGCGATTGGGTGGTACAGAAATATAATAAATGAAATGAAAATGAAATTTCCATTGCTGGACTCTGGTGACACAGGTCACGATGACACTGGCATGCCGTAGCCGCCCCCACATCGTCGCAGTCTGAGGCTGCCTAAACGGGCGAGGCCCTTTAAGAGACAAAGCCTCCATCAATGCGGAGGTGGAACCAACCAGCCGAAATTATTATTATTATTACTTATTTCATTTCTATACTGCCCAAAAGCCGAAGCTCTCTGGGCGGTTAACCACAATGCACCCAAAACTCTTATTTAAGGCTCAGTCTTGCCTTGTTAGTTTTCCAGAGCAGCATTCAGACAACACCGTCGGGCTTCCAGCCTCACTCAGAGTTTTCCATGGTGCTGCTCTATTCCCGTCTGGCTTCCCTGTGAAATCATCCCTGCTCAAAGCCTGACCCCCTGACAGAACCCTGAGACCCAAGCGACAGCAATAGGAAGCCCCGCTCGCCACATCTGCGGCACGACCCACGGCATGAAATGCCGCAGCCCGTCACCACTGCCGGGCTGCCCGCAGCACCATTCCAAGACATTTTGCTGGCTGGCTGGGTGGGTGGAGCAGAAAATGGCGCCTCCTCTCCAGCCAAGTCAAAGTGCACAGTGCCCGAAGCCAGGCAAATTGTTTGGACACGTGAGGCAGAAAATCCCACAAACACCTCTCCCCCACCCAGGCCAATACCACACAGTAATAACACATTCAATAACTAAGCGTTTGCTTCCCTTTCAGGACTCCTGAGGGGTATGACTCACTCTGCCTGATGACAGGGCCGGCCCTGGCTACTGACCACCTGGTAAGCCCACTCGGGCCCATGCCGGGGGTGGCACCGATGTTTTTTTCAGCGCTCTGTCAAACAGGGAACTGGATTTGCAAATGTACACACGAACACATTTAGCCGGGTCACCGACTAGACGGGCGATCGAGAAATACAATAAATAAATAAACAAACAAACTCACAGTGGTGCAGTGGTAAATTTGGAAGGGCAGGCGCTCCTCGTGACAGTCCCCTTAGCCACGCCCCCAAGGAGAGGCCAAAAAAGCAGGCAGTGGCATGGATCGATATCAACAAACCAGTTCTGGCAGTTTTCATCTCCACCGGGAGCGAGTCTTTTGTAAAGGAGGCAGGGAGCTGCGTGGGTCAAACCAGTCAGGATCAGGTCCTTTGTAAGTCTAATGGGTCTTAATTACCCCGTCAAGACCAAGCCACCCCATAATACTTTACATTACAACAGGGATACCTCACAATAAAATAGAACTGTTGGGGAACGCTACTGTGAGGATTGCAGCTAAGCTCAGGGGGCACGGGGAAGTCCTTGTTAGGTTTTGCATAGGCAGAACGAGATTACCACCTGACATCAGGATTATCACCTGACATGGAGGATGTCTCTTGAGATGAAGTACACAAGGTCTCTAGTCATGAGACATAGTCTCAAGGTGATATGACTCAGCAACCTTGGACAGGTTAGCGGTAAACATGTTGATGAATAAGTTATACAACTGGGGTGAGTAATATCCTATTTATAGGTACAGGGTCTGTGGTATAAAGCTAACACACTTGTTGACAGCTTCACTCTCCTCTCCTCTCGTCTTGCTCGACTTGTCTTGTTCTTGGACTTCACTTCATCTAGCCTTACCACTGGGGTATTGGATTTGAGTCTGCAATGATGTAGTGAGTAAGAGATGCATTGATTGCCTTAATCCCATGTAATTGGGTCTTACAAATAAACTCTTTAATCTTTATTAACTGCTGTTATCTCCTCCTTCCGCCTGCATGACTGGGACTGAGGGTCATTGGCTAGGGGAGCTTTTGAACCCGGGTCAGTCCAGCTCTCACAGTCCTCTGGGGGGCGAGGGTGGCAGCTGACGTCATTGCCCCTGCTGCTGCCGGAAACCCCCCCAGCGCTTCAACCCAGTGCGCCCCGGCTCCCCTGCAACACTGTGCACACCTGCCTTGCACGCCGCGTGTGCCCAGTGCATGGTGGGATGTGCGGGCCGGCTGCTCCATGCGCACACACAGCATTGCCAGGTTTCTGGATTGGGGTGGCCACTCACGCATTGCCAAAAAAGAGGAATTGCATCCCCAAAGAAGAAGAAGAAGAAGACAAAAGGGGACAAAGATTTGCATAAAGTTGGTACATGCTAACTTATAGAGAGAGGTGCAAATTGGGAAAGATTGCTCTAATTTAGTAATGGAATTCTATTTTGTCTGGCAGCGTGATTATCTTAGTGGGAATTGTTAGAGGTAGTTAACTTTAGTCTCTAACTAGAGTAAAGATATTACTTGGGTTTATTGATATGTGGACACCTCTTTTGGACAATAGAAAAAAGAAAACTTCCTTAGTAATTATAGAGTAAGAGAAAATAGTGTTACTTATCTTTCCTGTAGAGAAAATCGGAAGTCCATCTGATTTATATTGTTTGTTATTTAGTGTTATTTTTGTTGTTGTACTGTTTGTTTAAAATAAATAAAAAATATGTGAAGGGCTGCCAACCGGTCCTTTTCTCCAGACCAGAGATCAAAGGTGCAAAACTGCCAGCCTTAGCTCTGCTGTCTTGACTTGATTCTCTCAGGGCCTTGCCCTGGGTCTATACACTGGATTTAGCACTGAACCACAGAGGAACCACACACACCGTGTGGGGTCAAACCAGGAAAGTTTATTTCAGGTAAACAGATTACAATAAAAGGTGGAGAATGAGGGAAGAGGGAAAGGTGGGGAGACACTTTGGTATACACAAGTAGAGCTACAAAACAACAAAGCTAGTGCCTTACTATATAAATACCCAGGCACTTACTCCTTGCCTGGGGGTTGGTCTTCTTTAGGGCTTGCCTCAGCAAAAAGCCCTACTCCGCGCTCCTTCGCGTATAGACAACAACAACTCAACCCAGAAGCCACAGCTGGCAGTACAGATTCCCCCCCCTTCCCGTAGCTTGGCTGTCTTTGGCCAATCAGGATGAACTTCATCTGGGCCAGGCAGGGGAGGGGTGGCTCTTTGCCGCATTTGCATGCAAAGAGCTGTGGCACCGGCCATCAAAGACATGGGAGACTCTGCAGCATCAGGAGCCATCAGAGAAACTATGTACATTTTGCATTTCCCAGCCCCCAGCTGGGATTATACTTTTTTACACATGTGGAGGTGTGTGAGTGTGTGTGTGTGTGTGGTGCAGGAAACTCTGACGCCTTTTTCTCCACATTAAAAAAAGAAAGAAAGATTGCTCCAATTTAAATAGTGATACAATGCATCTCACCATATTAGGGAAGACATTGGCCTGACGCGCCACCCACACACCTGCTCGGCAGTCTGCTGAATATGGACGGGCAGCTTCAAGGCCCTGCTCTGCACTCCCTTCTTCAGGAACCAGCATCCTTGAACTGGATCTGGACCAGGCAGCTCTTCAAATGGAGGATGCCTTCAGAATATAGAGGACTGTCCTCTGACAGTCCCTCAAATAGAGGTCTGTCCTCTGTAAAATAGGCCAGCTGGCCACCCTGTGTCTGACTCTCTATTTTGTTTTATCTACTGGATGTAAAAATGACCAGTCCGAGGAGAATATCTATCAGAACCTGAAATGCCCTTAGAGTTGAAATGATTTTTTTTTTTTTTGGCGGGGGGAATCCAGCGTAGTTTCAAAATTTGGATTTCGTTTTGAAAATTTGCTATGAAAAGACACCATGCAAATTTTGGAATAAAATTGACATCAAAGATCTGAAATTCAACTGTGAGTGTTTCCCCATCAATTCAAGGTATATTTCCTGATCGTTAAATTAATGCGTGGACGTTAGTACCACTTTTACTAAATGCTATTGCATGTCAGTTGTCACTAGTCAGGGACTGCCAAATACTGTCTGTTAGTGTCAGACACTATTATGGGGGTATCAAATGCTGTTACTGAATACCGAATATTTGCCATACAGTTACCCACACTGTGGGAAATTGGAGAAAATAGCCGTCAAAATTTGCAGTGGTAAATTTTGGAGGCAACTTTGCTTCAGCTCTGGGACAACATCCTTTTGTAGGTCTTTATCACAGCGTGCCAAGCTAGACCAGGCTCCAAAGACTGCACTATATGCTCTCTCTCTCTCTCTTGTTCAGACTGACCAATAGACTTTCATTTTAAGACTTTTATGAAAATCTCTGAATCAACTTTTATACCAAGTACTGAAGTCTTATTGGAGAGATTAATATATCTTCAAAGACAGAACTCATATGTGTGTGGAAGGCAATTGGTCTTTATGTTGAGTTTAATAACTGAAAACCTGTATCTGCAAGCAGTGGGATGAAATGAAAACCAACGTTTATGGTTGCCCAGGCCATTCTGATGTCTGAATCACTTTATGAGTACATAAAAGAACGTCTGATCAAAATAATTTACACACACACTCGCACACACATACACGCGCGCACAAAGAATTCTATACTGTTTAAGAGCTGCCTTGGGAGTGTAGCCTGACAATATTCATTTTAGGTTGCATTGCCTTTATGTGAAAGTGAGATGAGGACCAAGAAGACTATTATGAACTCCCCCCGCCAACTTTATTTCAAAAGGCTTGTATATTGTCAGGATTCTACGTGCACACCAGAACATAAGAACTTAAGAAGAGCCCTGCTGAATCAGACTAAAGGTCTACCTTGTCCAGCAGTCTGTCTCTGCTCCCACAGTGCCAGTGGCCAACCAGCTGCCCATGGGAAGCCCACAAAGAGGACATGATAGCACCCTCCTGTTTACTGTATGCACTCCAACAACTGGTATACTCTGATACTGGAGGAATACATAGCCATCATGACTAGCAGTAGCCATCAATAGCCTCCATGAATTTGTGTAATCCCCCTTTAAAGCCATCCAAGTTAGTCGCCATGAGTACCAATTTGTAGCAGTGAATTCCATAGTTTAAGTATGCACTGTGTGCAAAAGTACTTCCTTTTATCTGTCCTGAATCCCCCACCAATCAGCTTCAAGGGATGACCCCCTTGGGTTCTAGTATTATGAGAGAGGGAATCATAGAATCATAGAAAAGAAGAGTTGGAAGGGGCCTACAAGGCCATCGAGTCCAACCCCCTGCTCAATGCAGGAATCCAGGTCAAAGCATCCCTGACAGATGGCCGTCCAGCTTCACCTTGAATGCCTCCAGAGTGGGAGAGCTCACCACCTCCCTAGGTAGTTGGTTCCATTGTCTTATTGCTCTGACAGTCAGGAAATTTTTCCTGATGTTTAGGTGGAATCTGGGTTCCTGTAACTTGAGCCCATTATTCCGTGTCCTGCAAACTGGGATGATCGAGAAGAGATCCTGGCCCTCCTCTGTGTGACAACCCTTCAAGTACTGGAAGAGTGCTATCATATCTCCCCTCAGTCTCCTCTTCTGAAGGCTAAACATGCCCAGCTCTTTCAGTCTCTCCTCATAGGGCCTTGTTTCCAGTCCCTTTATCATCCTAGTTGCCCTCCTCTGAACCCTCTCCAGTTTGTCTACATCAGTGATGGCGAACCTTTTTGAGCCCGAGTGCCCAAACTGCAACACAAAACCAACTTATTTATTTCAAAGTGCCAACACTGCAATTAAACCTGAATACCGAGGTTTTAGTTTTAGAAAACAACTCATACAGTTGTCCGAACTAATTAACATATTTTGTCTTTAAAGAAAAACACAGTAACAGAGCTTTCAATGATACAGTTTTTTGTTAAAAAAAAAAAAACCAACTCAAAAAATTATTATAGTACTACATTGTACACATAGCCTGAAGGGAATTTATACAAACTTTTTAAATAATTAGGCACATGTATTTTTGGATAAGGGATTCTCAACTTGTAATATGATTATATGCCAGACTGAAATTGTATGGGGCAAGCTTTACTCCAGGTCCTTTCCCTGCTTCTACAGGTGTCAGATTGGTAAAAGTAAAAGTCAACCTGTACTAGGGTGAGCAAGATAAACAAGAAAACTAAACGTGCTTAACACATTTTAAACATTTTATGTCATGGACTGCAAACACTGCATTAGGTAAAAGTTTGCATTGGGCATGCTTTTGCACAATTAATGTGATTTTTGCTATTGCATGCATGCTGATAATTTGTCAAACCTTGGCTCATACTCCGTTAGTTTGAGAGCAACACATGCAGCACTCCAGTCAACTGTTAGGGCTTTACATCCAAGTCATGCTCTGTGCATCATTCTTCAAAATCTTTTAAATGTGATAACAATGTAGAAAATAATTCTGTAACAGGAATTCTAGAATAAAATCATTCTGTTCCACACTGTGAGAAAGAACAAGATCATTAGTGTTTTACTTTTGCAGAAGGGGACAGTCTTTTCGCGATCTGGTGACCAATGGCTCGAGTGCCCACAGAGAGGTCCCTGCGTGCCAGCTGTGGCACCCGTGCCATAGGTTCGCCATCACTGGTCTACATCCTTCTTAAAGTGTGGTGCCCAGAACTGGACGTAGATGAGGCCTAAGCAGTGCTGAGTAGAGGGGAATTATCACTTCACGCGATTTGGAAGCTATACTTCTATTAATGCAGCCCAAAATAGCATTTGCCTTCTTTGCAGCCACATCGCATTGCATCGCATCGCATTGCTGGCTCATATTCAGTTTGTGATCTACAACAGTCAATAAAGAATGTTTCTGTAAGTGTAAATTATTTTCCAAGCAAGCCAGCTGATAGAGGGGATCATGAAACTATGTGTGCTTATGCATTTTGCAGATAGCTGTAGCTTAGCATGAATGTCTGTTCATTGTCGTCTAATGAAATCAGGGCACAAAATCACACATTTATATTCTGTCTTCATTAAGCTGACATAACTACAACACCAGCGTGGCGTAGTGGCGAGAGTGTTGGGCTGGGACTCAGGAGATCTGGGTTCTAGTCCCCGCTTAGCCATGAAACTCACTGGGTGACTTTGGGCCAGTCATTGACTCTCAGCCTAACCTACCTCACAGGGTTGTTGTGAGGATAAAATGGAGAGGAGGAGGAGGAGGGAGGAGGAGGAGGATTATGTAAGCCGCAATGGGTTCCTTGCAGGAAAAAAGGCGGGGTATAAATATAATAAATAAATAAATAAATAAATAAGTACCCTAGTTTTGAACTCAGAGTCAATAAGGCTTCCTTCTTCCTCTAGGACAGGCTTCCTCAACTGGGTGCCTTCTTCCAGACGCTTGGGACTTCAACTCCCATCAGCGCTAGCCAGGTTGGCCAATGGCCAGGAATGTTGGGAGTTGTCGTCCAAAACATCTGGAAGGCACCTGGTTGCGGAAGGCTGCTCTAGGGAGCTTCACAGAAATCCCCCCGCCCTGCCATATATGCTTCCCCGCCATCTGCATGTTCAGACAGCACGGGAGAGTGCGCTGCACGTGTCCTGGTGCATGGAAGGGGTGCTCTGATTGGGTTAGCCCCCCCCTTTGCATGGAGGAGCCATGCACCAGTGAATCGGTATGCACGGAGAGCCCTTCCCCATGCCCTCCTAATGTCTGTCTGCCAGGGATGCCATGGGAAGGTGAGGCGCTGCTCATGTGGACTTCCCTCCTCTCTCTCTCTCTCTCCCCCCCTGCACACAGGGTTGGCAACAAAATACTTTTGCTGCCAGAGGTGAAGGACAAGAAACATTCCATGTACAGAAACTGACTGAACTGGTAGCTGAATTTTACTTCAACATCGGCAACGGGACCGCGTCCTCCACTAGACCAGGGGGCAGCAGTAGATCAGCTGAGGGGGTGCGGGGCAGGCCGCATGGCAGGCACACTCTGCTCTCTAAAATCTTAGCGCCACTCTCGGTCACCTAGCATCTGCCGCCTGATCTAGTGACCACTTCACTCTGACTAAAGGTAGAGCTGGAATTGCATCTCTCTCTCTCTCTCTCTCTCTCTCTCTCTCTCTCACACACACACACACACATACACACACACGCACACGGAATCTTTCCCTTGTGTAGCTAGCCCATGTACATGTATGTGTGAATATACCATAATCAAATAGGTGGGATTGAGTGTGCAAACCTTTGCCCAGCTAATGGGCACCCCACTGGGAGACAGGGAGGTGCCGGCGGGAGTGGGGTGAGCCCCCAGACTGGCTCATCGTTTTTCTGGGTTTTCCAGGGGAGGGTGGGGGGACAGCCAGAAAAAAAAAATAAAGGCTCAGGAAGGCGTTGGCTTGCTCTCCCCACCCCTGGCCCCAAGGCGATCCTTGCCCCAGGTGTCTTATCTTACAGAGGAAAGCCCTCTGTCTGAGGACTGTCCTCTGTGTTGAACGTGTTGTCCGTCTGAAGAACTGCCCAAGTCCAGCTCAAAGATAAAGGGCCCCGAGAAAGAAAGGAGAGCAGCAGAGGCCTTGTTGAAGTTGCCCATCAACACTGAGCACCGGGACAGCGGACTGAGCAGCTCACCTGGCCACGCTTTTCCCTACTGTGATGAGATGTACGTATGGCATCACTATTTAAATTAGAGCAATTCTTCCTAAATTTGCATCTCTCTATGGAGCACATGCAAATTTGATCCAATTCTTTGTCCCCCTTTCGTCCTCTTCTTCTTCTTCTTCTTCTTCGGTGAAGCATCTCCTCCTTTTAGGTGATGTGTAACCGGCCACCCCCTGCCCTGAACTCCCATCCTCCTTCCTTCCCTCCCAAGGTGTGGGACCAGCAGGTGGCAATGATAGTGGGAGAAGCAGAAAGAAGGGTGTGTGGTTCCCCCCTCCCATTTGCCCCGGTAAACAGTGGCCTTGGGGAGTTGCAGGAGCCCTTGGAAGGACTGCAGCATTTTTTTAAAGCTTCAAGCTCTTACTGCCGGCACTAAACCTCAGGAGGGGTAATTCAACCTTTTACAATGGGGGGGGGGAACTGCACAAAAGCCGGGAAACCACCTGATGATTGGTGGCCCGGGGAAAAGCTGTGCGGTCGAGGGAAGGGGCATGGGCGACTGGCGACACCTGGTGGGACGGATTTGGCCCACAGGCTTGAGGTGTCTGCACCCTTGAATTATTCCTGCGTTACACCAGGGATGGGGACTTGGACTCCGGGACTCGACTCGTGAGTCGGACTGAGTCGCCCCTCTGACTCGACTCGGACTTGAGTCCCAATATTTTTAATGGGACTCGAGACTCAACTCGGGACTCGAGACCAAGGACTCTTCAACATCCCTGGGCTGTGCCAGAAGGAGTGGAGAGGAGTGCGATCGCCGGCGAAGATTTTATTTTTTTAAATCATTTTCCTAAGATGCAACCTTTCAGACATTTTGGGCTTGGTTGCCTCTGCCTGCCTGTTTGGGGTTCCCTGCCTCCTCTGCCTGCCTGGTCTCTTCTTAACCAGTTCCACAGTTTGAATTGTCCAAGACAAAGGCCTCTGCCTGCCTGCTTTGGGGTTCCCTGCCTCCTCTGCCTGCCTGGTTATTTTGGTTTTTTCTGCCTGGTCTGTTCTTGTCAAAATCAGTTGCAGAGTTTTGAAATAAAAAGGCACACACGTGCCTAGAGTTTATTTAAGCCACACATCTGAAGTAGCCTTATTTTGTTGGGGAAAAACCCCATTGATTTTAATAGGGACTCGTGGAGTCAGCTTTGGGAGTGACTCGTGACTCGTGACTCGTGAGTCACCATTTTGGACCAAGGACTCGGACTCGGATTCGAGACTCGGGTCCAAAGACTCGTGACTCGAGACCAAGGACTCTTCAACATCCCTGCGTTACACACTGTGCACAGACGTGTGTGAAGGGAATCGCGAAATCAGACTGGAATCTCTCCAAAGTTTATGTTAAAGGGGTAACAAAAAAACCATGCATTTACTAATGTTTAAGTGCTCAGAATGTACGTTGGAGCGGTTAACACACACGTTAAGGGGCGACAGGTCTGCATGACACGCGCATAAGCATCATTTTATGCTAATTGCCGGGGGTCTTGCTACTGAAATATATGAAAACGGTACAAGCCACTGTGAGCGGTCTGAACATGAAATGAATCTTCCAGAGCACCAGCCTTTAAAGCATGGCTGAGCAATAAACAAATACTGCAACGAGAACCCTTTAGATGCAGGAGATAAATATAAACCTTATTTAATAGTTTCACAGGTCCATCTAATGGCGGCTTCTGCAGTGGTAATGACTCAGAAAAATGTATGCCTTCCAAGCATAATTCTCTTTAGCAAGCCGAAAAGCAAACTGGCGGAAAAGCTTTTAAAAGTCCATTTGGAGCAAGAAAAAGCCACTGTTAGCATGATTAAAACATGTATATTGCTAGAAAGTATGAGTAAGTGGGAAGGAAGTGGTCTATCCATTTGGGCTCTTAGGCAGGAATTAGATAAAAGATTTTAAGTTAGCTGAATGCGCTCTCACTTCCCATGGTGCACAGACACATTCATTTTGTCCCACAGTTGCCTTTGGTTAAATAGGTTTTGAAATGATGCAAAAACCTGCAATATCTACACACCATGAACAGTGATGCTTCTTTCAAGCTGCCTTCAGCTCCCTGGGGATCGGCATGTATTTCGGGCACACATCACTTTTCCATCTTCTTTCTCCATTAATTCCATTCCGTTCCATTTCTGCAATAATCTGCATTTTTAATTTTTTTTAAAAAACTATTTAAATACATATATTAGATTGAATCCAGGCATAGTCATAGAGAGGGCATACCCATTGAAATCAATGCGACTTAAGTTAGTCATAAGTTCCATTGATTCCAGTAGGCAGGACCGGTGCAAGGCAGTTTGGTGCCCTAGGCAAGATCAGATATTTAGTGCCCTCCCTTCCCACTTGAGAGCGCTGTATTTTTTCCCCAAGGTGTTTCTGGCACCCCCTTTAGCCCTGCGCCCTAGGCAGCTGCCTAGTTGGCCTGATGGTAGCACCGGCCCTGCCAGTAGGTCTACTCTAAGTATGACTAAGTCTGGATCCAACCCTGTGAGAGGATTTTTTTAAAATGTTCTGTGCATTTTCGCTCAACATTAGGGCTGTCCTGAAATGCCGCCCTATACATTGTAGGCTGTGAATTTCATTACCGTATCTCCAGTTTTCAGTGTGTATGTAGGGTTGCCTTTTTTTGCAGTGTTGGCCAAGGCAGCTTCTTGGGTTTCTTTTTACTTAAAACAAATTAAATCTCGTGACTGTCTGCGATGGTGGTGGTGAGTTTGGCGGTAACAACACAGCTCTAATTGTAGTAGGCTGGCCATCATTTCCGTCACCCACAAATGATTCGGACCTGGTATCATTCTGGGGTGTTTTTTTTGGGGGGGGGATGGCGGCTGCCACAAAAGCATGGCCACCAATAGGTAGGCAGAACTCAATGTGCGTGCCCCCCTCCCATCAAATCCATACATGCACACTCTGCATGGTGGGGGGGGGGGGAGAGGCTGAACAGGCTCTTTCCTCCCCATGAGAATCCCTTGAACAATATGCCTGGGTTATCTTCAGCCCATCCCTACTCAAAGTGTGCAGGGGGCAGCTCCCTGCGCATTGTCCCAGCCGAGGCTGGAAGTTGGCCCCATTGCATTTCAGGGCACAAGCCCTGTTTGCACTACGGGGGCTCTCTGACAGCCCAGTGAGCTGTCAGTCAGAGAGGGAGGAGACTTGTTCCTCCCTGCAGTGTCCCCTGGAGTATTTATTTATTTATTTATTTATTATATTTATACCCCGCCTTTTTTTTCCTGCAAGGAACCCAAGGCGGCTTACATAATCCTCCTCCTCTTCTCCATGTTATCCTCACAACAACCCTGTGAGGTAGGTTAGGCTGAGAGGCAGTGACTGGCCCAAAGTCACCCAATGCTTCACAACACAGCCCACCCACCGTGGCTTGTTGCCAGGGTGGGTTGTTGTTGTGTCGTGTGAACCAGGCCAGGGTCCAAAATCTACATGTATACAAAATGCTCCCTGCTTCAGACCTTCTCCCCCAGTTCATGGAGGGTGGCCGAGCTGGTGGGCGTGAGAGGGGATCATGTGGGGGCACGGAGTGCAGCCAAAGTCTCCCCCTCATAACAATTCTAATTGTGTGAGGACTGAGTGGCCAAATAGGGCTGAAGTGGATTAGCACTTAACCCCCTCCAGCCGGGCACCCAGGACAAGTGCCGGCTCACCCACCACCCCTCAGTTCTCCTGGCCCTGGCTGTGCGGATCCAACGGTCAGACCTGCACTCACAGATCCCTTTTAGAAAATTAGTGAAGGTGCAAAACCAGCTGTTGAGTATGGGAAGTGTGTGCGTGTGCGTGTGCGTGTGCGTGTGTGTGCACGCGTGTAAGTTGGATTTCATCACCCCAACACCCTCCCTATGGGACAGGAGTTACTGTCTGTGAGGACACAAGAGTTAGTAGGTACGTGTTTGACACACAGATTCAGTGTGCAGAAAACAAAACATCCTTCTCGCCATTAAAGGCTAGATGGGTGGGAGGAAGAGTGAAACTGACGTGAAAGAAAACACCCAAAGCAACCAGGTGATGGTGGGGTCTGATTAATGCCGAACAGAGGATGACTGGATAATGGTGCTCAGCTCAGCTTATTTTGAGCATCTCTCAACAGAAGCCATTTTTCTCCATCATGCAGGCATCTTCTCCCATTTGCAATACAATTTGTTACATACTTGCATGGTTGTCTTGCTCATTATCCCAGGGTGTTTGCTTCGAAAGGAAAGAACTGCTTGGGAAAAAATATTTACGTAAAATGTAGGATCCGTGCTATACACTTACATGGGCGCTGGTGGGAACACATGCTAAAGCCAGCTCAAAACTTAAGATCCCTGAGAATATTGACTTCAATTTTCTTTTTTTTAAACAAATTGTGCTTCTGGCCCTTGTGGCTTTGAATGTACATTTAGCATGTGTAAAACAGCAATCGCAAAAGTCTTTGGAGGATCAGACCTTCCATGTCCCAATTAGCTATATTTGGTCAGATCTACCCAAGCGAGAGCACAAGGTGGTTGTTTTTGTTTTAGGTTTAGTTTTAGTTTTAGGTACATGTTGGATTTCCATAGGGGACTGTGCCCAAAGCGGCACAATAAACATCAACTTATCAAAATACATAACTTTTTTTTAAAGTGCTAATGGAAGTATGGCTTGATAGGATCTGGGACATGATTTCAGCCTTCTCCAACCTGGTGCCATCCAGCTAAGTTGGACTGCACCAGGGATGGGGACTCAGACTTGAGGACTCGACTCGTGAGTCGGACTGAGTCCCCCCTCTGACTCGAGTCCCAATATTTTTAATGGGACTCGAGACTCGAGTCGGGACTCGAGACCAAGGACTCGTCAACATCCCTGGGCTGTGCCAGAAGGAGTGGAGAGGAGCACGATAACCGGTGAAGAGCGCATGGAAGCAAGGTGCACCGCTGCTCAGCCACTATGGACAGCTACCAGGAGCGCAGCCCCAACCATGTGTTGAGATTTATTTTTATTGATGTGTTGTCGTGGGGGGTTATGGTTAGGGTTAGGGTCAGACATTTTGGGTTTGGCTGCCTCTGCCTGCCTGCTTTGGGGTTCCCTGCCTCCTCTGCCTGCCTGGTTATTTTGGATTTGGCTGCCTGGTCTGTTCTTGCCAAAATCAGTTGCAGAGTTTTGAAATAAAAAGGCACACTTGTGCCTAGAATTTATTTAAGCCACACATCTGAAGTAGCCTTATTTTGTTGGGGGAAAACCCCATTGATTTTAATAGGGACTCATGGAGTCAGTTTTGGGAGTGACTCATGAGTCACCATTTTGGACCAAGGACTCGGACTCGGACTTGAGACTCGGGTCCAAAGACTCGTGACTCAACTCGTGACTCGAGACCAAGGACTCTTCAACATCCCTGGACTGCACCTCCCATCACTCTCAGCCAGCATGGCCATTGGCAACTGAAACTCTTTCTGAAACTTGTGGAGCTTGAACCAAATGCCTCCCAAAGTAATCACGAAGGCGGTGTTCAGTCTTGGACTGAGAGCATTGGCAGAAATGTTCTCGGTAGCTCTGACATGCTTTTACAAAACGGTGTGATCCACTGATCAGCAAGGGGGCAAGCAGATGGATGACGGCGACGACAATTACAATGATGATTAAAAGAATATAGTTCAGCATCCTTCCACAAGACAGATCCAGCCACTCACCAGGAGGGATGTGGGAGAATCAGGGAATGGGATGCCTGAGCTCACGGAGATTCTCCGAAATCCACTTTGAAGCTTTCTTTGCCATGCTCCTGCTCTCATTAGTGACCTGTTTTTCTTTTCCTTTGAATGGGAAAAGTGTGCATTTCAAC
The DNA here is from genome assembly GCA_021292165.1 of Shinisaurus crocodilurus. Lineage (NCBI taxonomy): Eukaryota > Metazoa > Chordata > Lepidosauria > Squamata > Shinisauridae > Shinisaurus > Shinisaurus crocodilurus. The sequence goes on from CM037887.1 coordinate 2,572,953, forward strand.
GCACATTTTTCAAAAGTGCGCACTTTCCCCCACTGACTAAAGCATGGAAAGGCTTTTTTTTAAAACGCACATATTAAAGTGCATATATATATATATATATATATATATATAAAACCCACACATTTTTTCTAATGTGATCATACATTCGGGAATGTTTGAGCTTTTTCCAAAAAACAAAACAACTCCGCCCCAGGTTCCAAACAAGACAAATCCTGATGATTTGTGAACTGAAATGACATTCTCGTACATCCCTTCTCATCTGTCCCTGTCTAGATTTGCCACAGAGGGTTGGCGCGTGAAGTTGGTACACGGAGAATACACAACTCACTGTGAGCCACCTAGTTGGCCACAACCCATAAGGCATAATCCATATTTCAGTGCCTGCTGAGTGCTAGGCAATCTCTTCCCTTTTTTAGCAATCCTAGAAATGGAGCAAAACACAGGTTGACTGTATCCCCTGGGTAAGCTGTATTTGCCATGGTGGGTAATAGGTTGTTTAGGCCCACCTGAGATGTCTCAAGTAAGTGAGTCAAGCTGAAGAAGCAGCTGCCTTATTCCAGGGCAGGCTATCTGTCCATCTCACTCAGTATTGTCTAACCTGCCCTGGCAGTGGCATTCCAGGATTTCAGACAGGAGATTTATTTATTTATTTATTTAATACATTTTTATACCGCCCAATAGCCGAAGCTCTCTGGGCGGTTTAAAACAGTTAATATAATAAAATACAATATAAAATATAAAATTTAAAACCACAGATTAAAAACAAACAACAGAGCTAGCAGGGTAACAGCAGGGTAGATTTCCTACCCGGAGATTTCCCCAGCCCTACCTGGAGATGCTGGGGGCTGACCCCCTCTTGACCTACCCCCCCACCTTGCACACATATCACTCTGTATCAGTTTACACTGTTGTCCTTTTTCTGCCTGCTTCAAACAGAAATATGGCATAGATTTAATCTATTATGAGATACAATAGACAAATCTCCAAACAGTAAAGACGCTGCTTCCAAACATCATTACAGATAACCTTATTATTATTCATGACTCTGTAAATATGCCCATTAAACTACAGTCAGGGAATTTAGATTTGAAGTAAATACTGTAATTATTTTCCTCGGTTCTCACAGAGATGTTTTGAATAAGCTGCCCATGGTGTTCCTGCTTTGCAGTTTGTCAATGGAAGAGCAGCACCTGCCCTGTACAGATGCACAGAAGTGCAGCAGGTGAAGCTGTTCCTTCCTCATCGCTGTATCTCTCCATGCCAGGAAAAGCTTCAGTTGCTAAATGTCCGTGTGTCAGATTGCAGTTAAAAGCATAGGAGCTGGGCCGGGGCAAAGGAGCAGAAAAACCGATGCGATGGCCACTTTGCAAGACTTAGATTGCAACCCTGCCCTCCAGGGTTTCACATATGGAGGATTTCCTACCCGGAGATGCCAGGACTGAACCTGTGGCCTTCTGCATGCAAAATATGCCACTGAGCGACAGCCCTTTCCCTAAAAACAAAGTAAGATTCCAGTCCTTGTGTTTCTAAGTAAAGGGCTGATTTAAATAGCAGCTTTGGAAACGGTGTCACACAGAGTCAGACCCTTCATCCATAGAAGTGAGTATTGTCTACAGCAGCCTTCCCCAACCTTTGCCCTCCAGATGTTTTTGACTGCATGCTGGCTTGGGCCAATGGGAATTGAGGTCCAAAACATCAGGCAGGCAGGACCGGTGCAGGGCAGTTTGGCGCCCTAGGCTAAATTATATTTAGCGCCCCCCCTCTCATGCCGTGGGGGGGGCTCCGGAAAGCAGCCCTGCTCTGCAACCTCCTGCCCCCCCGCCGCCACCGGACCCCCCCGCACACTGCCGCTGCCGCTGCCGCCCCCCCACCTACCTTCCCAGTCCGACACCTCCTCCGAAAAGGGACCCCCGCGCTCTGTTTTTGGCCGGGGGAAACCAGGCAACAGGGCTGTTTAAGCCCTGGTTGCCCTGGTTCCTCCTGCCAAAACAGAGCGCGGGCGGGGCTCCGGAAACAGCGCGGAGAAGGTAGGTGTCGGGGGGGGAGGTGGCGCGGAGGTGAAGCGAGGCGAGGTGGGGGGGGAGGTGGCGTGGGGGGGGAGGCGGCGCAGAGGCGAGGCGAGGCGAGGTGGGGGGGAGGTGGCGCGGGGGGAGACGGCGCGGAGGCGAGGCAAGGTGGGGGGGAGGTGCCCAGGCTCGGCCCCACCACTACTCCGGGCGCAATCCCCCGCACTGACCTGGCTTTCTTGGTGAGGCAGGCGGGCGGGCAGGGCAGGAGCGCGCCGGCAGCGAAGAGGAGCGCAGCGTTCTGCGCCCTCTTCCGCTACGCGCCCTAGGCAACAGCCTAGTTGGCCTAGCGGTAGCGCCGGCCCTGCAGGCAGGGGTCTTTCCCCACACCTGTGTGGAAATGGCTGGGACTGAACCTCCAGCATATGGAGCATGTGCTCTATCACTGAGCTATGACCCTTCACCTTTCTCTTTCCAGTTTTTGATGATGATGATGATGATGATGATAACAACAACAACAACAACAACAATAATTCTAAGAAAATAACATAGAGAAGGTCCATCATTTTTTTAAAATAAGGAAAAGCTAATGTACTGGGAGTCACGGAAGATGGCGAGGAGTACAGGAGTGTTGTACAGAGTTCTGCCTCTATGCTCTGGGCTTGCTTTAAGAAAGTAGGTTTGCTTTAAGAACCAGCAACCGGCCTTGGCTACTTGGCTGCTTGCTTGCCAAGCTGATGCAATGAAGGAGCGACTCACTTGCGCGTGATCTGGCTTCTGGCCAGAGGGGTGACAATGCAAACAGCACAGGTGCTAGCAACGAAGCACGAGATCTGCAATCCAAGAAACTTGGTGCTATTTAAGAAGAGCAAGCGCAGACTGAGGGTGGTTGTTGTTGGTGGGAGTGTGGTGGTCGTTAGTGCTGGACTTAGCATTCGGGTTGGCTGAACAGTGACTGTGCTGCTAAGGGGTGGGATTTCCACCAGGGAACGGGGAGGATAGCATTGTTGTACTTGTGGCTCGACTTTACAATAAACACGTTTGGCTTTGACTTCCTGGAGGAGTATTTATTATGGTCAGAAAATCCCTCAAAGAACCTTTGCCAATCCCTTTTGGGGATCCTGTGGCAAAACAGCTAATCCCCAAATAAAAAAGTCTTCATGAAATGTTGAAAGATGAGGAATTTAGGGTGGGGCCCGGGGGAGCATACTGGCGGAAGGAATTCCAGAGCCCAGGCAAAAGGATCCATGTGCCCCTGCGCCTAATCTCTGAAGGCAGGTGGACACAGAGACAGGCCTGTCCTGAGCGATGGACTTTAAAAAGCAGGCAGGAACATAAGGCAGCTGAGAATTTCATTTCAGTTTGGTTTTGATGAGAATTTACCAACATTCACAAATTTCAGGACAAAAAGAACCTGTGATTCAAAGGAAATTGAAATTCGTCCATCCAAATGGCTTTGGGTGCTTAGCTCTTCAAAGTCTGGGTTTGAATCCCTGTTTATTCAACCATGTTAGTGGTGCTGCTGAATTACCTCTTCTTTTTTTCCCCCCCTGACAGGCTGCTCTAGTCTCTTACAACTGCACGGCAGGCAAGAACGACAAGGGTCTGCTCCATGCTGGGAGCAGCTGTGCCTACTGAACTTGGCTGACGCAGATGGGTGAAAAATTCATTTCAGTTCATGTTCGATAAGAATTTACCATAATTCTCAAAGTTCTTCATATTCGGGGGGGAAAAGAACTTGTGATTTGAAACAATCACATATGGGAGAAAGCAAAATGGATGGCTTTGCCCATTCCCTATTCTGAAGGTGAGCGGACACACAGAGCAGGGCCTGCACTGAGGGATGGACCTAACACAGTGTTCTCCAACCTTGGGTCCCCAGAGGTTTTTGGCCTACAACTCCCAGCATGCCCCAGCCAGCTACGCTGGCTGGGGCATGCTGGGAGTTGTAGGCCAAAAACATCTGGGGACCCAAGGTTGGAGAACACTGACAGAACAGGTGGGAATATAAGACCAGTCACAGAGGCCAGGCTACGCTCAATACACAGATGCAGGGGAAGCAAGGCCAGTAACAAAGGAGCTGGAATCAAGTGCCAATCTTCATTGGGGATGTTCAGGGCCGGATTAACATAGGGGTGATTGGAGCGGCCGCTCCAGGCCCAAAGCAGACAATAGGCCCACAATATAGGGACACGCGGCACGATTTGAGTTAGCTCTGATCGTTATCATTCAGCATAATTAATGATTTTTTCAAGATTAGAAAGGTGTTCTAAGCACATCTGCATTACAGGCTTGAGGCAAGACCTAGCAAGAACTGTTGTTCTCAAATTAGCATTTCAGTATCTTTGCATTTCAATCACTGTTACTACATTTCTTTGTGAGAACGTCTAGCACATGGGGGGCTTGCTAGGGTCTGTAATATTCAGATTTAGAAGGGACCTCTCTCTCCAGCCTCGAGCAAAAGATCTTTCTGATTCGCAGCTCAATTGTTCAAATGCTAGTTTAACAAAAAACAAAACAAAAACGAAACAAAGCACAAGAACAACACAATTATTCTTGGTCAAGCAAAGCTTCCTGGCTTTTTGTTGTGGCTGCTTTTTCTTTTTTAATAAATAAATTGGGGGGAATTGGGAAGACCCTTACTGATGAGCTGCAGGAGTTTTGAGTTTTGGCACTTAATGGTAATTAAAATATTTAATTTGTTTTAATATAAAATTGCGTCTTCATTTTATTTATTTCCATAAAAAGGCCCACCAAAATCCTCAGCACCAGGCCCATAATGCTCTTAATCCGGCCCTGGGGATGTTAGTAATGACTTGAGTGTTACTTGGATGCTAACTGTGGATTGTTGTTGTTTTTTGAGCACCATAAAACTCGTCATAAAGTTTCAGTGGCTACCTTTTCCCCATGACAAGCTCCATGCGATTAACCACTGCATGATGGTAGGCAGAAACCCAACAGGTGCAGCTATCAGCACTATACCAGCTGCTTCTTTGTTGGCTGGTTTGTTTGTTTGTTTGTTTGTTCTGCCTCACACTGCTGTTAAAGGCAGGAGGGGTAAAAAACAACAACAACAACCCGGCAATCCAAGCTGGCGTGCACATTTGGCTTTGCCTTTCATCATCAAATGTTCAGCTCAAATCCTGAAATGTAGGGATTGCTTAGTAAATATTGTGTTATGCTGGTTTGTGCATAGCCATCTTTGCAGAGGGGCCTGTGTGAGCATGCGTGGGTGTGCATGGGAATGAGGGTCTCAATGCAGGGAGATTCCAGTATGAGGCATCCTCCTGAGCCATTGTCCCGTTTCCTTTGAAGCACATCAAAACCCACAGCTGTCTGTGTGATACCTCAGAAGGAGTGCAGAGCAGGCTTAGCGAGCTCTCCCTTTCCTGTGAAACATGGCGCCTTCCCCGTTCCCTGACAGGGGACTCTGCTCCAGCAAATTCCATTCCCAATCAGCCAGACAGCATATAAAGCGAGGGAAGCTTTGCCTGGCAAGTGAAGGGAAAGGCTTTACCGGTAGGCGGAAGTCTCTGACGGTGGTCTTGAGACTCTTTTAATGGGTTTGAACCTGGAACCCACCCGATCCATGTGACTGTCAGAGCAATAAGACAATGGAATCAACTACCTAGGGAGGTCGTGGGCTCTCCCACTCTGGAGGCATTCAAGGTGCAGCTGGACAGCCATCTGTCAGGGATGCTTTGACCTGGATCCTACATTGAGCAGGGGGTTGGACTCGATGGCCTTGTAGGCCCCTTCCAACTCTACTTTTCTATGATTCTCTGATTCTCTGAATTCCCTTTGCCACGTGAGGGCAAGGAGCTGCTGCACAGTTAACTATGCCCAGAATTCCTTGTGGCATTATTCCAGCAAGAGCAGTGTGTGTGTGTGTGTGTGTGTGTGTGTGTGTGAATTATGGCTACCGCACAAAAATTGGCAGCACCCACTGGGGCTGCAGCAATATATTTTTTTGCATGGTGGGGTGGTTTCCTGCCTACCCATTTCTTCGATCTACACTATTCCAGAATTATGCAGTGTCTGGAAGAATTCTGGGTAAAATAATGGGCATCTCCGAGGAGATCACTACAAAGAGAAGCTCTGCTGGCCACCAGAGAGAACAAAAAGGGGTGATTCAACAAAACCCCATCATGCCCCATTCGATTGTGGAGTGCTTTTGTTTTGGAAACAAATTGAAAGTGAACAGATGGAACCCATTTGATTCAGTGTTGCTTCTTGCGAGAAATGCACACCCATATAAAAACATAACGTGTAATGAGATTAACGATGTTAGGAAAAAAAGCCATCATTAAGAAGGCATGCCCTGTCAGAGAGCCAGGATTTGCTGAGTCTTCCTGATCCTTCAGCAAATCCCAGCTTCGTTGTTGTATGATGTATAGTGGCTCAGTGTCCTGCAGATTGGGGGATACTCCTTCTTCCAAGCTAAGCTTGGATGTAAATTTCTGGGTTTTTTGCGTTCAGGAACGGTGAACCGGTCTGAACTAAAGTAGAACGTTCGCGAACAGACTCACGTGAGCCAAACAAGGCGAATTCGCACTTGCTGAACGGTTCAATAAAGCAAATTTCGGGGGGGTTTTGCATTCAGGAATGGTGAGCCGGGTCTGAACTAAAGGAGAACGTTCGCGAACAGACTCGTGAGCTGAACAAGGCGAGTTCGCGCTTGCTGAACAGCACTTTCGAAATTCTCCTACTTTGCAATTTCCTGCAGATTTCATTGTGCTATTAAATCCCCTTTTCCTCCAAACTCATTTTGTTGCAAAAAATTATGCTTTAAGCACCATATTGACACCTAATTAAATCAGTAGTTTGAAAACTTTAATTTGAATATCTAACTTGAATTAACATTTAATATGACTTCATTGTTTGAAAACCATGGGATTAATCTAAAAACTCCTATTTGCCAGTTATGTGAGCCCCTGGTTGATGAGAGATTCCATGGACAAAAATGCTCAATTTCCCAAACTGGATCTTTCTTTTTAATCACTCAACTCCCAGTAGAAATCATAACAATTAGCCAGATCTGTGATACCCAAAACACCCCATTCTCAGGAGCCAGCACAGGACATTTTGGAAAACTCAGACGGGATAATCCCACGTGGTGCGTGCATACACACACACACACACACACACGGGTGTAATGGTAAATTTTGAAGTGCAAGGTGCTCTCTACTCTTGGAATGCCAAGATGTGTTTCCTGCAGCAGATTGAGACTTGAGGTAGGGGCAGTGGCATCATTAAAATGCACCACCTGGCGATATACTTTTAGATATTGGACTAAAAGTGGTAGTATGCAGATTCTTCAGTAGGATATTTACACCTTCTTCAGAGATGTATACACACCAGCTCCTGGGCTAAATCCTTTTCCATCAAACTGCACTTACTGGGTCTCTCTATGGATTTTCTTAACGCTTATGATATCAGGGTAGCAAATTTTACTTTAGAAAATCGGATTAAGGATCTTGACCTTCAATATTCTATATCAAATGCCCGTAAAACTTGCTCACCCTTGCATCTTGGTCTGAATTTTGAATTTCCCAAAAGTGCCAGGTATCTGAGTAATCTGTCCATCTCAAAATACCGGCAGGTCTTTTCGAGAGCCAAATTCAATTGCTTACTGTCTGCGGTTTTAGATGGGTGCTATTATGGTGTGCCATACAAAAACTGATTATGTCCCTGTAATGAACAAGAAATTGAAACTTTGGAGCATATCTTTTTGTATGTAATTTCTACAGGAATGAGTGTACCAGATTTCTTTGCCCAGTAATGAGAACATTCCCTGGCAGGTCCTTGGGATGGCATTTAAAATATTTTTTAGCTGACACAAACAAGCCCATCGCAGAGCTTGTGGCCAAGTTCCTTTTTTCTGCACAGAGGTCGATGCTTGCTTCTGATTTAAAATTTTAAAATTGCTTTTAAGATATGTTTCTGTAATCTTACAAATTGGTTAAACTGTTTTTATATGTTCACATGAGTTTTGTTGGGTCTCTGACCGCACAATGAAGACTGATTGATGTGCAGGTGCTCATCATGATGGCAGTCCCATCAGTCATGCCTCCAAGGAGAGTCCAGTGTGGGTAGATGCACTCTGCACATGCTCACAGTCTCCCCACCTTCATGGTTACTTGGGAGGTGCTTGGTCCATGCTTCACAAGTTTCAGAAAGAGTAATTTGCCCTCCCAACCCAAAGCGATTTAAAAATGAACCAATTCAAGTAGAACCTCAGAGGTGCTCATGGAGCTATCAGTAAAGGACCTGATAAAATGAATCACATTTCGGTGTGACCAACTTGGATTGCAACCTCTTTCTATCTTCCTTTACTGGCCATGCTTTTTAGTCATGCCTTTGGCTTTCTGGTGAACTGTTTCTGGGGCTCCCTGGCATTCCTCACCCTCAATCCTGATGGTCCTGTGTCCAGATGGCTGCCTCTGGCTCAGCACTGACCATATCGAAGATGCTCTTTGGTGATGCAAGAGCAGGCTGTGTTTTCTCTTGTTAAACAGTTCCAACGTATACCTACTAATATTCTGTTGTGCTTTCTCAAAAGATACAGCTAGTCGTTACTGGTCTGGAGTTGGACAGTCAGCAGTTTTTAAAGCATCATTGTTCGTTGAATTATTAGATGGCTGTTGCAAGTTTGCAGTGACAAAATATGGTTCAGCTCTGCAGTTCCGCTATTGGGCAAAAGGTATCACATCAGTTAAATCTGTCTCATCAGTTTCCTGGGAGCAGGATTGCGGGAGAAGGGTGAATTTATTTATTTTATTTATTATATTTATTTATTATATTTATCAATCGCCCATCTGGCCGGTCACCCGGCCACCCTGGGCGATGTACAATTAAAATACAATAACACAATAAAACATAATAATTAAAACAATATAAAAAATTCTCATTAAAAACCTAACCACCCATATTCCCGCCTGAACAGCCATGTTTTTAATGCACGGCGGAAGCTCATCACGGAGGGGGCATGGCGAAGGTCACTAGGGAGGGAGTTCCATAATGTGGGGGCCACAGAGAAGGCCCTCTTCCTAGTCCCCACAGCCTGGCTGCTCTGGCTGATGGGATAAGGAGAAGGCCGTCCGTGGCAGACCTTTGAGCGGCCTACTTGATGTTGCTGGAGGCGCTCCTTGAGATAAGCTGGGCCGGAGCCGTGTAGGGTTTTAAAGGTCAAAACCAACACCTTGAATTCGGCTCGGCAAGCAACTGGTAGCCAGTGCAACTCATTAAGCACTGGCGTGATGTGATCATGCCGGCGGCTGCCCTTAATCAGGCGAGCCGCCGCGTTCTGTACCAGCTGAAGCTTCCGGACCGTCTTCAAGGGTAACCCCATGTAGAGCGCATTACAGTAGTCTAGGCGAGAATGAATGAAACAAAGCACGGGATGGTGGAGCTGGAGGAGCTGCCACCGCCTCAGCTCTGCATTAAGTGGAACACTCCAAAAGTGTGTGTGTGTGTGTGTGTGTGTGTGTATGCGTTCATGTGGATGCATTCATGCTGGAAAGGCAACCCCCATTAAATGCCTGCCACAGATGTGCAGATACAGATGCAGAATGCTACCACCTGTAGTCTAAATAAAGTCCAGCTGTTTAGATTATAAGCAGTGCTGCAGCCGCACATTTTCAAGTGCAGCTGCTAATCATGATGGTTTACAGCACCCCCTAAGAGAGTCCACGAATTGAAAGTAGTGGTGTTGATCCATGTCAGCAAACCAGTTCTGGCAGTCTTCATCTCCACCGGGAGCAGGTCTTTTGTAAAGTGCGAATGGGTCTTAATTGCCCTTTCAAGACCAAGCCAGCCCCAAACACTTTGCATTTTAGAACAATATATTTTTGCTGGGAAAATCCATTTCGCCCCCGCCCCAGGTACTGTGAGGATTGCAGCTAAGCTAAGAGGGAACAGGGGAGTCTGGTGGTGGTGGTGGAAGATGATGTCACTGTCCCTGCTGATCGAAAAGTCCCAGTGCCCTGCCCCTGTGAGCCCTGACTCTGCAACAACACCCACCTCAGGCAGACCTCATATATGGGCCTTCTTCATCTCCAAACTGCTGCTTACTCTGGAGCAGCTCCTTGGGAGTTAATTGAGCCACACCATCACAGCCATAACATATCGGACAGAACGTTCTGATAATTAGACACTGAATGCAACTGGGTCATTAGGATATCAAGAATAACTAGGGCAGTGTTCTCCAACCTTGGGTCCCCAGATGTTTTTGGCCTACAACTGGGCTGGGAGTTGTAGGCCAAAAGCATCTGGGGACCCAAGGTTGGAGAACACTGCCTTAAAGGGATTATGAAGAAAGTATTCATGTTGATCACATAAAAACCATAACTAGGCAGTAGATTGTAGAGCCATGGAGACCCAGGTCAAAATTCCTGCTCAGTCATAATTCTTCCTGGTTGCTGGGGGAGTCACATTTCTTTGCTTAATCTACCTCACAGGACAAAGTGGGGCATGCACTATGGCCAATGCTGCCCCCCCCTTCTGAATACCCTGCCTATTCTCAGCCTCTCTCCTTCCGCGACGATAGTATTTCATAATTGTAACAATTATGTAACATTGTGCAAGAACTGGTACCTGAATTTGCTTACTTTTCCTCCTCCCTTCCCATCCCTTCTGTATTGTGTCTATATAAGCCTCAGGCAGAGCCTATGTAGCATTTTGATTTCTGTACGGTCCCTAAGGAACCCAAGAATCCTCACCATCATCATAAGAATACGGAGTTGCACCCTTTGTTTGGTACAGGAGGTGCACTATACCCTTCTCCTTGAATCATAAAAATCATATCATTGGAGGGAGCCTTGTAGGCCATCTGGTCCAAAACACTGCTTGATGCAGGGAATCTACAGCATCCCCAACAGGTGGCCATCTAGTATCTGCTTGAAGACCTCCAGCAAGGGAGGGAGCCCATGGGTGGTCTCCGTTGACCATCCCTGTTACAGCCATTTGAGAGCCCTCACTTCCAGCAGTGGAGGAAGTGGCCATCTATCAAGTTTGCTGTGTTGCGCTGATTTTGCATATCTCCTACATAGAAACTTCAATCTCGTTATCCACCTTAGCATAGTTTAACAAACAAGCAAGCAAACAAACAAACACATAAATAATACATTGCAAAATGCTGCACTTTTCATCAAGCCAAACTGTCTGGCTGCCTGCAGGCTGGATCTGGCCCCTGAAGCAATTTGATCTGCCCCCTGGCAATCCCAGTCTATTTTATGCAAGGTGTAGCGCAAAGTTTGCTGACAGTTTTGCTGATGCAGAAAAGAAGGTTGTTTTCAAACAAAGGTAAGGTGTCCCACATTGGAATGCTACATCTCTTTTTGGATTTCTCTCAGAAAACCAAAAGGCCCGTGTTCCATAACTGTGAAGCTGACTATAGAGCCAGGAAGGGGTTGGTTTGTCTGGCAAAGCATGCCTCTGTGCTATCACGCCACCATCTGGATAACAGAGTGGCTGTTGAAAATAGAATACAGAAGATGAATGTCCTGGGAATTGTGTAGCCCAGAGATGGGGAACATGTGGCCCTCCAGATGTTCTTGGATTGCCATCAGCCCTAGCCGTTCTAGCCAATGGTGAGGGATGCTGGGAGTCGCAGTCCAACAACATCTGGAGGGCCACATGCTCTCCACCCCTCATTGTCATGACCCACAGTTCCAACATCCAGGAGGAGAAGCCACTCAGATACAGAAGAGGATGTGGCCACAGAAACACCTATCGATGGTCCCTCACCTTAAGGCCCTCAGACCCAGAAGAGCCCTGGAACAGCCCCCCCCCCCACTTCCAGAATATTGCCACCCTCAGATTCTGAGGATTCCAGGTCCAAAGCCACCACCGCACCCCAGATGCCTTCATACCATTACAGCCAAA